>BLBF01000002.1:72162966-72176963 GCA_015471245.1 Laticauda colubrina
ATTCATTCATTCATTCATTCATTCATTCATTCATTCATTCATTCATTCTGTCATGCCCCTGTTGGAATCTGACGAGGAGGAGGAAGCCGAAAAACTGACAGGGAGTGGAAGTGTGGCTCCATTGGCTGTGGAAGAAACTGGGGAAGGGCAAAGTCCAGCTGGGCAGAGCAGGGGAGAGGTAGAGCAAGAGGGAGGGAATGTGACTTTATCTTGTATCATCGTGGCTTATCTGTGTTCCTGGCATCTTCCCAACTGAGTGAGTTTTGCTGTGCTTTCAAGTCTGAAATTCCTGCTCTTGCTCTGCCAAGCTAATTACTTCAGTTTGGTTTGTTTGAATTTTAAGTTATAGTTTATGTGTACCTTGTTTTGGACTGAATTTTATACAGTCAAAGGCTGTTCCTGGGAGAGTTTTTCTCCAACCCGAAGGTAACCTAGACAAGGGGGCAAAGTTGGAGATAATAAAGGGACTCTTATTGCTTATCTGACTGTGTTGCCTTTGTGCCACGCCCCGAGTCATCACTCACTCACTCATTCATTCATTCATTCATTCATTCATCCACCCATCTCAAATTAATAACTCTGGGTTGCTAACAATAATTAAAACAGTATGAAGACATAAAACAACAACACTTATTCTGGAGTTACAGATAGTAAAAGAAAATATAAAGTTTCCCCCTTTTAGTTGTATGAATCTAGGTGGAGATGCTCATCTCTGTTTCTTAGCCAAGAGAGCCAGCATTGTCTAAATATATTTCTCTGGTCATTTGGCCAGTATGACTATATGCTGAGGCACACAGAACTCTCTAATCTTCCCACCAAAATGGTACCTATTTATCTACTCACATTTTGAACTGCTAGGTGGGCAGGAGCTGGGCTAATATGTAATCTTACTCTGTCGTGCAATGTTCGGGTTTGAACCTGTGCTGTCAACTTTCCAGTCGACAAGCTCAGCATCTTTAATCACGGAGCCATTGCACCCCCTTATAGATAGTACTGTCACTCAATCCTTGCTCAACTAGTAGGCCCAGACTTCCAACCACTGAATGCTCACACTCTGCTATAAACCTGCCAATCACTGAGGTACTGCCTCACAAATCAACAAACTTCTTTTGTTTTCCCTTCACAAAACAAAAGAAACAAGCAGAAGCCTCACTAGCAGCCAAACAGGAAATGGAACTTAGAGTCTGAATGAAACATGAAATAAAAAGTGATGGTCCTATTTTCATTCATCATTGGAATTTGAGAAGATTGGGAAAAAGCTGATTTTGCAAAGTTAGTGAAGAACTAATTAATGTAGGAGTTTGCAAGGGTTGAATGATGTAATTCATACAATGTGATCAAGTATCATTAGTAATACAAGTGGTACAATATTATTGTATAGTAGGACTCAGTAAAGCTACCAGAGATCTCAGAATAATGATTCAAGACTTCTTCTGAACATCCTCCTAAGAATGCTCCCCTGTGTTGTTTAGTACAACTTCATTTTTTGAAAGACACAATATTGGATCTAGGTAAAGGGCAACATTGCATCTGCCCATAAAAACTTATTAGCATTTAAATGGAGCCATCTAGGAAGAATAAAAATTTCTACTTTTCACCTCATGAGGTTGTCTAGGTAACAGATAGAAGAATACAGATGGGAAGGACGAGAGGTGTATTTTGCTGACTTCCAAATTGGAACATTATATAACAGAGGTAGTTATGCCAAACCAAGAGAGCTATCACACTTTTTAGCACACTGGGTTTCATGTGTGTATGGGACATTCTGTTCAGAATGTGTTTGCAAATTAGAAAACAATTGCAACCTCCCTATCTAAATTGAAATTCAGGCTCATTGAGATAATTTGCAGAGTATTGTGGAAGTAAGCAGAAGATAACTTGACTAGCTAAGAAGTTGGACTTTGTCTTATTAACTAAAGCTAGTAGCCAAGAAGCCAACATACCAGGATAATTTGCATATTCTTAGAATGGTCTGAGAAATGAGCAGAAGTCACTGTAAGCAGCAGAGAAGTTGGATTTCAGTTCACCAGTTCCAACTAGCATTTGTACTAATGATACATTGCAAAACTTAACAAATCAATTACTCCCATCTTTTTTTTTTCTTTTTCTCCTTTTCTTTGGGTAATATAAAATATATATCTTTTTTTTTGTTCACTTCCTATCCAAAATTTATTGAAAATCCTCAATGATAGAGCACCTACAGTTCCAGAAGGAAGGCTGTGCCACTGCTTAGTAGCTCTTAAACTCAGGATATTATTTCCTATTTCAATTTTGGATTTTTCTGTGTAAAGTTTCCATTCACCGCTGCTTGACCTACATTACAGTGTACGTTATTGAGAATGAATCCAGCCATCGATCTGGAATAGTCTAAGTATTCCTATTCTAGGCAGGAGTTTGGATTAGAAGACTTCCAAGCTTCCTTTCAACCTTGCAATCATGTCATATTGTATGACTGAGATGCTCTATTTTCTTTATTTCAAATATTCAAATATTTTTCAAGAAGTTGTTTTAGACATATTTAAATTTGATGTTATAGAATGTCTATTTTATAGACAGTTTCCTCCAATTAAACATACCTGGCCATAAGATCTTCAAAAGAAAACCTTTAGAAGCTGTCCTTCTTGGTACACAGCAGAGGACTTTCTCATGTGCTATGACAGCCATAGAGGTAGTGCAGACAAGAAGCACCTGCAAGAATACTTGCTCTATCTTTATTATAAGATTACATTAACAGAATCTTGAAGTATATTTCTATTCCCTGACTTTTACAATCCAAGAAATTGGGACCATAAATCCCTTCTGAGACATTTTCCATGCCCCAATTCCTTTGGTGGCCTCAGCTGTCTCTTTTCTGACCATTACCTAATCTCTGGCTCTTCCTCCTGTCCCCCATGTTCATTCCCATGTCTATTGCATCTTGTTTAATCAATGTATATGACTTCATATATTCTTTTGCTATTTTGTCTGACATCTTAGATTTTTGCCTGAGCAGAAATGTGGGATATAAATGCATAAATAACAAGGAGAAAACCTAACCATGTATCCTAATAAAATCAGTGGACACTTTATGCCTCTGGGAAATAATTCTTACTGCTCCTTTGGGGATGATGAGTTATATATTAATAGCTACCCTCATATCTATGGTTACCATTCTGCAAAAGATCATAATTGCAGTCTTGATCTCAAGTCACATTTGCAAGATACCCTCTCTTCTTAAACCTCAGTACATTTCATGCATACTGCAACTCCTACTGACATCTCTGAATTCTATTTTCGTCCATACTGGCTAATTCTCTTAGAGCCACTCATATTTTACATTTATTTTTAATGTTTTTCTATTGTCGCTTTCATCAATGTTTTCCCTGGTCAGATCATCCATGTTTGTTTGGTTTCTCCCATGCTTTCCAGGATGGGAGAAATAATGTACTATGCCATAATAGATTTCAGACATAAGTCTCTCCTACCACAGACCTATCTGGTGATGTCATGGATGGAAGTTCAAAATTTTTATATTCAACGCATATACTCTATTTTGGATCTGTAGGTCTTTCCTTAAACTTTTAGGATTAGTAGCAAAACAAAATGGCTAAATGTTTCAAAAGTGTGGTGCATCCATTGCTTACTATATGGTATGATAAAGAAAGCTAATGTTCTATATCTAGTGGAAAACAAAGGATATAAACTCAAGGTCTTGCATTGCAGTATACTCTGTCTATCAATGATAACCTACAATTACAAAAACACTACTGTTGTTCTTGATACCTGCACATGTTAAACCTTGTTGTTGACAAGATTCTTTGAAAGATAAAGAGGTGAATGAAATATTTCTTTTAAGTGACAAAATGCTGACTATTTTTTCATTTTCCTGGTACTTAAGAATGCAGAAATATGGCTGCCAAAATTAATCTGGTTACTCACAGGTACAAATGAAATCAAATGCCATTACACGCTAATTATTTAGATAATGCAGCGTGACTCTAAATTAATCACAAAGCTTGTTACCAAGCTGCATCATATGTTGTGAGTTCAAGGTTTGCTAAAGAAATAACACTTTATTTTTTTTCATTCTGTTGGAAGCCCATCACTTTGTACTGTCCTTTCACAGGTGGCCTTAGGCAATAAAGTCATGTTTCTGAAGCTTGGCAACTTTAAGAGCATGGCTGGCTGGGGAATCCTGGGAGTTGAAGTTCTTAAAGTTGCCATGCTTAGAAACCCTACATTAAAAAAAATAACTTTAATAACTGGGGGTATTTGGGGCTAATAAGTTTGTTTGAATAAGTTTAGCAGATTGTGCTATTTGTTTTTAAATCTATATTTCAGAAGCAAGAACTTAAGAAGAAACTATTGCTACTTGAAGTATCTCTGTCTGACATTGTAACATTTCATTTGCAGTCATTTTTTAAAAAAATGTGACAATATTCAAATTGTTCTGTAGTCAAAAATCTTTAAGACAGAGTTTTGTTCTCCTTTTTTTGTGTTTAAGCACTTTGTCTCCTGTAGAATTAGTTTCCTGCTGGAAAGCATGGGAGTTACAGTCGAACATATTTGAGAGCATCAAAACGTTTAAGCCTGTTATAGAGAGATTGAAGCAATATCTTTTTCCGTGGAATCATGGATTCACTTTCCTGGAGAGGATTGTAACCTTGTCATCAGTTATGGATATTCTCTACCACGTAATTCTGTCACAAGAGTAGCTTATCCCTGAACGTCAGTTCCTGAGCTGCTGTCTTTCTGCTTCTATCAAATATACCCCATTCTTATGACAAAGTGATGTAACAGGAACAGCAATGGCTCCAAATGAAGCCATTCTTCTGACAAAGATAGAGAGACCGTAATGAGAACAGAGAATGGCACAAAATCAATTCACACTCATGACAACTTTAAGATTGTAATGAGGACAAGAAAAACAGCCTGAAATTTATCAATTCTTATGACAACCTTCTGACAGTAATGAAAGCAGCAAATGGTATGAAATTGGTCCACTCTTTGGACTGACACTGAAACAAAACCAAAAAATAGCATTATGCTTATCTGTCCTTCTCACAAGCCTGAGACTGCCACAGGAACAGATGAGGTTAAGGAAATTAATCCATTCCAGTTATAAACAATCAGCATGTAGTTAAAAGTCACATGTTATGTTAAAAAGCAATGAAACTGTGGATTTGCTCCTAACTAACCCCAAAGAACAATTAAACCAGTGGAAATAATTTGGGGATTATAAATACAGTTACAGCATACATCCAGTATAATATATGTTTTAAAAAGCAACAGCCTGGCAGGAAGTGGAGAAGCAAATAATATTTTTGCTTATTCCTCAGATAAATGGATATTGCATTTAGACTGACTAAAATGGAATTGATATGTTAATACATAGTTCCTATATGCGATACATACTTTCCTGGAAAAGTAAAGGTACAGCATCCAAGGTTAAAATAGTGCTTTGGTGACTTCTCCAATATAAAGTGCAGAAGAGAAGAGAAGTGCAGCTGTAGGGCTGCAGTTTTTCATAGTTTTCAGAATGCATGACTGGGCAGGCTTGCTCATCTCCCATAACTAAAACTGAAACCCACAAAGTGTGCATAAGTCAATTAAGTTGTCATAACTGTTTGGAGAAAGTTTGTACTTAACTTACAATGTCAACATAGGTCTATCCTATTAAAGCTGGGGAATGGCTCTTTAAGAATTCCAAAGCAATATTTGGAAGGAGACAGAAGAGAAAGGTCACAGGCACTAATAAAAAACAGGAACAGAGGTCACTGTCCTTTGAAGTCAGTTATTTCAAGCTATTTGCAATCAAAAATCAATAGTACTGTTCTGATAGTATGTGACTTGGAATTGGAACTGCTAAAAGGATTTGGTTTTGGGAGCACAGTTCAGCAGAGAACACATCCTTTGAATGTTGATGTTCCCCCTGTTTTTAGCTGAAGTCATCTCTAGATATTGCTAATAAATATAGTCATCATTCAGGATGGACCAGTGAGCTATGATCCTAAGACTCGATATAAACTATATTTATACACTTAACTTCCTTTGGAAAATAATATGCTGCTTATGGCTAATATTGATTCACTTTAACCATCTTGCTAAAAGTTATGATTAGTTCAACTGTGGTATGTTGAAAAAGAACCCAGTTGTTTGACTTTACAGCCTATCAACCTGGTCAGGAAATTTAATTGGAATTCAGGACCGAGCAGAAGGGGAGAGTAGGCCTCGCACTGATATTTTGTCCCTTGTGTGGTCCTCCAATTCCAGGGTTAAACCACAATACAACCCTAGGAACAGGGCAGGATGAATCTCTTTTGAACATCCTGGAAAATTATACTTAAGAATAATGAAAGTGCTAAGTTGTTTGGCACTTGGTTCAACCATATGACACTAACTGCCAAGGAAGAATATCAGCAAGCTTGGGTGATTTTGTGTGAAACACAGACACTCTGAAATTAATATTTGTTTTGTTGCTAATATCTCTCATTGAATTTCAAAATATGATAAGCTGTTCTCATTTCATTTGAGGATCTTCCTATTCAATCTGCTGAATTAAACCAGGGACTTAAATTCTTACTCTGATGGTACAACCTCAACCACACACAAATTTAGAAGGTTTTGCATGGCTTCAAGGGGAGGGAAATATTTTATATTGCTTTTATTTGTTTAGTTGTCTTTACTTAATGTTTCCTTTGCCATCAAAAAAAGAAGGGTGGAGTTCAGTACCTTAGAATTTGCAAGTACGTAGATATATTAATAGGAACTTAGATGATCAATTTAGTTTTCAGGCTGTATTCTTAGGAATTAGAGTGCTATCAAAGACACACTTGCAGTATTTTTGCAAAAATACATTTTTTGAAAACAAATTTATATGGAAGTTAGTTCCCTAAAATTAGAAACATGATCCTAGATCTAGACTGAGAATTGCTAATTTATGTAATATCACAATATTTTTGAGCAATTTTTATTTTGGACCTGCTGCTTTTCATTAAAAAATTCTAAAGAAGTGATAGATCATATCAGTGGGGGAAGTATTGGAAAGAAAGAAAGAAAAAGAAGAAGAAAGAAAGAGATGGAAGAGAAAGAAATAGAGAGAAAAAAGGGAGGGTATGGAAGGAAGGAAGGAAAAGGAAAGGAAATATGGAAGGATGGATGGATGGAAAAAAGAAAGAAGAGAGAAGGGAGGGGGTGGAAGGAAAAAAGAAAAGAGAAAGGAAAGGTGGAAGGATGGGTAAAAGAAAGAAAGAAAAGAAAGAGAAAGAAAGAAAGAAAAAAGAAAGAAAGAGATGGAAGAAAGAGGAAGAAGAAATAAGGGAAGGGTGGAAGGAAGGAAAGAAAAGGAAAGGTGGAAGGATGAATGGAAGAAAGAAAGAATGAGAGGAAGAGAGAAAAGAAAGAGAAAGAAAGAGAGAAAGAGAATGAGAGGAAGAAAGAAACAAAGAAAGAAAGAGGTTCAATGTTACAGTGATTGTTTCCTCGTTGCCAGCTTTATGCCTTTCCTTGATGTGCTTTTCCAGGAACAGTTTTCAAATGAGAAGTTACGGCTGCTTTTCTGATTGAAACAAACTAGTGTTGATTGCTGATCAGCCATCTGTAAAGGAGGGCATCTCAGGAAGGATATGAGTTAATGAAAAAATGGGCCTGATTTGAAAGTGTGACGTGCTTCATGCCACGGGCCAGTCTGAGTGGCATGAGATTATATCTGTGCAAGTGAGAGGAAGATTGAGAATAAGTAACTTCTGTCTTAAAGATTAAATGGCAAATTTGCTATTAAATGTGAAAGACATAAAATGGAATTAACGCTTTGAGGTTGTTAGCTGTGGTTATATACACTCTGGAAATGGCACTTCCATCCTGTCACTTACACTGTCAAATGGCACCGTCTACTCATTGTGGCTCAATTAATACTCATTTAGGAGTATCAATTAAAGAAATGAGAAATGAAATCCTGACCCTCCGCAGCTGCCCACTCTGGAAGGTGCATTTCTAGTGGCATTAGTTCTCCCTGTGACCTTTGGAACTGGTAAAATATTATTGATGAAATCATTAGGTTTCTTGGTAACCAATTGATAATTCTCCTCCAGGTTGCTTGGTGCTGATGATATTACCCTGCTGTAACTAGGAGACAAATGCTTGTATGGAAGGATACGGGGTTTGCTAAGCGATTTTGCTGTTGTGTCCGGCATTTTTATAAATGCTCAAGGCACAATTCAATTTGTAATGACTGCAAATTGAAGGTAAAAAATAAATCACTTCCAAAGGTACCATATATGTGATATTTAATCCTGTCTTTCATCAAGTCAGGTCTGTTTGTTGGGTTGATGCTATGTAAAACTAAGCTGAGATGCAAAATCTAGAAAGGGTTCACTCATATATCCTCAAGAAAACATGATGGTGGGTTTCAGCCAAATATATTCAGGGTTTCAGCTGGTCTGTGATGGAGGCTTTGCTCTGTTCCAGTGTTTCTCAAACTTGGCAATTCTAAAGATGTGTGGATTTCAGCTCACAGAATTCCCCAGCTGACTGAGGAATTTTGAGAGTTGAAGCTCACACCTCTTAAGATTCCCAAGTGCGATAAACATTGGTCTATTTAGATCTTGAAAAAAAGCTTGACTTTCTGGACTGGAGAAAGGGAGAACACATTGGTCTTTTTCCTGTGGCAACCTTGGAGCTCTGGACTATGCAATCTAGGGTCTTGCCTTCAGAGCAGATCCTGATCTTGAATGTGAAATCATTTGTGGGTTTCTATGGTTTCTTTACTGCAGGAAAACAGAAAGAATAAGGAAACATTTATCTGATGTATTGCCCCACCTTCCCAAACTGGAACTTCAGCCTCATAAAATATGGGAATATATGTACCCACAAAGCAAATATGTACCATTATATTGCTGGGGGGGGGGGGGAGAGTTCAGGCCTATCCTTCCCTGTCCCCATTTCCTTTCATTTTTTGGCATCTTCAAATAGAACACCTTAACATCTTTTTTTAAAAATAATGTTTATTCAAAGTTTCAAAAAGAAAAAGAATTTTTGTTTTTTAAAAAAGAGAAACATATCCTCACATTTTGTAACCTTTTTCATAGCAGTGTACATTTCTATTAGTGTCAATTAAAGTCATTTGCTACAGGTAAATCTATAATTTGTTTCCTAAATCCTTACTTATTCATATTTATATTACATTTATAATGCAATATTTATTTAATTATATCACTTTACATATATACATAGCTATATATATACATTTATCCTTATTCCCATTTTCCCTTGTTTGTTTAATCAATTTCACTAGACATCTTTACTTCCTTTTTATTTAACCATTTGTGCCATATATTCCAAATTGTGAAAAAAATCTCCCTTTTCTTTGTTTTTTAATAGCATGGTTAATCTAACCATTTCTGTGCATTGGTGGATTTTATTAGTTACTGCCAGGTCTGTAGGTACCATTGTTGATTTCCAGTTTTGGGCAAAGACTATCCTTGCCGCTGTGATGTGTAATATCAGATGCAGGTGTTTTTTGCTCCATGTTGATTCTGTCATTTTGAGTAAAAAGATATCTGGGTTAAATTTAATCTTTAGTTTTGTCATCTCTTCTAACCATGTCTGTATCTTAGACCAGTACTTTCGGACTTGTCTACCACATGTGACTTTCGGGCTTGTCCACCACCTGCTAGAGTTACACTTCCAACATTTAGGTGACATATTAGGGAACATTTTAGCAAGTCTTGCTGGTGGGAAGTGCCAGCGATAGAACATTTTATAAATATTTTCTTTATATGAGACTGATAACATAAATTTATAGTAGTTCACCAAATTTGTTTCCATTGTTCTAATTCAGTATTATGGCCACAGTTTTTAACCCATGTTATCATGCTCTCCTTGACTGTTTCCTCTTCCATTTTGAATTCCAAATAGCAATTGTACATTTTGTTAATCGTTTTTTTTTAACTTCCTTGTAAAATTTTATCTAGTTCCTGATCTGTATTATAAAATCCAAATTGTTCCTTGTCTTTTTTGTTTTGTTTGAATTTGAACGTATGGCCACCACCCAATTTCAGTTTCCTGTGTTTTTAATTGTTTTGTGTTTTCAAGTCACCTTCATCTGTTATTAATTCTTTATATTTTATTGTTTTGTTCAAATCCATAACATTGGGATATACTAATACCTCCATTGGAGATAGCCAGAGAGGTATTTTAACATTGTGGTTTCTTTTAATTCTTTCCCATATATATAACAAAGTGTCCCTTATCCAGTGTTTTGAAAGTAGCTGTAGGTTTTATTTTTTTCCATCCAGAGAAATGTGTGCCAGCCAATCTGTAAATCAAAGCCTTCTATTATCAATATTCTTTTGTCCTCCAGAACACCTCAACATCTTAAGTTCTTAAAAATCCATACAACTCAGATGCTAATAATATTTCTTCATAGTGTTTGGGCTCCATTAAAGAATACAGTGCAGAACTCACTCTTGTATTTTTAAAAGTTGTAGGAGTTAATGGCAACAAAGTGGACATCCCTGATTATACAGTGGTAATCTAACCCCAGAAAAAGAGTAACATGGAATTATATGAAAATGAAAAAAAAGTGATATATAGACAATGACAAAATATTGGTGTATGGATAGATATTTTTAAAGAAATTATTCCTTTAGATCTCAAACTTTGCCATCTTTGATCTTTGCAAAAGCATTGTTTTTTTTTTAATCAAAATGATGCCATAACATTCTTGAACTAAATAAACAGCACAATAAACACAACAAATTATTTTGGATATTTTAAGTCTACATCTAATCTTTCCCAGGCCTTAGATTTGGAAAAAATAAGGTGGCAAAAATTCCCAACTACAGTGACCTTAATGGCTCAAGCACTGTGGTATCAGGATATAGTTTAAATAGATTTTAAATCTATTTTTTAAAATAAATTCTGGATTTTTTTCCACAATTTGAAATGTTACCCTTTTTACCCTGCCAAGCAGTGTTGTGGGTTTTATTTGTTTAAAAGACTGACATTCAGGGCTGTAAAAAGAAATTACAACCACCACACCTTTTCATGAGCAATCTGAATTTTGGCTGAGCAGGCAACTGATCAGTCCCAAAGAGGACAACATTCCTTCTGGTATCTCTTTATTAGAGAGGATATGCAAGCAAGTCTGAATTCACTCTGGCTATGTGAGTGTTGAGCCTTGCTAAGTGCACAGTCTTGGAATTGCCTGTGGTTTTGCAACCCATTTGCCACACTGCCCAGGTCGATGTTTTGAGTGAATACACAGGTTTAAGCAAGGCCTGTCCAAAGCAGCAAGGCCCTTTCTCAGCCTCCTTGAGACGGAGCAGCCATTGGCTGTAGGGCTGTACATAATCTCATGTGCACATTACAGCTGTAAAATGCGTAGGTAACGTTTGGTGGAGGTTATCAGAATTAGCGAGAAAAGTAACTGTTAAAAAGGGAGACAGAAAGTTCGTAATTGTAGGAACAAAGTTGGTAAGGTTTATTTATGATTGGTTCCTTGTGGAAACGTGACTACTTTGTTGCTAATGGCCACCTTTGAGTGGGAATATGAAAATAATTGGCTAAGTATTGCAGTTGCTACCCCTTTCATTTCTCATAGTAACTTTTGCAAGAAGAGAAGCATAAAAAAATATCAAGGTGAAACTTAAAAATGTATATGAATGTTCTTTGATCAGACAGAGAGATAGCTAATGAACCAAAAGAAACATAGTATTTCCTTTGCTGGCATTCAATCAGGCTTATAATGACACTTCTTAGAATAAGGGAGTCACAGTGAAATCTCTTGCTTAACTCTCCTCATTACTTATCATTTAGAAAATGAAAGGTTTTCTTTTTCTTGCCAATCCTATGTCTATGTGCAGAACTCAGTGCTATATTACATGACTTTCCTTGGACCATATTTTTTGGGGTACTGCTACTTTTGGGCATTGTGATGTAATGCTCATCATCCCAACAAAGAATGGGTAGGCAATAAAGGAGTGAACCTCTGAACCAATAGCAATATTAATTGTATTTGCTTCCCAATGGACAGACATCCTCAGACATTCTTTTCTTTACAAACATAACATCTCAAATGAGAACCGATGAAACAATAAAATTAGTATAAGTAATAATAGACAACCCCCCCCCTCCCCAATATCTATAATGGATAGCTTTTAGTCTGTCAGCTAGAAATGTGCAGTGTAGAATCCTACAACTATGCTTAATGGGAACATGGACAGGAGGTACTTTTGTGGACAGCTGAATTAGGACCACAGCTTTCCAAGATGGTCCTAATTCATGGAATTAGTACTGTGGAAAGATGTGGTGGAATGTAGTCTGGATTCCCAGGAGGAAGGTACTGCATTCTAGAGGGCAAAGAAACAGCAAAGTTTAGACAGTTTGCTTAGGAGAAAGAGAGTTAAAAAGGTTCTTCCCTAACAATTCTCAGATTGTATCTATAGTGATGCAAATAGTTGCTTTGGTTTGGCAAGATTTGTCTATGGGTGAGGAACAATAAATGAAACTGCTCAGAAGTAAATCTATGTGCCTTTCTTGGTTCTTGAGACCTGACAACAATCAAGTAAAGAAACAAATGAACCACTGATCGAATTAGCACAGAGTTATCACTGAAGGCACATATGATCAGGCTCAAATGATCCTATTTTAAACACATTATATGAAGACATAAAACTCTGGAGAAGGCTCCAGTGTTGGAAAGATGGAAAGAAAGAAAAGGGAATGACTAGCAGCAAAGTGGATGGACTCAGTTTACAGAAACTAGAAAACCTGAAAGACCCAGTTGAAGACAGATCATTATAGAAAAATCTATCTATGTGATCACTATGGGTCAACATTGATCTTCATGGTACAAGCAATCTGAAAAGGTGCACTTTCAAGCAGTCTGGTTTTTAGATTTTAACAGTCAACACCTGCATTTTATACTTGATGGTATGTGCATTGTTCAATAGTAACAGAAAAGTAAAGCCAGTCAGGTTCAACTTTATGGATATCTTCATATAGTTTCTGTGCAACAAGATAGAGGCTGTTTGACACTTTTATTTTGGAGGATGTTTTTCAAGTTTCCAATATAGCCTACAATCATAGAATTCTTTAGCACTCTGGCCCAATTTGATTCAGCTTCAAAGTCAAGATAAGGACTGTCAACTACTTAGGTAGTGGTGGTGGTGGGGAGGAAGTGATAAAGATGATAATGATATTAGAAATTGGACAAGAGACATCCAAGTCCACAGAAGGAATGGGCTTGGCAAAAACATCTCAGAAGTGATCCTCCCTAATTCTCTGGAAGTAAAGGCAAGAGGGGAGAAGTGCTTTCAAATTTGCAAGATTCTGTGACTAACCTTAACAATAAAAGAGCCATGGTGGCACAGTGGTTAGAATGCATTACTGCAGGTTACTTTTGCTGACTGCAGGCTGCCTGCAATTTGGCAGTTTGAATCTCATCAGGCTCAAGGTTGACTCAGCCTTCCATCCTTCCCAAGTAAATAAAATGAGGACCCAGATGATTGGGGGCAATAGGTTGACTCTATGAACCGCTTTGAGAGGGCTGTAAAAGCACTGTGAAGTGGTATATAAGTCTACATGCTATTGCTATTGCTTGTCATCATAGCATTGGATTCCTGTTTGTATATCACAAGCAGCTGACTCTTTCTGACATGTATCTTGATACAGGCATATATGATCACAGTCACACAAGTCATAAATAATTATGATTGGCAACTTTAAACAAGGGATTCAATTTCACTGTTCTTCAGTTCTTGCTTTACTTCATGATTTCCACAGGGAAGGGCTGGATGTTGACATTTTGCTTTGTATTTTTTTTTGCATCATGCTAATTTATAAATCATGATTTTAAATCTGAAGAATATATATATATATATATATATATATATATATGTGTGTGTGTGTGTGTGTGTGTGTGTGTGTGTGTGTGTGTGTGTGTGTTATAATTTTCAATTATAAGAAAATAATAAGCTCAGACATTAGATCTGGCTAAGTATCAAGGGAAGAGTAGA
>BLBF01000002.1:72186963-72201474 GCA_015471245.1 Laticauda colubrina
TTTATATCCACGGAGAGAAAACGGCTGTTGGGTGTTGGCAGAAGCTGGTCTATGTGCTGCTTCCATTCCCTGCCGTCGTCTATGGTTAGTGGGTAGGACCAGGGGCCTGTAATTTGTGTAATTTTTCCTGGAAGCCATAATGGGTCCCCGGTAAAGTTTTTTGCATAGACTAGGTCGCCTATTTCAAATGTTCTGAAACGGGTGGAGGAGTCGGGGGGGTTTTCTGGTGTAGTTTGGGTGCAATCTGTCTAGTTGCGATCTAAGTTTTCTCCCCATTAGTAGTTCCACTGGACTTTTGTTTGTTACGGTACTGGGTGTGATATGCTGGAGGGTGAGTAGGCGATTTATTTTATCTTGACATCCCCAATGTCCATCCTTTCTAAACCTTCTTTGGTAAATCTAACCATTCTCTCTGCCCTACTGTTTGCAGCCGGGTGGGCCGGCGCGGTTAGGGCATGTCTGATACCTAGGGAGGCTAGGTATTGTTTGAATTGGATGCTCGTTAATTGTGGCCCGTTGTCGGACACTAGGACATCCGGCAGGCCATGGGTTGCAAAGAGTTTGTCAAGTTGTTTAATAACGGTTTCAGTTGTCGTAGATGGCATGATTTTAACCTCTAGCCAGTTTGAGTATGCATCTATGACAATTAAGAAGGTATGTCCCTTAGTTGGACCCGCAAAGTCTATGTGGATTCGTGACCAGGGGCCTCGTGGGGTTTCCCAGTCCCTTATGGGTGCTTGTGGCGGGGAAGGCCTATTTCTTTGGCATTTGTTACAAGAGTTTACCCAGTATTCGATGTCCCTATCTATACCTGGCCACCAGGCATAGCTTCTAGCAAGGCTTTTCATTTTAACAATTCCAGGGTGGCCTTCGTGAAGCATATTGAGAACCCTCGTTTGTAATTTGGAGGGGATAACTACCCGATCACCCCACAACAAATAACCTTTTTGAATTGAGAGTTCAGTTTGTCTGGTCTGGAAGGGTTTAAAGTTCTCAGTTTTTTGATTTTCCGGCCAGCCTTTACCTACCCAGTTCAGTATATGGGCAGTCAATGGGTTCTTTGCGGTGGCTCTGGCGACATCATATGCAGATATGGGCAGATTTGGGCATGTCTCTATCTGCAGGGTGGTCGTCGTCGGTGCCGGGTCTTCCTCTAGAGTTGGTAGCGGTGCTCTGCTTAACGCGTCTGCATGGAAGATTTGTTTCCCAGGGCGATGTATTAGGGTGTAAGAGTAGGCTGCTAGGAATTCTGACCATCTAGTCATTCGCGGGGACAAAATGTTCGGTGTTGGCTTGTTTCCCGCCAAAATTCGCAGTAGCAGTTTGTGGTCTGTAACTATTACAAATGTCCTTCCATATAGGTACTCGTGGAAGCGTTTTACTCCGGCGACGATTGCCAGGGCTTCCCTGTCTAATTGACTGTAATTTCGCTCGGTTTTAGACAGAGTCTTTGAATAGTATGCGACGGATGCCTCTCTTCCATCTGGCAATTTGTGACTCAGGATGGCACCGACTCCAAATGGTGAGGCGTCACAGGTCACCATCAATTTCAGTGTGTTGCTAAACTGGATAAGAACGGTGTTTGATGTTAATAAGTTTTTTATTTTTTGGAAGGCTTTCTTTTCTCTATAACCCCAAGTCCAAATTGTTTGCTTATCCAGTAATCGGTGCAATGGTTCCGCTATTGTTGCTTTGTGGGGGAGGAACACATTAGAAAAATTTATTAGTCCCAGTTTTGTTCCTTGGTTCTGGTGCGTCTTTAATAGCTCTGACCTTTTTTTCGGTTGGGTGTATACCCTCTCCATCTATCAAATAGCCCAAGAATTCGACGCGATCAGTCATTAAACAGCATTTTTCTTTTTTTACTTTAAGGCCAGACTCTCTGAATTTATTTAGTACGTCTTTAAGTCTTTTTTTAAGTTGGGTCGCATCTTTGGCCAAAATTAGGACATCATCGAAGTATGGTACGATTCCTTTTATACCATTTAACAGGCGTTCCATGAGGCTCTGGAAAACGCCTGGGGCTACACTCACTCCAAATTGGAGTCTGTTGCATTTGAATGCCCCTTTGTGAGTCACTGTTATTTGTGCTTCAGCCGTTAAAGGGTCTACTGGGAGCTGTTGGTACGCTTGTGCTAGGTCTAGTTTAACTAAAACTTTTCCTCCCCCAAGGGAGTGTAATAAGTGTTGTACGACTGGCACCGGGTATGCGCTTTGTTGCAACACATGGTTCAGGGTAGCCTTGTAGTCGCCACAGATTCGAACCAACCCGTCTGGTTTAATTGGCGTTACAATTGGTGTTTCCCATTTGGCATGGTCTACAGGCTCTAAGACTCCTTGATTTATCAATTTATCTAGTTGTTCCTCTATTTTTGCTTTTAGAGCAAAAGGAACTCACCTAGCCTTTAGTCTTCTAGGGGCTACTTGGGGGTCTAGACTAAAAGAAATTGGGGTCCCCCAATACCTGCCTAGGGAGCCATCGAAAACATCCTGGAATTCTTGGAGGAGGTCTTCTTCCCAGTTGGTTGCGGCCACCCGGTCTACTCCAGTCATCCCGATGCCCAATGGTGCGAACCATTCGATGCCCAGGAGGCTTGGTCGGTCTCGGTCGACTATCGTCAATGGTAATACAGTGACATGTTGCTTGTAGGCAACTCGGAAATGTCCCAGGCCTACTACAGGAATTTGGTTTCCTTGGTAGTCCTTGAGGGTTAATTTTTGTCTCTGTAGTTCCTTGATTTTGATATCTGGAACCAGTTTTTTGATGGTGTCCCATGACACCATTGATAGGAAAGATCCAGAGTCAACCTCCATCTTGCAGGGTTGTCTTCAATTTTTACAATTATTTTTACCTTCTTCCCACTTTCCGTCAGAGCGCTTCCAATAGTGAAAGTCTGGTATGCTTTCTCTCGGTTAGTGGCTTGCTTGTTTCGCTGCCACTTTCTCTTGGGTTGTCTTGGCTCAGCTTTTGCTGGGGAGTTGCTGCATCTTTTTGGGCTGTAATTTTTTTTGTTCCTGCAGACTTTCTCGATATGCCCCCTTTTCTTGCACGCTCTGCAAATGGCATCGAGGAATCTGCAATCGGCTCGAGGATGGTTTCCCCTGCAGCCAGCGCATTCCCGCCAATTTCTGTTTTCGCGCCCTTTCTTGTTGGCATATAGGCGGTGGACTTCATCATCTTCCTCCCCAGATTCCGACGTCTCATTGAATTCTTCGTACTGCGTGGTGATGGGAGGTTGTTTCTTCCCTCTAGCCGGGCTTGTTTCGTCATTGTTCGCATTCATTTGCTTCATTTTGACTGCCGATTTTTTCACGGCTTCAGCGGCCGTGGCTTCTGCGATAGCTTCGGCTACTGTTATATTGTGTTTATTCAGCAGTTTGTTCTGTATGTTAGAGTCTCTTAAACCCAATATTACTCGATCCTGCATCGCTTCATCTAAGTTCAGAAACTCGCACGCTCCCCCTATTTGTCGGAGGGCTGCCACAAAATCAGCGATGGTTTCGCCTTCTTTCTGGTCTCTCAGATAAAACTCGTGCCGCTTGATTAGATTTGACACCACCAGTGCATAGTGGGCCTTTAGTGTTCTTTGGAGCTCTGTCCAAGTCAATTGTTTCACATCTCGGAGCTTCACCAAAGCCTTGGCCATTTTGAAGACTGAGGGCCCACAGTGTGTCAAGAAAACAGCTCTCTTATGCTGATCTGAGATTTCCTCCATTTCATTGCTCTCCAGATACATCTGGAAACGGTCTACGTAGGATTCCCAATCTTCTTCATTGGGATTGAAGGGTGCAGGCGGCGCGTTGTTTCCAGCCCTTGTTTTTCGTCTGTTTTTTTTTTATCTATTGCCGCGTGCTCAGTCTCGCGTTTAGGACGATCCCATCCTCGTCGCCAGTGTTCCGTCTGGAAAAATGCGAGGTAGACCGGGTTCCAACAACAAAGTCTTTATTAAGTAACACAGTTGGGAAAACGGAACATTGGCTCAGGCTGCGGCAGCCTTTTATATGTTTTTCTCTGCCGGCTTTAGCCAATGCCAGGTATTTGATATTTGCCACCTTTTTAGCAGCTATGTGGATTGGTTCCTATTGAACCAATCCCCATTCGAGTTCTTAAGCCAATCAGAATTCAGTCTTTAGGAGTCTACTATTTTTATACAGAACACCTTCCAACTCTTTTATTCTGTTAGGGGATTTTAACGACAGAGGTGAAGGACTATTGGAACACATCTGAGACAGAAGATCACTTTTTTTTTTTTAGAAAAAAGTCCCACTTAAATAGGAAGTGAGGTATATTTCATGGACCACAAATATATACCAGTCTACTAGCCTGGTAGCTCTTCAAATGGTGGAGTTGTACTAAAAATGATGGATTTCTCAGGCAACTTCCCACATTTGCTGATCACATCCAGCAACACAAATTGCAGTAGAGAGAAGTTGTTGGATCTATATTGTGGGAATGCAGATGGTGGCTACCGCTTGGCATATACTGCTACCACAACTAGATAATAGAAACAAAGTCAGAGCTGGAAAGAGGGTTTCAAATCCAGATGGTTTTTTAAAGTAAGTATGACTCTTTTTCTTCTGGCAGCTGGTTCCCATTTAAAAGTTACTTTCCCTCTTTCATTCATTTTTTTTTTTGTTTTACTTCTGAAAAATATCTGGAAATTACAATTGGTGCAAAATATGACCGCAAGGCTGTTAATCACTATAAGTCACTCTTAGTGCTTAACTCTCAGTGAAAGAAAGTAGATCTGGCCTTGGAAGGAAAACGGAGCCACAAATCATTAAGGGAGGATAAATACCATCTCATTCCTGGGAAAGGGGAAAATGTGAGGGGAAAAAAAAAACACTCAAAAAGAAGCCCATTTTTATTTTGGTTGGTATAAAATAGAGGAAGAGGGAAATTCTGACCGATTTCCAAGATTCTCCTATCATATTCTACAACAATAGAATGCATTCTTGGAATCCTTAGCAGCTGTGTTTTTTGACTTGCCTGCTTCGAAGGGCTGACACTATCTGAGAAATTCGTGCCCGATTATTTAGTTAAGCTGATCTTTGGTGCTCATTCTGCCAAAGGCTTGCTGTAGTATTTGGAGAGGACCTTTTGTTGTTCCAGATCTATGGATTGTGTTCTTAGGGAAGGTGTATTTGGTTTCTGTTCTCTCCACCTTTCATAAAAATGACAAAGAAATTATCCTCTCTTTAAGAAACCCAAACATTGTACTTCGATAAATATCTTTTATAGATCTTTGAAAGAAAAATATTTGCCTGCCATTCAGAGGCACAGCAGAAAAACAAAGTTTAGGCTAAACTATTGATTTTTGGTCTGATTTGTGAATACAACCCTTGCTTTTATAGTTGGTGTAGATTAGTACCTAGCAGGTAGAAAAATCTCCAGACCCTTTAAGTTATGGGTGGTATCTTCTCTTGTTTTAAGGACAGTTTTCAAGTAACTTCATATTGAATAATTTTGGGATACTTATTGACTTGTTCAGAACTCAATCAAATGATAATAAACAGCCTTGTTTTCTGGGATGACTTGCAACTTTGATTTCTGATAATTTATGCAACTGCTTTGAGAATACAAAGGATGGCTTCCTTTTACAGAAGACACAATTACAGTAGCTTTGCTTGCTAGCAAATCTATGATATTTATTGGAAGACAAGATCTTTTTCATCTATCCAAAAATGTCATATAAACTGAACTCCATTCCCGAAACTAGTACAACTGTCAATTTCTGAACTGGAAAACATACTCATTTCATTAAACTATTCTCCTAACCTCAATTCTTTCCATGCATGTAAAGTCAGGTATTATAACTATAGCTATACCTAGACATGGGAGAACTGTGATAAAGCAAAGGGCGTGGCCTTGGAAACTTTTATTTCAGAAGAATCAACTCAGTCCAGATGTTAGAGAAATGGGGAGGAAAACATTTCAAAGAGATTGTCTTGAATGACTATAACTATGGCTAGGAATTTACATTTACAAATTTAAAGCTTTACTACTACTTCAAAGTAGCATTAAAGATATCTTACTAAAATCCATGTCATTCTTGCTTCCTTGCTTTCGCCAGCTATGAGATCTCATAATATCTAAGCATTCCATAGGTTGATTCCTATGCTTCTTTATTCTGAATGAAAAAAGAAATTGCACAAATGTAGCATCATTTAATGTTCTACATAACATCATGTTCAGGAGCCTTGTTCATTCAAAAGCCAATGAATGTACTTGAGGGCTTCAAGGTGTCATATCTTGCATCAAAAGAGGATTTCTAATATCACGTATTTGGACTGATATTGATAATCATTAGTTGTTCTAGATCAGGGGATCTCCAGACTTTTCAGTCTGCATGTCAGATTGAACCTTGTGCAAACTTATTAGGGCTGCGGGAAAAATCAGTTTTATAAATGAGCGAATAAAATTTAATTGAATGAATGTATTTTATTTTGCTAGATGTGATATGATTCGTAATTACAGTAAAAAATTGAATCGGGAAAAACTCCATTCATGTTTGGTCTCATAATGCCATTTCAAATTGTGGTCTTTCAAAATGGCAATGGTTTCCTTGCATATGAAGCATAAGGCTTTGTCACCTACTTCTACAAAAAAGTACTTCACCTCCCCATTCTTCATTAAACTGGCAACACTCGTTGTCCACTTTTCTTCTCTTTCTTTTTGCCATAGCATAATATCTGCAGTAAGTGAAGAGCAGTGGGTAACAGGAGTTCTTACATCTGGGGCATGAAATGTAAAAACAGTGAGAATCTATGGTGGATCAGAACAGTGCCAAACCAGTCCAGATCACGTCTTCTCTCCCCCCCCCCCTGCAGGTAAAGGAAGTGAACCTTCAGCTGATTTCCTCTTCCTCGTCTGGCCGGCCCTGAACCATGTTTGAATGTGGGGGGGTTGTGTTTGGGAAGGATATGATCCAAGAAAACCTCTTGGATCCTCTCCTTTGCATTGCAAAGGAAGTAACTCCCCCAGCCAGCTCAAAGCCAGTACAAATTTTAAAGGAGAAAATGCTTTCCCTATCTCATTCAGTAGCGCTCCCAGCTGGCCTGCAACCCATCTTATTAAAGGTATTGTACCTTCCTTTCGAAACAAAGTTGAACTCAACCCTGTTATCTCTTCCTGTGCTGTTGGGAATGGATCAGAGCATATGGGAGCAGAATGAACCTTCCAGAGGATTGGATGTAACCCACAGGCTATAGTTTGGAGACCTTGCTTTAGATCATGATAACAGCTAATAATATAGTTTTTCCTCCTCCTGTGGTTGGGGATGTTGTTCATTGTTTGGGAATTATGCAATTATTAGGTAAGTTTGGAAGTCTTGAGCATTTCTGTAGTTTTTTAAAAAAATAAAATGATGAAAGATTTTCCTTTGGGGTATCTGAAACAACTTTTCTAAGTAGTAATAAGAAAGATACCATGGGAATTGTCTTGCTTTATTTTCAGTATCTGTATGTCTTTGTATTCTTTTCTTTCTGCTGTTGTCTGTGTTAGACAGACTAATCTGATGATTTCTGATCCCTTTCAGTTTCTTATACATTCATAAGTCTATTCTGCCCTGTGTTTGCATTAATCTTTAATTGAAGAAATACAGCTGGAAAGTCACATTAAAATCTATCATGAAAAACCTATGGAAAAGACAAAATGTGTGTTTGATCTGGAAAAGGCTATGCTCTCTGCTGTAAAACCAAGAAGTACATTGCATTTCTAAAAGTGCAAAAATAAGAGTAAAATTGGATTCTACCCCATATCTTAGTTTGGGAATTACATATCACTTCACTTGTTATCAGAATTTGAACAACAAATTCTTCAAGCACCCTAATTAAGCAGAAAAAGCTGTGGAGGCAATGCTATATCAGGGCCAATGTTGCTGTAACTAGCCATGATCTTGTGATCAACCTAAATTGAAAGCAAAAGTATCAGTAGTCAAAGAATCAGAATTGGAAAAGGCTTCCCAGGGCATGCTTTCTCAGTGCAGCAATCCAAATTAAATCATTCCAGACAGATGGCTGTCTAGTCTTAGCCAGAACATTTCCAATAAATGGGAGCCTTCTGCTTTTCTGGATAATTGGTTGCACTGTCAAACAGCTCTTATGTTAGGAGGTATCCCCTCCTAACCCTTAATTGAAAGCCTCCTTGCTACTATTTAAATCCATATTCTAGGATGTGCACTTTTGAATGACAGAGAACACGTCTTGATACCCTTCTGTATGGCCTTCTTTCAGGTGTTTAAGGAATGCTGTCATAGTTCTCCTCAGTTCTCTGTTCTCAAGGTTAAACCTGCCAAGTTCTCTGATAAAACTCTACAAAGGGCTTAGCTCCTAGTTTTCTAAAGTTCACCTTTGACTACCTCTGAACCTGTTCCAATTCCATGGAATTTTTTGTTAATGGATGGTGCTCAGAACAAGGACATGAGGCTTGACCAAAAGAATTACTTCTATTGGTATAGCCTAAAATAGCATTTGCCTTGTTTTTGGGTGGCCCATATAAAAGTTTGAAAAGAGATGTAGCTGCTTTATAGAGGGGTTGTTCTTATGTTCCCACTCATTCATAAACATCTCCTTTGAATCATTTTCTAAATCATTTTCTATTATTTATACTTGTTGGGAACAATTTGAATATTGATCAATTGTAGTCATAAGGCAGTTTCTGTTAATAAGATAATGTTTTGATCTATTTGTCTATTGAGCTGTTAGATATTTTTCCCTCAAACTTATCTGTGTAATTCCCATAATATTTATTTCAATTATTTTACTGTTATAGAGGCTGTCCAAAGAAAATCAATTAGGAGTGGATTAATCCATTGGTTCAAATAGTAAAATGAGAAGATAGTCTAAAGAATCTGTGTCCTGATTTTCAGAATGCCTTCATAGAACTGATCATTTGATAGGCCTGACATCCAGTTTTCATAGGGTCTTTAGCTTCTGATTTGATCTGATTTGAAAAACACTTGATAGTGTTTTTGAAAATTAATTCTGTGTTTTCATGTAGTGATATAAAAATCTCTAGTCAGTAAAAAGATCATATACACTGTATTGTAACTGCAGGAAGAAATTGCTGTAATAGCAGTAGCAAAGGGACCAAGTGAGAGGAAAGGCCATATCCCAACCCTGTCCCTTGCACTGATCTCATGGAAGAGTTGAGAGTGCCTATCTGAAGCATTGAGCCACATTTTCTTCTCATCCTTGATCCACTGACCTTAGCATTTGGATGAACCCAACCATCCCCATCAGTACAGAGCTCAATCACTTCCAGTTTCTTTGGTCATTCCCACCAGTGCTAACTGGGACTGAACAGTTATTTCAGGATCACAACTCTGTCCTGCCAAACCAGCGGGTTTTTTTGAATGACATCCAAAGTCTTTGCCGTTTCAACCAATTGTAAATGACTTCTCTCCCACCAGTCATAAAACCTCAGAAGTAGCCCCTTTTTAGCTTCCACGAACTTTTTGGAAACTCTCTGAAAAGACAGGTACATGTTTAATGTCTACAATAGTGGAATAAATTAATTGTGCTTAGTGACTTTGCCGATCATGCTTTAAATTTCAATAATAAAATAAATAATTTAAATTAAATATAAAAATAATAATTAAATTAAAAAGAAAATGAAAAACTCAAAGGGCAGAGTTGATGGACCACTAGGTCTTTTATTGCCATCAGTTTTCTATGTTTCTACCATGTTTCTCCAACAATACGCACCCCCAATAGGAAGACCCAGCATGTTTTCTAGGCATAAAATGAAATTAAGCCCCTCCCCCCAAATTTAGGCCTATTTTAAAACATGCGAAATTGGGGAAAGGGCGGGGGGGACTTGCCATTAGGAGAACCCCACTTCACCACCAGCTGCTCCTAATAGGTGATCATGGCAGAGCATGGAGAGCTCCCTACTCCTGCCAAGCACCTTTGCTGCAGACCCAAGACCTTCAGCACCCGCTGCTGTTGATTTTCCTTCTGCCCATGCCGCTGTTGTGTTTGGAGCACCGCTGCTGTTTGGAGATGCTGCTTCAGCATTTTGAGCTGCCGCCGCATTTGGAGCACCACCGCTGCATTTGGAGTTGCCACTTCTGCGTTTGGAGCACTGCCGCTGTTTGGAGCACTACCACCATTTTGAGCACTGCTGCTGCTCCAAACGCACTTCAAATGGCAGCAGCGCTCCAAACACGGCGATGGCGCTCCAAAGTGGCAGAGGCAGCTCCAAATGTGGAAGCGGCAGCACCAAACATGGCATTGGTGCTTCAAATGGTGATGGCACTCCAAACAGCAGCGGTGCTCCAAACACGGAAGTGGCAGCTCCAAACGTGGCAACGGCATGGGCAAAAAGGAAAGCAACAATGGCGGGCACCGAAGGTCTTGGGTTTGCAGCAAAGGTGTTTGGCGGGAGTAAGGAGCTCTCTGTGCTCCCCCATGATCACCTGTTAGGAGCGGCTGGTGGCGAGGCTGCCCACGGGGCACTCTAGATGAGGATGCAAGGGGGGGGGGAATTAAGTCACCCCCAAGAAGATGGCCTAGCCCTTTTTTCAGGGTTCAAAAAAATATAAGGCCCGGCCTTATTTTATGAGAAACATGGTATGTTAAATGTCCTCTATTGTTAGTATTAACTGATGCTTAATTACAATGGGATTTTTCCAGAAGTGCACATAGCAGTCATACAAATGCAGCTAATACATTAATGGTGAAGGTGATGTCTGTGAATACTCAATGATTTCTTAATAACTGGTAAGGTAGCATATAATCAAAAAAGTATTGCTTCTTATTTTACATGCTTAGCATAGAATGAAAACTAATTCTAAACCACCCACTGGAAATTGTAACAGCTCTTGGAGTCTTTTGCTGAAGTCTTATGGGGAGCTTTACTGTTTCTTAAACTAGTATCTGAAATAGTGCTAACATTAAAACAGTTGGTGTTTTCAACCTCTCCTTTCAGAATGAACGGACATCATTACCAGCTATCTCTTCTCCTTTTTCCATGTCTCTAAATGGAGACATCGTATGAGACTCTACACCACTGAGTTATATCAATCCATACCATAGTCTGGCCGATGAAAGATCAATAAAAAATAAAGAATTTTTTAGTTTAGAGACAGGAAGAATTGCAGGTTAGGGCTTGTTTTCAGATAGTTTCAGTTAGCCTGTGCAAACTCTGTTGAGCAACGTGGAACTTTCTAGCTGATCTTTCACCTGAGGACAGACAGTTTTTTTTCTGGAGGAAAATAAAAGGTTTAAGAGCCATAGAGGAATGTGACTAAAATGCCCTTCTTCAGCCCATGGCTTTGTACAATAAAGTGAATGACACGGATAACCACCCCCTGTCTCTTCCTTGGACAGAGCGACTGTGCATTTTAAACCAGGCCTATGGTTTGTTAATTCTGGCAGAGGGGCTGTTGTACAAATTAATAGATAAATTACAACTGGTGTTTATCTTAAGTGGTGCTAATACCTAGTTTAGCTGAAGAAGCAGAATTCTCCATTTCAGCCTTATGAACACAACTGCTAATTTAAAAGGCAGAAAATTTTGAAGCAAATGATACATTCATTCTGTCTATCTTTTAATATCACTGGCAGCTTTTACATCCTCCCCAAAACTGATTTCAAAGTAAAATGAAAGGGTCACACTCTGTCAGGCATAGAATATGCTTACTGTAGTTTCTTCCCTTTAGGTTTGTTTGGACTTTATTGTCTTTACTAATTTATTTAATTACGGCCTTTTGTATATATAATATTCAAAACTATATTTAGAATTATAAAACAATAGATAATGATGTGTAGGACTATGAGATATATTACATAACTCTTATAATTGTCATCAAGAGGTAGGCAGATATTTGTTACATAATAAGGGCAAAGGGAAAAGAATCATCACAAGATGGAAAGAGATGTTGTATTTGGGAACTTTTTTCATGACTTTTGGTGGAAGTTGAGTGTGTTTTGTGCACTGATACCACATTATAGAGTTCAAGGGGAAAAGATACAAATGTCTGTGTATGAAGAAAATTGGGGAGAGGGACAGGACATAACACCACGGAATTTCAGGAATTCACATTCATTATTTGGTTATATGGCAAAAGAAATCAGTTTGCCACTTGTATGCAAACAGAGAATTTTAAAGAAATAAATTGATAGAGCCTTCCCACTCTTAATTTCTTCTATTAAAGATGAGGCTTGTGTCTTTGATAATGAATGGAAACCTGCTGTGTAAAGAGGCAAAATGGATTGTATTCTGAAAACTGTGAATTATCTGATGGCTACTGTGGTGATGGGGAACTGTTTGGTTTTTATCATGGAGAATTAATGAAGAACCTCCATTGTAAAGCAAAAAAAAAAATGGCTTTGTTTGGTTCCTCTTTCACCTTTCTATGTTAAAAAAAAAACCATGTTGGAGAAACTCCCTGGCGATCTGGCAGTTGGGATGATATAAAATCCAACGAATCAGAACAGGAACCATAAGGGCAGTAGCTGAGTCAGCAATACCTACCATGATTCAGCATTAAACAACCATTCTGCTTTGTGACCTCTGCCTTCCTGATCAGAACAAATATACAGGTTCAAATGTTTCAAAGGCTCCATGCACCATGATACTTAATTGGAACAGTCCATGATGTCTTTGCTGGTTGGATGTATTTCAAAGGCTGCAAAGAAACCCAGGGGTGCAACTTGCAAGCTAATTCATTAATATAACATGCACAAGAGAGGTGGCATTTTCAGGACAGACCTTTGTCTAATTAGATATATGAAACAAATATCTTGAGGATGAAGCAAAAGGCATATATCTACAATCTGAACCAGAATTAGGCACACTTCTTCCAATCAAACAAACAAAAAGATAAGCAGTTAAGAATTAAGCAAAGATAGCTGAATGTCTATGGATATTCTCAATCATTTAGGTCATAGTTGTTCAAAATGTGCTTTTTCAAGAGGCAACTGGACTTTCTGATTTTTTCTTGAAGATGCTTCACTTCTCATCCAAGAAGAAACTTCTTGGATGAGAAGCTGAAGAAGCTTCTTGGATGAGAAGTGAAACATCTTCAAAGAAAAAACAGGAAAGTCCAGTTGCCTCTTGAAAAAGCACCTTTGGATTAAGCAAGGATAGATATTCCGGGCCCATCAGTCTCTCTGCCTTCCTCTTTTGAAATCTCGTAGCCAAAAATGAGACAGCTATATTACACATCTTCCTCAAAAAAGTAAAATAAAAAAAATCTTTAACCTATTCACAATCTAAAGGCGCATTCTAAAATAGTTTAAAACAAACAGCCAATGACTTATGTGATGGATTCTTTTTCCTGCTATGGTTTTTATTGTATCTATCTGAAAGTGACAGCAGCTGAGATCAGAACCAGAAATAAAATTATTGCCATTTTTTATATGAAGTGTAGATTTAAAATTTATATTCTTGGTATTGATAAAACATGCAGATATTTTGTCATCCTTTCTGATCAGCTCTGCATGCTGTCACTGAGCTGTTCGGAATAAAATGGAATCAATTTCCTGTGATTTGCTAGTCTCAAAGATGATTTGTAGCTCAGTATTGAGAGCATAAATAAAGTACCAGCTCTTTGACATTCTGTGATTTATTTCATTGTGTACAATAGTACTGGACATGTTGTTCAGCACAGAAGACCTAATGAGAAATGTGTCATGAGCCAGAGGGCCACCATTAATTTGTATGTGTTTTAAATACATGGAATTTTCATTATTTTCCTGATG
This sequence comes from Laticauda colubrina, assembly GCA_015471245.1. Lineage (NCBI taxonomy): Eukaryota > Metazoa > Chordata > Lepidosauria > Squamata > Elapidae > Laticauda > Laticauda colubrina. The sequence goes on from BLBF01000002.1 coordinate 72,200,674, forward strand.
ATGTCAGGTGACAAGTTTCAGTTAATGAGCACATTGTTATCATGCTGTAGCATTCTTATTTAAGAAGATCTGCTTTTCAAGTGCAGAAGAAATGTAACAAGAACATTAAGAATAGTTGTTTAAGAATTACGCATTTCAATTGCCATGTTCTAAAATTACTGGAAGTCAAAGAGTCATTTTTAATATTTCTTTGTTGCAACAGAGAGCGCTAGAAAGGAATTCTCTATGATAAAAAGGTATTCTCAAACTTCTAACAAGAGCAACCAGTTCTTTACAAATAGACCAGGAGGTAAGTGTGACCAGTGGAACACATATTGCTTACATCTGCCCAATTAATTAATGAATGCATGTGCTTAATAGCTTCTTAGAATAGATACAAGGCACTGAAGATGGATTGCTTGTCTATAAAAGGAACACATGATGCTTAGTTTAAAAAGCTGTGCATATGCTTCATGTTGAAGATTTCTGCACAGTCATGTATCTTAACACCTGATGTATCCAGGGAGAAAAGCTAAATTATGGGTGTGTAAGCTTTCCTGCACACTGCAGTCTTCAATTGCATGTGGATGTGCGCTGAAGAAATTCCTTTCAGAATTCAACCCTTTCCTTAGCTTTTGTCTGGACTGACCTCAGCTGGTCATTTTCCCTTTTTGTTTGTTTTTAACTCCTTCAGCCCATTCTAGACAATCAAACTTCAATCTTTCATTGAGACTTTGATAGCATGTATTTTCTACTGACCTTTTCTTTTTTTTTATAAAGTTTTTATTAATTTTCTACAAACAAACAAACATACAAAACATT
>BLBF01000002.1:72216474-72229591 GCA_015471245.1 Laticauda colubrina
TATATATATATATATATATATATATATGGACTGCACACTGCACTTTATTTATTTATCCAAGGCTCTTATTATGACTCTCTTCTCCAGCAGCTTCCAAGCCAAGCCTCAAGTGTTGAAATATTGATAAGAGTCCAGGAAAACACCTGTAATAATATTTTTCTGTGCTCTCCCTCCATCTTATCACATTAAAATGTCCTTGAGAAGGAGTGTTTATACATTTCTCCCCAATTCAAATAAAGTACTTTCAAGCCTCTAGTTGGCAGTGTTGCAAGATCTCTTAATACTTTTTTCCCCCCCAGCCAGAAAAAAGAGTAATGTATACAAAACTCAGAGGAAAAGAAAAAAAAATCAAAGAGGGCCTCTATCCTAAAGAAAATTAAAAAATCAAAAGAAGCATAAAAATATATATAAGAAAAAATTCAATCTGGTTACCTACAAAGTCACATTAAAGTCCTCAGAAAAAAAAAAAAATAGTAAGGAAAGAATCCAAGCCTCAATTTGACATCACTTAAAAAACGCCGCTCAACCAGATTCCAGTCAGACAAAAATAAAGCCACAGGTTTCTTCTTTGTTCAGGATATCCTTTCAGGTCTCAACCAATTTGCAATACAAAAGAAGTTTCTCACCCAGCCGACACACCCTCGTTCCAGCCACTTTCTTTTCGGAGCTGTCCCGACTTCAGCAGCTTTGGAGGCTGCCTTTCCACCGCCAGCAAAAGGGCTTCTCCCGGATCAAACCAGAGATTTGCGATATCTCTGGGATCCTGCGACTGTGCCCTTCACAATCCCCGTCTCTACGGGACGGTTTAGGTCCGTTAGGACCGACCAGGGGTGAAAATATCAGCTGAGATCTCAGAGCCCCGAGATCTCAGCTGTAGCACGGAGACAAAGCTCCGCCTTCTCCAGATTTTTTTTTTTTTGATCAGCTTTATATTTCAAAATTTACATTTCTGAAAATTTTAAATTTACATTTAATTACATGGTATTATTTAGAGCGGATATTTCTGGCATATGCACTTCAGGAATAATATTTTATGATACTAAGATGATTGTTGGGGGCAATATGCTGACTCTAAACTGCTTAGAGAGGGCTGTAAAGCACTGTGAAGCTGTATACAAGTCTAAGTGCTATAGCTATAAGAAAGATCAGAATTTGAACTCCTCTCTTTTTGAAGTTGTGACTCAACATGATTGTTTTATTTCTTGAAATAATGCAGTCTTTTTGGTGTGATTATTAACTCATATTTGATGAACTACTAGGTCTTCTGCCATCAGTTTTCTAAGTTTCTAAGTTTTATAACTCAGCCTGATAATTAACCACTATATTTCTCATTCTAAAGGACAACACGCTGAATTATGGAACCTGTTGTTGCCTTTTAAGGATAATACCTCTGGATGCATTGTGTTCTCACAGCTTTTGTTTTTGAGGTTTTCCCATGCCTTGGTTACATCATAGATCATTAGAGTGTTCTATGTGAAGAAGTTTCAAATGTTGTGAAATACAGCTACTAGGAGGCTAACTAGTGCACAAACTGTGATCATATTTTCCCCAGACTGAAAACCCTGCACTGTTTGCCAATTTTTAAAAACTATGCAATATTTTAATTTCATATCTCTGAACTAATTTTCTATCTGAAACTAAGGCATGTCATGCAAAAGTATAATAAAACAAATACTAATTAATTTACACATGTCACCTTTTCTTAAAATAAATAAATTTCCCCCAGTAAGACCAACTTTAGAATAAAAATCTTGCAATTAATGGGACTTAAATCACTGTGAGGAATTGCTGTATTATTGCTGTGGTCCTCCCCGTAAGAAACACACTCTGACCATATCCTCATAATTATAAGCAATCATTTTGAAATGTAACAAGATAAGAAAACAGCAAAATTGATAGAAATAAAATTTCAGAACAAATTAAAAGATTATATATTTTAAACTGATGTTTTAAAAGCCACACTTTTCCTGTTTTACATTGTTGATAAATGGGATATAAATTAAAGTATTATTATTTACAAGTTTATATATTATTTTTAATTGATTTTTTTAAAAGTTGCACCTTTTTCTATTTTATATTATTGATCAAGTAGGTAAATGAAAGTAATAATAGTCAAAATAAAATAAACCTGAAAAATATGATGCTTTTTAGGTATTTATCACTACCTTATCTTTACCCAGTTGCTCTATAAGGGAGATGGGCAGTCTCTAAATATGATATATAAATAAATAAATCTTTGTCCACAGGTTGTATTTGGCATAGAAACCCAGAGGCTGTAAGTTCTAGTCCCACTTTAAGCATTATAAAGCTAATTGGGTGACTAAAAAAGTAAAAATAAAACAAATCTCCTTTTGCTACAAAGAACCCAAATCCAAGCCCAGATCCATGTTCACACCAGTCTTGCCAATAATTTGCCAGCCTGTTTGTCTATTTTAATATATGGCTGGAATGTTCTTTACCACATCCACACATTTCAGAGAATATCTTGATGAGAACTGCATTCTTTTCCCTTCCTTTATTCGTCACTCTATATTTTCCCTTCTTAAATAAGAGTGTCAGTCACTACATTCTATTAGTGCATTATTCTACCAGCAGTAAGGGAAAATACTTCGGGTGTATTAAGAAGTGCAAAAGGGGAAAAATGCATTGGTTGATTTATTTACCCATGGTGCTTTTGATTTGTTGATAAATTAAAAAACAGAAGAAAACTGTCCTGCTCTGATGAACCTATTGAAGAACCAGCTATTTTTTTTTGTCTTTTTATCAGCTGTTTCCTTGCCCTTCCTCCTTTCGTAACAAGGCCTAATCAACAATCCTTCTAAAAGAGTTTCAGGCAGGGTTGTTCTGTGTTCAACATGCAGGTTTTAAAGGGCAATAGAAAACTTCATATTCTCTCAGCTGGAGAGAAGGGACTCATTGTAGGTGTAAATCTCTGGCAGCTGACTGTTGGAGCCCATGAGCCGTACCTTGTAAATAATTCACTTAGGGAAAGGGGGGGGGGATCTGCATATGAGAATGAAATGTCATTTATAGCTCATAGAATATTGGCTTGGCTAAGAAAAACTTTCCAGCCCCTTCAACTAATTACATAGCATTAAGAAGGAAAATTGGGAGGAGGGCCTGGGGTGGGTGTAGCATAAAATCTCTACCTGTCACTTTCACCACACCATTTTTTCAAATAGGATCATAAAATGGGGGTTGCTGGTTGTCATTGTCACCCCCTCCTTTTTTTTTTTTTTTTGCTTTGCCAAGACCAGGGAGATTTAATCAATACAATGCTAGGCTTACTTGTGTTTTGTGATTTTTATATACAGATTTACTGTATTTTCCACAAATAAGAATAATGCTGGGTTTGATATGAACTGATTCTCCCTCTTCCTTACTTTAATAACCAATTACACCTCTTTTCCTTCCTTTACAGAATTCTCAGTGAATGTAAGATGACTCTTGGCTTCAAAACTAACTTAATCAGGAACAATACTGTGTTTTCTTTTTCTATAAATGAAGTGCCTTGCTATGTTTTCATTCTTTACAGCATGGTGGGCAAACTTTTTTCCTCCTGGCAATAGCCTCAGGTCATAAAACTTTCAAAATGATATTTTGAAGATTTTATGTACATAGCAGGTACAGCTGAAGCCAACAGTGATCAAAGCAAGATATGCTGGCATTCACAGGAAGGGTAAATATCTATAAAGATTCTCAGTCATCCAGGTCATGGTTGTCCCAAAGATGCTTTTTCAAAAGGCAACTGGACTTTGTTTTTCCTTGAAGACATTTTACTTCTCAATCCAAGAAGCTTCTTCAGTTCTGACTGAATTCCTTCCATCCTCCACGATTCAATCATAATTCCCACTGATGAGAATGGAAAGGGAATTTCTCTGTATCTCCTGGCACTCAAGCTGCTCCAGAGACCGTCTCAGACATTTTTTTTTCCTGTGTGAAGGGAATTGCCTCAGAAATAGAGGCAACCTTGCACTCAAGTAACAACTTCTATGAATGAGGCCTTCAGTCACAAAATCATAGAAATAATATTTATACCCTAGCCATACCTACACAAGCATGAAAAGAAAAAAGATTGAAAAGATCTCATTTCCTATATTAATGCAACCGCCCTAGTTTGCGCATCTAAATTAATATATGTCCATATGAATGGAGTTTCCAGTTATGTGCAAAAACTTAGTATGAGTAAGCTTTTGAATTACTGGAATGCTGCATATAAAATGCACATTTTATACCAGAATCACATGATCTTGGAGACAAGAAAACCACATGAATTTAAGATGGAGGAGATAGTGTGTTCCTATTGCATTTTGATAGATAGATAGATGATGGATAGATGACAGATAAAAGAGAGAGAGAAAGAGAAAGAGAGAAGACCAAAGGTGAACAGGATTATCCCTGGATCTTTCTCAGGTAAATAATCTTATACTGAAGATTTATTGTTGCCTTATAATGAATCTTTGAAATTATTAAAATATTCCCTTGCTTGTGTTAAAATAATATGTATTCAAAAGCCAACTTTTAAAAATATCCTATTACTTAAAATATATTGAATGCATGCAGAATAGCGTAAATTTACTGCATTCTATTCTTATCATTCTAAAAGGTGACATTTTGAAGAAGAGGAAAAATAACCTAGGTGTATATATAGAACTTGGATTGAAGGGTAAGCAGCCATGCTAATGCTTTTTTCCCCTTTTCAAATCAACAGACCAACAACATTATAGCATGGTTAAAGTTCAAATATTGAAATGCAGAATTCTCTTTGCAGAATCTGATAAAGATATTGATATTTTCTTTGCAATGTAGGGTCTGTTAAATTCCTTCTTGTTTTGATCTTACCAAGGAGAGAAGTGGGTCTCTATTCTCTTTCAAGTTGTATTTTCCACTTCTTAATCCAGCTTTGCTTAATGTTGCCTAGGTTGAGATTGTAGACAGACGATGCAGTATAATTCATTAAGAAGCAATTGCCAGGAAGCCTGAGCCACTGGTCCAGGAAAAGGTCCTAACCAGTTGTCTCTCATACTGGAATGATTTTATGCTTTAGAAACAAATAAAAAATGTGGCTGCAATGCCATAGGCTGAGTTTGCTATATTGCTACAATTGCCAGTAAAATACAGAAGGGTTCTTGCAGTATTTTCAGGTCCAGGGATTCTCTGAATTTTATCCTGAACTCTTGAAAAAGTAGAACGCAACTGCTTTCAAAGATAAAATCATTAGGCTTGATTGCAATCTGAGGTTCTCATGTTACATCCCTTAATTAATTATAATTTTACTTCTTTGATTTTTATACCATCTTTCCATTCAAGTAACAAAATAAAAATTTAAAAGCAACAGCATTAAACTTAATTAAAATACATCCATCCTTCAAACATCCTTTTTACAAGGCCAATGTAAAAAGTAGGTTTTAGTTACTTTTTTTTGCAAGCAGAAAGAATAGAGTGAAACCATTTTGGAAAGAAATGCTTTCTGCAGTTTGGGAATGATAAAGAATTCTGGACAATGACAAAGGAGCTATAAAAAAAACCCAAACAAATAGAGATTTCTGACTTCTCTTTACTGGTTGTCCACATATTTGCAGCCTAGATATGATGGCCCTTGTTCTGTACAACTTACAATCAGCAAAATGACATTACAATATAATGTATATTTACCCAAAAATAGCAGCTTATGGTGGGAAATGGTGCAGGGGAGAAATATGACCAATATACTTGGGATCAGGTCTTGATTCACTATTAAAGTGACAAAGACAAAGAAGTGATGGGAATATATCGTCTTGTGTTGAACACACTTTTTTTCATTATCAAAGGCTATTGATCACTGGTGTGTCAGCACAATTTGCAATAAATATGGTAAAACTATTATTTTTGCTTTTTTAGGATTGGACTCAATACAGCTGTTGATGCTGCCACATTGGGATAGCAATGTGTAGTCACATTCATTTTGCATAATCAAAGGATGCAGTCAGGAAAAGCTTTAAAAAGAAAAATAATAGCAAGGACATTGACATTATCTTCTCTCTTTCTTGCTGGAAAACATCTTACTGGTGTGACTTTGTATGAATAGCCAGTTCTTTGGAAATAAATTATGATCAAAATCCAAAGACAACCATAAATTAAACATGGCTTTTTTTCTCCCTTCCTACTTTGGTATACATGACTTTCCATTAAGCTAGCCTCATATAATATACCTCGGATGTGTTCAATAAAGGTCTGTAAATTATGGTAAGTATTTAAAATGGTAAATAGACATAGAAAAAGGCCACATTAGGATTAATGAATGAAAGGGTTGATACTGAAAATGCACTTGTAAATAAATAATGAGGAAAGTAAAATGACACACTCTTAGGTTAGAGTTGCAAGTAGGAAATGATGATAAATTGTGGGGCTTTTTGCCCGGGCATCTCATTTTGGGTAACTGTCTCTTGAAGACCTTGTAAAGAAAGCTTCACTGTTCCTTGCTGCAAGCTTTGGACAAGTTCAGACTGGATTCTGTAGCTCAGTGAGGCCAGATGCTAAAGAGAAGGAGGTCCTGCCCTTTTAACAATTGTGTTTAAGTGGGAATTTGGGAAGATAGCACTTTATATGCAGAAGACATCTGAAGAAATGACCTCTTTCAAATAACTATTTAAACTATAGCACTATTCTCTTCCTTTATGTCTGGCCTCCCTATGTTCTGTCATCCTACATCTGGTCAGCGATTACAGAAATAACAAAAAGCAGCGATTCCCAAAATATTGGGCAATGCTTTATTTTTATTGTTTTAATTTTCATTAATTGTATTTGTATGCTAATTTATCAAGGCATCTCAATGTTTCTTCTTTATGTCAATCATTCCTTAAATTTTCATGATGTTTCTATTTTCGATTGTTTCTATTTCTTAGTGGAATGTTTCTATTTCTTAGTGGAAGGGTACTTACTTTCTTTTTTAATGCTACATACATGCCTATTTGGTTAAGGGCCTGTCACATAGGCCGACGGATGCAAAACGTATGTAAAAAGGACACAGCGGACGAGAAAATTTTCCATCCGTTGTTATCCGCTCTCAAAAGTGCCCCAAATTTGCATAAGCAGAGCAGACAACAACGGTAAGGAATGGACGGGGAGAGGACGAAGCGAGGATGTAAAATAGATGCTCCATGGATGGCATATCCGCAGGGCTTCTGGGGGAGCACAGCAAAGCGGATGCGCAATGGAAGGAACGGATGCAGAGAGGATGCCTAGCGGATGAAGCGGATGCATCACGGAAGCCTAGCGGATGCCTAGAGGATGCCTAGCGGATGAAAAGCATTCACTGCGCATGCAGGGAGGATGCATTGCATCAGCCCCGCGGATATAAAGGGATGCAGTTCGCAAGCAGGTCACCATTCAGAGGAAAGACCTGCTTCCAGACACAGCTCCAGCCAACAACCATGGGGAAGAAGAGGAAGCCTATGCCATCTGCTGCCAGCCCTGGCAAGAAGGACAGGGCCACCATCTCACCCCCTGGCCCTGACTCTGCTTCTGCTGGGGCTTCTGCTGCTCGGGCTGACTCTTCTGGTGCTGGGGCTTCTGCTGGTGCTGCTCCTGGTGCTGGTGCTTCTGCTGGTGCTTACTGTGCTGGCGCTGCTCCTGGTGCTGGTGCTTCTGCTGGTGCTTACTCTGCTGGCGCTGCTCCTGGTGCTGGTGCTTCAGCTGGTGCTTACTCTGCTGGCGCTGCTCCTGGTCCTGCTGGTGCTCCTGGACCTGCTGGTCCTGCTGGTCCTGCTGGTCCTGCTGGTGCTGCTGGTGCTTACTCTGCTGCTGCTGATCCTGGTTCTGCTGGTGCTGCTGGTGCTGCTGGTGCTCCTGGTGCTGCTGGTCCTGCTGGTCCTGCTGGTGCTGCTTTTGCTGCAACTGTTGTTGTTGTTGCTGCTGCTGCTGGTGGTGTGGTGGAGCAGCCCCTAGAACCTCAAAGCCCCTCTGATGAGGGCCCAGATGGCCCTGCCAGAGGGAGGAAGAGGCATACGCGAGAACGGGAGAGGAGGCAATACTCCATCGAAGAGGAACATGAGGATGAGGTGCTCGAATGGCTGAGGGAGAACGAGTACCTATGGCGGAAGGGACACAGGCTCTATCGAGACACCAAGAGGAAGCAGGCTGCTTGGAGAGAGAAGGCGGAGAGCCTGGGCTACACTTTGGAGGTCCTCCTCGAGTGGTGGAAGCACATGCACACCTGGTATGGGAAGCTGCACCTCAAGAAATCTGGCCAGGCCACGGTCAAGCTCACCGACCGGGAGACTTACGTGATGGTCAAGTGCAGCTTCTTGGAGGGTGAGATCCGCCACCGAGGAGCAGCTCCTCTGACAACCCTCTCTCTCAGGCAGCCCACAGAGAGCCAGTCCTCTTCTGGCACAGAGTCAGCTCCTGTGTCCAGGCAGGTATCTGTGGAGCGTCCCATGACGGAGACCCCCCTGACAGCTGCACTCCCCGTGGCAGAGCACGTGGAGGACCCCCTGACGCCACCAATGCCACCAATGCCACCGATGCCACTGATGCCACTGATGCCACAGATGCCACTGACGCCACAGATGCCACCGACGCCTCACCTTGCTCATCTGCAGACCAGACAGCCCCACTACACTCCTCCTTCCTCCACCCACAGCCAAGCCCAGCCTCAGAACATCTATCATCGGTGTTGGGACTGACACCCCATGTCATGGAGAAAGGGGCTCTCAACATCACAGGACTGAGCCAGCTCTCTGAGAGCTTCCTCCACATACCATCCCCTGTTGTCCTCTTGGGGCCAGGCACCCCAATGACACCTCAGACCAGCACTCCAGCAACAGCCACCTCCACAGCACCTGGACCCTTCACCCCTGAGACTATGGGCACGCCTCAGAGTGACTGAGAAAAGTGCTAGAGACTGGGTTGCTACCTGTTGACTTTATCTTTGCTTGGGACACTTTACCTTGGTCATTTTGCTTTTACAGTTTGTTGTTAATAAAGTTTATCTTTGATTCACACACTTGCTTCACTTCTTTTAGTCAATAAAGTCTTGGTGGAAACTTTTAGAAATGGTTTAAGCCTTTGCATGCTTGTGGGATGGGTTAGGATAGTAGTGGGATGGGCAGGGATACCTGTGGGATGGGTAATACCTGTGGGATGGGTAATAGCTGTGGGATAGATAAAACTCCAGTGCAAGCATAGTGGGACTGTATGGTCCACCCTCCCAGGTGCCACACCTATGGCCCTTTATTATCAATAACAGTGTAATCATTCATCCACACATTTCAACATAAACACAACTCTTTATTTAATGCCCTATTCATTGTAGGGCCACTCAACATACATGGTACAATCTCATCAGTGTGATGAGACAGGCTGAAGGAAGCATCCATTAAGTATCTACCATCCTGTCTTGCCACTCCACTGCTCCAGCTGGGGAGTTGCACCAGTGTTTCAGGAGGTTGTGCTGCTTCTTCTCTTCATGTGAAGCTCTTTTGGGGCCTTGCACTTCCACAGTATCTATCAGGCTTCGCCCTTGCCTCCATTCACCAGGCTCCATGTCCCCATTGCCTTGTTGGAGGTCCACGAGCCTGTTCTGCAACACTGGGTAGCGGGTGCGCATGAGATTGTGCAGGATGCAGCAAGCTTCCACGATGTTCCTCACGGTCTCTGGACGATGCTGCATGGTGGTGAGAAGTACCTGGAACCTGTTGGCCAGGATGCCAAAGGTGTTCTCCACCACCCGCCTTGCCCTGGACAGCCTGTAATTGAAGATCCTCTCTTCACGGGTGAGGCATCTGGAAGTGTAGGGTTTCATGAGGTAGGTTCTGAGGGAGAAGGCGTCATCCCTCATGATGAAGTAGGGCACATCTTGTGTGTCGTTGGGCAGGGAGTCTGGATCTGGAAAACCCATGATGAGGTTGCATTCCAGCCCCTCCTTGAGGTGACTGGCATTGTATACCTGGGCATCTGAAGATGACCCATTGCCTGAAGCATCGATGTACATGAACTAGTAGTTAGCATCGACCGTGGCGAAGAGGATGATGCTGAAGAAGCCCTTGTAGTTGTGATAAGTGGACCCTGATTTGGCTGGAGCTTTGCAGGCCACGTGCTTCCATTTATGGCTCCAACAGTGTGGGGGAAGTTCCACTTCTGATACCCCTGCTCTGCAACTTTCTTCCATCCTTCTTCAGTGGAGGGGCACTGGAGGAGCTCCTCCAGGTATTCTTCGATGATGGCCTGCACCACTTCTCTGACCACAATGCTGATGGTGTTGTGTGGCACCCTCCAGGCGTACTGCATGCTCCTGTACGTGGTCCTAGAGGCCAGGTGGCACAGAGTCAGTGCCACCTTCAGTCCATGGTCCAGGCTGGGCCGGAAATTGGTGTTTGCCTTGGTCAACCTGGGTCTCAGCCACTCCACAACTTCATCAAACATGGCTGGAGGCATCCTCATGAAGTTCTGGAATGCACGAGTGTCTTCGTTCCTCAGCTCCACCATCAGCTTGTTATACAGTCCATACTCGGCTCTTCTTGCAATCCATCTTCGGACCCAGACACTTCTTGGCTGCCTCCTTTTCTTCGCGTAGAACAGGTGAAAGAGCCTGTAGATGGCTTCACACTGTTGTAGAACGATGGCGGCTACCAAAAGGAGTGTGTGATGATCCATGGTGGAGATGACTGGATGCTGTGGAAGAGCAAGAGGAAGAGCAAGAGCAAGAGCAAGAGCAAGGCTGAAGAGGTCTGCACCGCAGGCCTGCTGGACTGAAAGTGAGATCCAGGTGATGTCTCCCCCTTTTTATAGGAAATATAGGTTTTCCGCTAGGTGTCCTTCTGCATCCTCTAGACATCCTCCAGACATCCTAAATATCCGAGATATGTCCCCTATACGAACGCTTTTTCCGTTTCAATGCTTTGTATGCGAGCTGCATCTGCTTTCATCTGTTCTACGTCCGTGCTACTAACGCTGCGTATCCGTTCCTCGTCCGTTTCACTTCCTCCCTGTGTCCGTTTTCCGCTGGAATGGATGCGAGTTGCACGGATGCGCAGAGGATGCCTAGCGGATATAGCGGACGCATAACGGATGACAACGGATGTAGAACATTTGTTCCCCATATGCGTAGCGGATGTAGAACGGACGCATTGGGTACATTTTCCGCTCAAAAAGTTTTGTGCAGCTCAAAACTTTTTGAGCAGATGAAATGTCAGTAGACAGATGCTGGATGGATAGAGAGTATGAAAAACGGACGCAGTGAGTACAGAACGGATGCATCGCGTTAATCAATGGATGGCAAGTGTTTCTCTCCATTTTACATCCTCTTTCCATCCATTGGTGCTGTGTGACAGGGGCTTTAAATGTACAAGATCTAACTGTGGATATTCCTATATTTCAGTGACCACTTTTTTCAGATATAGACTAAGGTTGTTTAGTATCTTTAAATGTTGTTTTTTATTTACTTTATTTCTAAATCTCTGTTCTTCTCAAAGGAACCCACATTAGCTTATTTACTTATTTCTATGCCACCCTACTCCCAATGTTTCAGTATAAAATATCATAAAATGATCAAAAATAACATCTGAAAGGCACAGAAAATTAAAATGTCTTCTTTAAAGAAAAGGCCTTTCTCTTTTTGAAAAGCAAAAAATGTTTTGATCAAAATACCAAGAAATTGGCTGTTGGTTGATGTGGAAGAGAAACTTATGGGTGAGAAGAATTTATGTTTGAGTATTCCAGGGTTGTTAAGTTGTATAGGTCTCTGTTTACTTTCATTTTATGATAATTGTTCCATACAGAATATTAAATAACATTTCACCCTACAATTTAGGGATGAAATAATTAACTAATAATAATAATAAACTCCACATTAATCCATGAGAATGCTTTTTATTATTATTTCATGAGAATGCTTTTTATTTTTAAACATGATCATATTTGAAACCTTGAAGAACTGCTAATTTGCAGGATAATAATGATGAATTAAATGGAGCAGGCATTAACATCCAGATGTAGGAGATATATTTCTGTAGTTCAAAAGAAGCTTTGGAATCCTCTTTAACATATGCCCAACTATCTTTTCTTTAACTATTGATTTCAGTTTTGGATTTTCTTCCAATATGGAGCTATGAGAGAAAAAGGATGAAGATATACTTTCAAGTCAGTGTTGACTCATGGTGACTGTCTGTTTTCTTGGCAAGATTTCAGAAGTGGTTTTCCATTGCCTGCTTCCTAGGTTTGAGACAAAGTGGCTGGGCAAAGGTCACCAAGTTGGTTTTGTCCATAAGGTGGACAAGACTCATGGTCTTCTGATTTTGAGGCTGATGCCTTAACCACTGCACCAGATTGGCTCTCTAGGGAAGCATTGAGAAATATAGTCTATTTTTAAAAAACACTTCCATAACTAGAAGTAATTCTTCTTGTTATTTGTGTGCGGGTTTTACTATCTATCCGTTAATCTTAGATAACACAAATGAATGCAGGTCAGGTGTGTGTGTTTGTGTTTGTGTAATCATGTACTTGATGACAGAATGAGCACACTGAACTATGTGGAAGTTGCACAGCAATGACAGATTCTGGTTGTATAAGCATTATCACAGTTATCTAATACTTCTTTTCAGGCTCATTCTAAATTAATTTTCTCATGTCTCTATAGCAGTATATTCATAACTATAATATTCACTAGCACTTGAACTTATAAGTAACATAATAACTTGTATGCCCACAGAATAATTAGGATAATATGTTATAGATAAACTGAACTCAGATGAAGCAAAATTGCAAGCAGCTATGACAGACAGAATCTTCATCTACTTTAAGAAATAGTCTTTTCTATATAATGGCTGTGTCCTTTATAGGGAATGCCATCAACCTGTACATCTTATTTCATGAGGGTGCAAATCCATGCATTTGCCATCCTGCCCAATAGATGGCCAACAGTGTTGATGTAGACCTTTCATTGTATGCGGAGCAGATGGAGAATATTATCTGTGTGACAATGTTGACCATTGGTTTGGTCTGTTTACACCTTCACCTGATCCATCAGACATTTCTGAATGAACACATTCTAGTACTGTGCAACATCCATAACAGAAATTACTTTTTTTGATTCAGTACACATGCTTTTTGGATAGAGATGTTAATATGATATTAATGA
>BLBF01000002.1:72229601-72253500 GCA_015471245.1 Laticauda colubrina
TCAGTACACATGCTTTTTGGATAGAGATGTTAATATGATATTAATGAAATGTAAGCTATGGTTAAGACTAAACATTCATCTTATAAAGCAGGGATATCAAACTCAATTTCATTTAGGGCCGCATTTAGGGTTGTGTTTGACCTCTGGGGGCCAAGGTGCATGTGGCCAGGGTGGGTGTGGCCATTTCGATGTCACTCGTGTCGGGGCACCTGTGGTGGCCCAAGCATTCTGCCAGTGAAAATGGAGTCCTAAGCTCTGTTTTTGACTGCAACAGCCTCCTGCAACCCTCTGCCAGTGAAAACAGAGTTTGGGAGGGCAACCTGTGGCCCTCTTGAATTTTGTTTTTGCTGGCACAGGCACTCTGGTCCTTCCTTGTTTTCAGGGCGGCCCCGCGGGCCAGATCTAAGCGCCCCCATGGGCCAGATTCAGCCTCCGGGCCTTGAGTTTGACACCTCTGTTATAAAGAAATTGACTAAATGAAATATAACACTAAAATTGTTCTCTCTGGCTGGGTAGGATAGTGAACAAACTATTTAGTAAACTATTGTAAACTTGCTCTCACACTTCTAAAGCTCTGCTCTTGCAGTTGGGCTGCGATGTTACTATTGACATTTTTCCTAGGTCTGGGGAAAAAAAAAATAATGAGAACAAAAAGCAGGTTCCAGGTACATTCAGAAAAGTTCCAGGATTACTACTTCTGGTTATGTTTTCAGAAATAAAACTTGTAATGACACCATCACCAAACTGGATGGAGTTTGATGCTATTGTATGAAAAGGTCTGTTTATAAAAACAAGTTGTTCATTTATTCATACACAAGAAAAGTCAGGTATAAATGTTTAAATAAACAGTTTTAGTTTTGTTATTTATCAGCCACTTTAATGTCCTAGTCTATAAAAAGCAAAATATAAAAAGAATAACATAGAAAATGTGCTACTGTAGAAAAGCTATACTTAACTGGCTTAAAGGTTGATACTAACAGGACCAAGTAGAAATTGACAGAAAGGATGTACGAGCTGTAAGCTCTCCACAAGTCTGTCATGAGGCTAGCATATGTTGCTGATGGAACAGGCCTTGTTATTTACTCACTATGCTTTGTTTTTGGTCAAAATCAGAATTTTTTTTTATACCTTGACTACAGGTAAAAGAAAAAAAACATAATGAAATGGAGAAGCCCCAAAAATATCCAAAAATCCTGAATAATGTACTTCATTAGGTAATCCATTTTTATGTAATGTCTAATATTTATGCATGTAAAATTCAGAAGGCCAAATTATGATTTGCCAAAGAGCAAACACAACTGAGCAGAATGTAAGTACCTTTCTGGAGATTTCTGGGAGTGAGTCTGCTAAAAGGAAGAATACATTAATCTCCTCTGACCTGTGTGGGCATTAAATAGCAAAAGTGCTATTAAATCAATGTGCCAGAATAGATAGAATGGGCAGTGGAATAAAACCTATGTCTGACTCGCACTCCCCAGCTGGGCAAGGACAAAGGTGAGTTTGAATTTGGGAGCTAATGTATTCCCTTATATTAGCGCAGATGGTAAAGTATTGAACCTGACTATCATAAAGACAGTCCAATGGGACATACACAGAATATTAGTAAAGTAATTAGGTAGTCTTCCTGAAGAGTCAAAAACATTTTGTTTCAACTCCACACTGGTTCTCTGGATTGGGGATAAAAAGAATAAAAGAAAGCCATAGGAATGAATAGAATAGAGTATTTTCCAGTATTGGAAAATTCACAGCTTTTGGAGGCAAGTTGTTCCACTGGTTAATTGTTTTGTCAGGAAATTTCTTCTTAGTTCTAGGTTGCTTCTCTCCTTGATTAGTTTTCATCCATTGCTTCTTGTCCTACCCTCAGGTGCTTTGGAGAATAGCTTGACTCCCTCTTCTTTGTGGTAACCCCGGAGATATTGGAACACTGCATTATATCACCCCTAGTTCTTCTTTTCATTAAAGTATTCCAGCAACTGTTTGTTATATGTTTTAGCCTTCAGTCCCTAATCCTCTTTGTTGCTCTTCTCTGCATTCTTTTTAGAGTCTCAACATCTTTTTTTACATCAAGGTGACCAAAACTGAATGCAGTATTCCAAGTGTGGCCTTACCAAGGCATTATAAGCTGGTATCATCTGTCTGGAACCCACATTGCATATCTGACATCAATACAGTTGAGAGAGTCCAGAGTATTTCACGAGAAGAGTCCTCCACTCCTCTACCCGCAACAGAATACTTTATGCCACCAGACCTGAAATTTTAGGCTTAAACAATTTAGAACTATGCTGCCTTTGGTCCAACCTAAGCATAGTATATAAAATTATTCATTGCAATGTCTTACCCAGCAATGACTACAATACATGAGCACACAATAGATACAAATTTAAGGTAAGCTGCACCAAACGTGATTGCAGGAAATATGACTTCAGCAACAGAGTGGTTAATATACTATCTGATTCTGTGGTTTCTTCCCCAAACCATAAAAACTTTAACCTTAGACTGTCTGTAAGGAGCATGCATAAGCGCATCAGCATGCCTACTGTCCCTGTCCTAATGTTCCCTTTTTATTTGTATCCATTTCATGCATTAATAATCATGTTTATACTTGTTATCTAATACATGCTTGACAAACAAATAAATAAATAAAAAATAAATTAACACTTCACATGATTTTATCCCTCTCTTAATGCAGCCTAGAACTGTGTTGGCTTTTTCCCTAGGATAACACAAAATTAAAAGGCTCAATTGCGTTAAAGGTTCTGCATTAGAAACCAATTTTAGCTTATATCTAAGACTTCAAGGTTCAAATGTTCCCCTATGGTAACTATCCCAGTTCCAAGAGAAGGACTGAATAGACATGTAAAGCAGAATTCTTACAAATTTTATTGAACTGTTTCCAGAGCTTTTAGACTTTATAAATACAGATGCATAAACTGCACATAAGTTCTGCACATAGCAGAACTTGCTCAATCATCTTACGATGTAAAATGATTCATTTTAACTGAAAAGCATACAACATACTTTGAATTAGGACAAACCTTTATTCACTGATGGGGAAGGACAGCTCAACCTCCTTATCTAAAAAGCTTCCAAGAGCTCAGATGGGATTTGGTTACAATGTCAGTTATACACATACCTGAGAGGGCTGAATATTTCACCACTTGCTTGCATAACATGCTTTGTTGATGAGTGGGGAAAAAAGGATTGGAGTATTGACATTCTCAAGTTAATAATTCTCGCAATATGATTGCAGAAGGGTTGTTACAATCACAGCTTTGGAAGAGATCTTGAGATAAAAATCTTAAATCCAATTATTTGCTGTACAAATGTTTGCTGTCGCTTTTCTTTTTAAATTTCTAAACATTTGTTAGTAAAGCTTCATTACATCTATGATGTCACTTTGTGAGCTGCCTGCTAGCTTGCCTTCCTTACATATTATTCACTTTTAGGAGACAGTCATTCCTCCAAATTAATTCCACTATATTGGGGAAACAGCAGAATTATTTCTTACCATTGAAAGGATGTCTGTTGGGTGTTTAAAAAGTGAACATTGCAGCCAATCCTGACTTGTGATCTTTGATTGGCCCATTGCAGCTGTCATCTTGATTTTTTTTTTACTACATTCTGCGGACATCCCTGTAAGCATTGTCCTAATGTGTTCTACAAAATTCCTTGACCTATCTGTCTGAAATTCACATGACAGGAATGATTTTCCTTAAAAATGTGATAATACTACCTCTCAAAAGCAAAACAAATCCTTTAATGGCATCTTCTTTTTGTTTTTAAAATGGGTTTTTAAAACTATGGATGGAAGGATTCAGCCCCAACATCTAACCACATTTATTTAACTTCTTCTTATAATAATAATTTAGCATGCATGTGACATTAGATCCTAATTAAAAACAAAACGACATGGACTTTTTAAGAAACTACATTTTAAACAAGTCTAGTTTAAAAAAATGTATGTCAACTTTGATTAAACTTAGTGTGCTTTTTCTCATAATAGCCTAATAAACTGGCCAATTTAATTTTGTGTTGATAGCAAAGGTAAAAGATAATTGGACCATCAGGAAGAATGGACTTTCCCTAGAATGTTAGATCCAATCCTTGAAGTAAACTGGATGTTCTTGAAATTGGATATCTTATTTTGAGGCACTTAAATGGGGTGTGGAACATGTTCAGTCAGATATATTGGTCACTGTGGCCCTTCAGAATAACAGTTTCAAGTGACTCAATTAATGCAAAAGAAATGTGCATCCTTAATGCATCAACTTTGTTTTATGTATCTAGGGACATGTCAGTATACTTGAATGATCAGTTGTAGCACTACCTCTGCTGACCCAGAATCTGTACATTTCTTAAATAATTATTGAAACAATTTCACTGTGTTATGTGAAATTGATTAATAATAGATAAATCCATTAGACTGATTATATCAGGTGGTTAAATGCTCAGATAGGTATAGATGAACATGTTTTGTTGACAACTTATAATCATTCTCGACTCAGAATTATTGCATTTAAAAAGATTATTTGAGGATGCATTATGACAATTTGAAAAATGATTCCTTTATTTTAGGAAATGTTTATATCTTGCACCTTGTGTGCTCTTTCTTTTTCCTGATTGGTGGATTATATTCAAATTGATTTATTTTATGTTTATGGAATATGGCAAACTATCTGCAAGAAAATATTGTCTGTGATTATTTAGATTAACTTCATTCATTTAGTGAATTTAAATTCCCTTCATTTATCTATATGACTTTTGTAAATTTTCCTAAGTTCTGAATCTATAAAATAATATGCAAGGGAAACACAGTTTTATAATCATTAAAAGAAACTTTCCCTACATGACATTTTTAATTTGCATGAGTCTAAAGAGAGAGACGAATTCTTGATAATGAATTTGTAGCCTCTTAAAGAAATAGAAAACTTTTTAAAAAGGCCTGCAGCATTTTTAATATGTCTGAATGGTACAAATATTTTCTGAGGAAAAATAAATCTAGACCATGTTGAATGAAGGACATAATTACAGTCAAAGTCATTTAATTGTTCTCTAGACTCCAGAGGGTGATGGAAGTTCAGGTTTCTATTTGAATAAGTTCTGTGAAAAGACAACAACATAAATGTTAGTAAAAATATGAATAATTTAATAACTGTTTCCAGAATGTTAGATCCAATCCTTGAAGAAAACTGGATGCTCTTGACACTGGACACCTTATTGCTGCTTTTACAATAATATACAGACACATATACACTTTTATCAAATTTTTATTCTGGTTTTTATTCCTATTGTTCATTGTTAAATACAGCAGATCAATGGTCAACACAACAATGGCAAAAATAATTCACTTTGTTCTACAGTTCCTAATGCTTTTTGAAATAGACAACTCTCCAGTCATTTGTTAAAAAACCAATAGAAAGGCAATAGGTATCTTGCAGAATTCTGCAAGCTTGGAACAAACATTTAAATGGTCTTGACATGTAAAAGTGTTCCTCCATTTTCATGAGGACTTGGAATAGATCTGCTACTGATATATAAGTGATCAGTATAAAGTGATTGGGGAGGATAAAATATTCTTGCTTTAGCTGTTCAGGAATTTAATTATTAGCTTAATCTAGAATCACTAGAAATCAGTAAAAATGGTTATATATTGATGATATGTTCAGTGCTGTAGATCCCAGTATGAACCATTTCTGCAACAGAATATGTAGACTTGGAATATTTTATCTGAAAATAACCATAGTAATTATGATTGTGATAAAAGTGGGCTTTTCAGGAGAATGCATTTTAGTATACCAACCATAAGTTAATTTTTGACATCACAATCTCCTGAAAGTTTAATAGCAACTCAACATTTAGAACATAGTTCAATGCCCCTCACCTCAAGTTGTAAAAATTATTGGTAGAAAATATTAGATGTAATTTAAATAAAAAATGTTCCTTTGTAATTAATTTTTGAACTTTTGCAGGTAAAAATGTATCTATTATTTTACTTATCCAGGTGTAAATTATTTTAGGAAGTTAAAATCTTCATAAGTATTCCATGTCCAAGTTCTTTAGAGACATTGTAGAGAAAGACATGCCAAACTGGGAATGCTTTAGTAGTTTTCAAAAGGTTGCAGCATTGAGAAGTTATTTAAAATATACAGAGCAATTTACCAAATGCAATCAAATTGAGACTATTCACTTGAAAATCATTTCTCAACCTGGTGTCTATATGTATCTGGTGCTTGTTGTCTAGGTTCATAAATGTAATTGAACAGTATTTAAGACTAATCCTTAATTTCCATCCAAAGACATTTTAATTGGCTGCAATCATACCAAGCAACAGCAATAGCACTCAGACTTTATAGTGCTTTACAGCCCTCTCTAAGCAGTTTATAGAGTCAGCCTATTGCCCCCAACAATTTTGGGTCCTCATTTTACCCACCTCAGAAGGATGGAAGTCTGAGTCATACTTGAGCCTGGTGAGATTTGAAGTATAGTACTGCACTCTAACCACATGGCTAACCACTCTAACCACAGGCTGCCATATAACAGCCTGCCATACTAACAGCCTACAGTACTGCACTCTAACCACTGCACCACCAAGCCTCATATATAAACTGGGAATAAGCACCACCAAAATACTACAAAATGTACTTTGAAATAGAAAAGCAAGAAGTGCTGTATTATTTTGTAGTAGAATGATGCTTATACATTAACTTTTATTTCAAGGGTATTCAACATGCAGGGCTGAGCCAACATATTGCTGAGCCAAGCAAGTTCTAGTCAGCATGGCCAATAATAAAGATTGTGGCAAATATGACATGTTTATTTGATGAAATTTTGATCACCTATTTTATAGGATGCAGTCCAAAAAGGAATTGTTTCACTTGCTCAGTTAGCAAGAAATTTGCAGTATAAACAATTTTTGTGCATTGCAATTTTAAATATGTTCTCGCAACCTCCAGCTGGTATAAATATGCAGACTTTTTTATGTATCAAATTTATTTCAGATTTAAGAACTAAAACAGTTTTTAGCTTCGTTGATGGTTAAAACGTAGAAAAATTTGCTGTTTGGGTATATGAATTGTTTAGGCAACATGACTTTAGCATTTGTTTTTAATGTATTTATCCCAGAACAGCGACCCCTTCACTTGTTTCAGAATTTTATATAGAGATGTTGCATGAAATAAAATGTATAATAGCTTCATCTAAGTCTTAAAAGATGACCAGGCCGAGGCCAAGAAAAGGGCATCATGTCACAAGTCCCTGTGCACCCACAAAGATCTAAATATAGCCTACCTTGAATACCTTTCATATCTCCCACTCATTTCCTTTGACTGCTAGTGGGTCAGATTCTCATAGAGAACTTAAGCTTGCAATAAATATTTATATTCATTTGAATTGCCTGAATCTCCTGATTTCTCCAAAGCTTGACAGAGCCCTAAAAAAAGTATATTTTTGTCATTTTCTTAGTTAATGTTGAGGCGATAACAACTGTAAAAAAGTCCTATTGCTAAAGTTTCTGTAGGACGAAGGGAGTGACCTATCTGATTTAAGTTGTGGGTACCTGCTTGTCTAAATCCAGCAGGGAATCTGACTATGTGCTTCCTTGATTAAAAACTGCCATTTTTAGATGTCACAGAAGAATGATTTGCCTTCTTCAAAATTTTCTATATCTGGGTATTTAGAAAATTGGCAAAAACCTGGGTATTTCACCAAGCCAATTAAATTGAATTGTTATTTCTCTGACAGATTGGTTTTCATATTGTTACTGTTATTACTATTAGTGATTGATCATAAACCCTGGTTCTATAGCATTATAACATATAATGTTTCTTTCAATTTGATTTATAATGATTTGTTTAATCCCAATTATCTGTTGATGAGGTGTATGCCTTTCAAAATTGGCCAATGGGAACAGCTAATACTATAAACCCAAACAGATATTCAAAAATATGGCAATGCAGATTTATGCTTTTTACCAGATTAGAATATGGGAACTATCACTTATAATTAGGTGTAAAATAATGTATCATTTTAAAATTGAGCTTTACAGTTAGAGAAAGCATCTGTTTTTTTTTTTTTTTCATGTATGGGTCTTTATCAGTACAATTGTAGGGCCTTTTTAAAAAATGTCAAAAAATATGTAGCTACATTGCATTGCAACCCTTCAAAAGTTCAAGCTTATAATCACAACTGAACTTTCAGCAAGACTGTAACAATGACAGAGACATATGACAATCATTTTGGCCTTAAAACTAGCTGTCCTATCTTTGTGGATTTTTGACTCACTGGGTGTATGAAATAACATTTCTTAGGAAGAGTTATTTGGTGTAGATCAAATAACAATATATGGTTTGCTTGCCACTTTGAGAAATGACTTATGAGTCAAGTTTGACTGAAGCTATACCATAACAAGGCTCACAGACCTAACTGTTGAATGTTTACTTCCCCCCAAAAAACCAATCCATTAATTTTTTTAAAGAAGAAAGATAAAATCTAACAAGGACTAATAATCAAAATGAGAAAAAGTAAAAAAAAGAATAAAGCCAAAAGTGCAGAAAGAAAAGAAAAAAAGATATAAAGAAATAACTTTGGATTTTCTTTTACAACAGTTAAAGGTATCCATTTAAATGGTTTTGTAATGGTTTATCAGAAAGAGTTTAGGAGATGAAGAGATGTTACCCACAGCTGGATAGAAGGTGGGGAAAGAGGCTCAGAAGGGACCTTCCCTAGCTTTTGATACTGTAAAGCAGGGGTCTCCAACCTTGGCAACTTTAAGACGTGTGGACTTCAACTCCCATAATTCCTCAGCTAGCTGGCTGAATAATTCTGGGAGAAGTCCACACATCTTAAAGTTGCCAAGTTTGGAGAGCTCTGCTATAAAAGACATAGTGGGAAAATTGTCCTTTCAGACTTTAAAGGTTCTTTACTATGAAGTAGAATTAACTGATTTGGTCATGATTTCTACCTGGTAAGGCTGACAATCTTTGCTGCTACTGATAGAAATAGATGACCTTAATGTCCCCACCAAGTTAATTCAGAATTAATTTATTCTGAAAAGGTGGGTTTTATTGTTTCGAAAAAGTTCTTGGAAAAAAAATAGTATTATCTTGGCAATCATTTGAAAGTTTCTGATTTTTTTTTCTCTCCTTCCCATAGCCCCTGAAATTCAATATGATGTGGTAGGAGGCAGAACTAGCAAAAGCATAACTGTTTAGTAATTTCAAAAGAATGGGTTGAAGAAACATTATTTAGCCCTTTCTACAATGTGGGGGTGGAGATTAATTTTAGTTCTGAAATAAGACATATATAAACTGGGACCAATACAAAGGAAAGTCCTTTATCTTCGGCTATGAACATATTCCAGGGTGCTTCATAGTTAGCCTAGCCATTCTTTTTCCAGGCCATAATCAGTATTAAAGCTTTAAGGCTCACATGAACTGAACTCAGAAAGCAACCGGCCTGCTATTATAGAGCTTTCAATATTGGAGCAATATTTATGCTTTCATATATCAACTGAGCTGTCACCTTTTGTGCGAAATGAAGCTTCTAAACATTGTTCAAGGTGGCCTCATATGCTTCAATAATTTAGATGCACTATAGCCAGCAAATAGATAACTGTTCTAAGATCTAGTTGAAAGAAAGGCTCACAAACAGGCAGCCCTGCCAACTCTCACGGTTCTGCCGTGAGTCTCACGATTTTTTGTCATGTCTCACGGTCTCACGACAAGGCTCCTCAATCTCACGCCAAGTTTAAAACGCTTTTTTTTTTTTAAATTTGGGGGTCGGCTTATATGCGCATAAATCTGATTCTCACACAAACGACATGACGCCACTTCTCAGATCACGCAATATCGATATTACCATACAGTCATATATACATACAGCACATTTCTTTTTTCTCTGGGTGCCTCCATTTTGCTTTTTCTACCACCGGATATAACACGCTCTGATTGGTTAGTTATTCACGTGACCGTGAATCTCACTATTTTTTATAGAATCTCCAGATTTTTTTTCATGGGTCTCCAGATTTTCCTTTATCAGGGGTTCGCAGGTCTGAACAGGTGTAAGTTGTGGAAATACAGTATATTACTTGTTTTGTCTCCAGTAAAGATCCTGCAACATATTTTTTTAAAAAAAAGGTTTCAGAAAAAGTCTTGCTTCTTTTTTCACTTGATGGTCCTTGATGTAGCAATGCAAAGTCAGTATTAAGCACACTTTTACAGCCATGTTGTATAAAATAACATAGATATATGTAATTTGTATCCAGTTCAGATACATAATATGCTTCTTGGAATATATTCTTCTTATATTCTTGCTTTCATTATAATTTATTAAGCATTTTGACTTAATTGTGACTTTTAAATATTTCTATTTGTAGAATTAACTATTCCTAAGAGAGATTAATCAAGGCTTACAAACATATATTAGTTGTATATACTGACTTCATGCATCACTGTCTAGAAAAATCTCTTTTTCTTTTCACATTCAGAACTCAGAAAACTCATGGCCTTTATTTGCTAACATAAATACTATCTTTCTGTACCTGTTTTTGCAACCCCTATGCATACTTGATTTTGTTTTTAGGACATTTGATTTCATTGCCTCTCTGTTGTGTAGGTCTCAGTTCTGTAGCCTACATTTTCTTTTAATATATTCCTTTCCCTTTTAGTAATCACCAACTACACTTCTTCCTTTTATCTTCTTTAGATAATTGCCTTCAGTTGCATGGCTCAGATGATGCTGATAATTGCCTCCAGTTTGGCAATTATTCTCTCAAGGGAAATTTCATTATGAAGTTTGATAACTCTTGGTAAAAGTATTTTAGTGTTTTCTGAACAGACAGATATTTTGAATCAAGTTCCATTTAACTTCCAATATCTGATAATTTTAGAGATATAAGATATCTGAACATTAAAATATTGTTTTAGTGTGCATGTTTGTCTTAGCATGTTTCATGTCTCCTTTCTTAAAGCCCAGTTTTGAATTGACTTGTAAGTACTTAGTCAAGTTTAGCTTTTGAATTATTTCAGACTTACCTAATCAGTCCTTTTTTATCTTGATTCAGACTTCTTCTGGACATGGCAACTTCAGAATTTCTGAGGTTCCAACTTTTCAAAGAGTACCTGTCTAATCTATGTTCTTCCCATGAGAAAGTCTTTGATCCTGATGTCACTGCCATTTCTAAAATTTTAAGCTAGCTTTAAAGGCATCAAAAATGCTTCTCAATTAGAACATTTTAAATCCTAATGAGTATCCACAATGTAGACTCTGACTGGTATATGCTTGACCAAGCATTTGAAAATAAATTGGGATGCATTGGATGCTTCCCCCCCTGTGCGCCCCCTAAACTTTTTGCTGAAAAATTACTGTAATTCCCCATTTAATTTGCACCTGGCACACTCCCAAACAATTCCTAGATTCTGATCAAAGCAAGTGTACATGCAGCACTCCTAGTAAAGCAAACAAAAAACAAAAAAGGCTTGCTGTTTATTTATTAAATGCCAGCAAATATACTGCTCAAAAAAATAAAGGGAACACTTAAACAATACAATGTAACTCCAAGTCAGTCACACTTCTGTGAAATCAAATTGTCCACTTAGGTAGCAAAACTGATTGACAATCAATTTCACATGCTGTTGTGCCAATGGAATAGACAACAGGTGGAAAGCATAGGCAGTTCGCAAGACATCCCCAATAAAGGAGTGATTCTGCAGGTGGTGACTTCTTAGTTCCTATGCTTTCTGGCTGATGGTTTGGTCACTTTTGAATGCTGGTGGTGCTTTCACTCTAGTGGTAGCATGAGACGGAGTCTACAACCCACACAAGTGGCTCAGGTAGAGCAGCTCATCCAGGATGGCACATCAATGTGAGCTGTGGCAAGAAGGGTTGCTGTGACTGTCAGTGTAGTGTCCAGAGCATGGAGGCGCTACCAGGAGACAGGCCAGTACATCAGGAGACATGGAGGAGGCCGTAGAAGGGCAACAACCCAGCATCAGGACTGCTACCTCCACCTTTGTGCAAGGAGGGACAGGAGGAACACTGCCAGAGCCCTGCAAAATGACCTCTAGCAGGCCACAAATATGCATGTGGATGCTCAAGTGGTCAAAAACAGACTCCATGAGGGTAGTATGGGGGCTCATCGTCCACAGATGGGGGTTATGCTTACAGCCCAACACCATGTAGGACGTTTGGCATTTGCCAGAGAACACCAAGATTGGCAAATTGGCCACTGGTGCCCTGTGCTCTTCACAGATGAAGGTAGGTTTACACTGAGCGCATGTGACAGACATGACAGGGTCTTGAAATGCTGTGGAGAACATTCTGCTGCCTGCAACATCCTCCAGCATGACTGGTTTGGCAGTGGGTCAGTAATGGTGTGGGGTGGCATTTCTTTAGGGGGCTGCACAGCCCTCCATGTGCTCGCCAGAGGTAGCCTGACTGCCATTAGAGATGAGATCCTCAGACCCCTTGTGAGACCATATGCTGGTGCAGTTGGCCCTGGTTCCTTCTAATGCACAACAATGCTAGACCTCATGTGGCTGGAGTGTATCAGCAGTTCCTGCAAGATGAAGGCATTGATGCTATGGAATAGCCCACCTGTTCCCCAGACCTGAATCCAATTGAGCACATCTGGGACATCATGTCTCATTCCATCCACCAACGCCACGTTGCATCACAGACTGTCCAGGAGTTGGGGGGATGCTTTCGTCCACGTGTGAGAGGAGATCCCTCATGAGACCATCTGCCACCTCATCAGGAGCATGCCCAGGCATTGTAGGGAGGCCATACAGGCACATGGAGGCCACACACACACTATTGAGCCTCATTTTGAGTTGTTTTAAGGACATTACATCAAAGTTGGATCAGCCTGTAGTGTTTTTTTCCACTTTAATTTTGAGTATAATTCCAAATCCAGATCTCCATAGGTTGCTAAATTTGATTTCCAATTTTAATTTTTCTCTTTAAGAAGAGATTGCATAACCATTTGTCTGAAGTAGCATAGGGTTAGACTATACAACCACATGAAATCAGCATACCACACAAGCCAACTAAAACCTTTCAAAACATCCTAAGTAGACAAAAAGACCCAACAATCCTCGAAGAATAAAACAGGAGTCATTTATAAAATACAGTGTAAGAACTGCAACAACCACTATTTAGGACAAAAAAGCAGAATACTGGCAGAATGCATCCATGAATACCAAGCGGCAGTCAGAAGACATGATGAAAATTCTTTAATTTCACAACATATAGACAGATTTAACCATAGTTTCAATTGGGAAAATATGATCATCCTTGACCAAGCCAAGCCCACAACTGCCAGGGAATTTCTAAAAGCCTGGCCTCTGACAAATGAGACATCAATAGACACATAGACATAAACAACAACTGCAGAAGAGACTGTCACCCAACCCCAAAAGGAACAAAAAGATCCAAGCACTTCTCCACCAGCAATCAGTATCCAGATCAGTTGTGCTGTGCTATCAGTTTGGCCTGTTTCGCCAAACTGGTAGTAAAAATCACTACCAGTTGGGCCGAACTGGTAATAAAAGAAAACCTCCAATCACCTGATAGGAGGGGAAAAAAGCCTCTGACAGTCAGCTGAGAGGGTAAAAGACCAAAAAGTGCTTGGGAGGGTGGGATGGTTGCTCCTAGAATTTCATTTCTTCATCCTCTCAGCTGATTGGCTTGTTAGGTGCACGCACATTAGGTGCGTGCACATGCATGCACACGATCACTCACCAATCCTGTACCAACTAAGGTAGGATCCCACTACTGATCCAGATTAGCATAGATTAACTCCAAGGTTAACATCAGACCAACAATCAAGTAAACAATACTTCAATCAAGAAACTGCCAAAGAAGTCAAAAGCTGAGTCAAAGAACCTCAAAGACCATCCCCACCATAAACAACAGGCAAACTACTGGTATATAAACTGACAGAAAACGGCTCTCCTTACTACACAGCCATGAGCTGGATGTGTCACAAGTATGGACTTTGCTGGCCATGCTCATGCGCAGTTGGCCATGCCCATGCTTGGTTTAGCGAAAGAGAAAAAAAGTCATGATACGTCATGTGAGGCCACCATGACAAGGTGAGTTTGACACCCCTGCCTTACTAGCACTGATGATGTTATCTAGTTTGAGTAATGAAATGTCTGCAAGAAAACATGCAAGCTCAGAGAGCACCAAGGACCCCTCAGAAACCATATGTGGAAAGGGATAACATATGCAACATAGAGTGACACATCATTTTGCTATTTGAAATTAGGTAGCATCTATACTGCCAGTCCACCACAGTAAAGATGCATAAAAATGCATAAAGTTGCATAAAAATGCAACAAGAACCAATTAAATAGCTAGCAATTTGCTGTTGTTTCAGGATATCTCAAATCTAAACCTTACTCAGTGTAATGGCAAAGTGACCATTAAGCCCTGAAGTAATGAATTACTATTACATGGTTCCCCCTTACTCCCACCTTACTGAACAATATTTCCAATCATCTAAAGACTATTATTTTTTAGTTGCCAAAATTCTGTTAGGAAGACCACACAGAAAACCAGCTTGTCCTATGCATATATCTCTTGTGTTGAAGGGGGAGCAGTGCTGTGAATTTTGATTTACTGATAGCACTAAAAAAGAGGAGGCCACCACCTAAGAAATGGATGACAGCATCTGAAAGTGGTTCCAGCTTTTCAAAAGCAATTACAAAGATAGATTTATGTACCAGGCCTGTTCTGTATATTTGCTAAAAAGCTGTGGATTTAATCGCTTGAAAAACAGCCGCACCAACATAAATGCAACAGGAGATTCCAATGCTTACTTAAGCCTTGGTTTGTGTGTTGTGTGTTGTGTGTGTGCATGTTGCATGTGGGCATGTATGTGGGCAAAGTAAATGTACATACATGCACCCTAAAAAGAGAAAGCAAAAAGTGAACATAACTATGATACAGGCTTCCTGTATCAAAGAAAACAAAGCAGGAATATGTGAGAATTTCTTCAGAAATACAGAGGGAATGGCGAAGT
Organism: Laticauda colubrina; assembly: GCA_015471245.1. Classification (NCBI taxonomy): domain Eukaryota; kingdom Metazoa; phylum Chordata; class Lepidosauria; order Squamata; family Elapidae; genus Laticauda; species Laticauda colubrina. The sequence goes on from BLBF01000002.1 coordinate 72,244,624, forward strand.
AGTAATGCACTCTTCACACCAGTGGAAATTAATGGAGCATGCATTCTTCATTCGCAGTCTATTTAGTCTTTAGCAGGGGACATCACATCTGGCACAACTACTTTGAGCCACGTTATTCCACTTATAACATCATCTGGATGTTATGAAACAACTTCCTGAAAAAGAAAGGATACAGTACAACTGTCTTGTTCAGAGGCACTGATGACTTGCAGAGTTTCAGAAACTCAGGATCCTTATATGTGCAGGGAATATCTGTACAGTTTGACATAGCGAATTATGGGCTTCTACAATTTTTGAGCTGCCATTAAGTGCTAGTCTTTGAGCAAAGAACAGGATGCACCTCCTCTCTTTTGGAAAAAAAATGGGCCAAGGAGAGCAAAAGAGAATGAATCAGCTATTGAGCAAGACTTTGGAAAGCAGACTTAACTGTTTTCATTGTCATACTGTACACAAACACATTGTCACTGAACAATCTATGGGATGTCAACTACATTTTATTTTCACTGAGATCAGACTTTCACTGCTGATATTTTATAAACCTCTGCTTTCTCATAGAAAGACGTGAACATGTGCTTTTCTAATCAAAGGAGCATTTTTTAAAGGAATATTATTATTGAATGTTGAATACTTAGTATTTATAAACTTTTCCTGAATTCACAATGCTTCAATAATGAGTTAGCTTACAAATGTAGCATTCTGTGGCTTGACTGAAGATTCCATGTAAAGTTTGTAACTAAATTAGCTGTTCTGGCATACCGCTAAGACTGCCAAAAGCAATACATGTGTATTTAGTTTCCTTTCCTTCCATTATATCCAACAGATCTTTTAATGTTATAATATCGGAATATTCTGCTTTTCTGTGATCCCATTTGACACATTGCACATTAGTAGCAAGAAACAGGAAAAAGTGGAATCTTTCGACCACATAAATATAATATTATTATTACATATTGCAAGGGAGAGGAAGCTGCCGAGTTGGGTTTGGAGGTGGGGGCTGTCTAAATATTAAAATAACATTTAATTTTATTCATAAAAGATTTAAATGTTACAAATGGATCATATCAGGGTCAGGTTATTTCCCCCAGAGTTGTTATTTAGAGCATTTTTTTTCTAGTGTGATTTGGAATTGGTTTAATATCCTTTTCTGTTCTGCATATGGCAGTTGAATTTCAGTTCAGTTCAATGATAAGGGAATGGGGTGATTGAATGAATTGACAAATTGTTCAATGTTCATAGATGTATTAATATTTTAAAGGAAAGTAGAGCATGTAGACACAATATACTATCTTGGTTTTGCCTGCATTTTGATTTTCAAAATATCTATTTGTCTAGTTTGATATAATGATGTCTCATACATACCAGGGAAAGAATGGAAGAGCAAAATGATGCCTATGGATTTTCCATCTTTGAAAACTTCACAAAATTCTTCTGAGATGAAAGATTGTATATGTGAGCCAGTAGAACTTACAATTATTCTTTTATCAAGTATTAAGTGTTACTGGATTTTTGAAGCAGAAAAGGACCTGCAATCATACTGTTTTTTTTACAATTGGCTGAATGGGAGGGTTATTATGTGCTTAAATAATTTTGTTCTCAAAGTCATTGTTGAATTGAAGGCAGTGAAAGTCTTCTCTTTCTCCTCCTCCTCCTCCTCCTCCTCCTCCTCCTCCTCCTCCTCCTCCTCCTCTTCCTCCTCCAATTTCAGTTCCACAAGCCATCTGCCATCTTATATCTATCAGATAAGCTCTTCATGAAAAAAAAAAGTACCTAAAAATTTCTAATGTTGCCATTCAGGAAAAAGTCATTTTCACCAAGCCCTAATAGATACTCTTTTGTTAATATGAAGATTGGCTACTCTGGTTGACTAACACTGATGCCCTCGCTCACACACATACACACACACACACACACAAAATGGTGAAAACCTATGCTGTAAGTGCACAGTATTCCACTCCCCCATGTTCAGCTTTTTCCAGAGCTAGTTATAAATGTCCCTAGTGTCTCATACTGCACCTGTGATTATATAAAAAAAATTAAAGGCAAAGATAAGATATATGGCTAACTAAAAGTCCCTTTTGATTTATGTTACATATGCTATGAACACACATTTGAAGGCAAGGTTTTTGGCTGACAGCAGCATCACGCTTGCCATCTTCCACCAATATATTACGATGATGATCCCTTGAAATTATCAGAATTTAATACAAGGCTGCAATATAATATTTCTTAACAAACAACAAGGAACCTCCCATACATAAGCAGAGACAACATAAATAGTCATGTTACTATTTATGAGCCATCAAATCATATTAGTAGTGATTTTATCACATAAAATACTAAAATAGGTTTTCTGAAATATGGAAATAAAAGAAAAATGTTCATATAGGGACAATATATTAAAGAATAACAACAAATGGGCAACAATATTATGGCTGTAGGATAGAAATAAGATGGGCAAAATGTCTTTGGAAGCATTTGTGAATTTGTGTTATTTAAATGAATGTTTTTGGTGGCTTATGTTTTCATACATATTTATTTATTTATTTATAAAATGTATTGGCCACCCATCTTAGCATAGGGTAACTCTGGGCAGCTTAGAGTTACATACAATTTAAAATATAAAAAAGTTAAAAACAAACATTAAAAACAAAAGCATATCGGGAGAGTATGGGCAGAGGTGGAACTGATATTACTCAATCAACCACAGCCACATCTTTAGGCCCTTTTGAAACCTCACACTGGAGAGCAAGATGTTCCAGAAGGCAGGAGTAATGGCAGAGAAGGGCCTCCTCCTGGACCCTACCAGCCAGAATAATCAGGCTGACCAGACCCACAGCATGCCTCTTTTGCTGGCATGAGTGATGTTGAGGTAATTCCCCGTTAGGAGAATTACAGAGGGAGATGTAGTGAGAGTGATGTTGAATAACACATGACCAGCACACAGATACACTGAATACTAAAATGTAGGTTTTACTTCCAGTAAACGGTTGAGCAAAGTCCAACAAGCAGTCCAAGTTATACACGGTTAAAGCAGTTAGTTTCTGATCCAGGGATAATCCAGATAACAAAGTCCAGTATCATAAACAGTTCAGTAAATAGACTTACAACAATCCAAGGAGAATTACTATCAGCAACAGTCAATAGGGAAAAATGCAGGAACCAAGAACATTGAACATCAGAACAATGAGCAACTAACAACAACAGAACTAACAATCCAGGTTTCTGGCTCCATCTTATGGTCGTTTGAGGAACCACACCCAATTACAATTTTAGTAGTCCCTTAAAGAGACAGTATTAAATGTCTATCCTGGTTTATATATTTCCAACCCAACTGTTAGGTTACTATCAATTCCTAACAAGTGGTACAGACCAATTCCAGTGGGGTGACATAGTTACTCAAAAAACCTAGACCCATGCCATGAAGGGCTTTAAAGGTGATTGTCCACCTTGAATTTCACTTGGAAGCAGATTAGTAACTGGTTCAGCAGAGCAGTAGTGCAACAGGGGCCATTCTTGGCATTCCCAAACTACCTGCACCACCGCAATCTGCACCAGTTGTAACTTCTGGATCAGAGGTGGTATTCAGCCAGAGAACCGGTAGCGAAAATTGTGAGTAGTAAATACCACTTCTGGTAAATGGTAAATACCACTTCTGGTAAATACCAGAACTGGTAAATATCACTTCTGGTTGGCCCTACCCCCATCTATTCGCTGCCTCCCGTGTCCCAGCTGATCAGCTGGGTCTTCTTTTGTTGTCCTGCATAGGAGAACGGAGATGGAAAGCAGGTTAGTAGGGTGGGGAAGGAATGGGGATTTTGCAGTATCCTTCCCTTGCCATGCCCACCAAGCCATGCCCACCAAGCCACGCCCACCAAGCCATGCCCACAGAACCAGTAGTAATTTTTTTTTTAATACCACCACTGGATATAACAGTAGTCCACTCATGAAATGACTAGGGACTGAATGATTGAGAACATATCTCACCCTAACTGGATATGTAGGCATTAAATCTGCAGGCTGAAAGGGAACTGATCCGCAGATTTGTGTTACTGAAGCACGATGAATTCTATCTGATTATTGATTTGTGATTTTGAATATGTTTCTCACATAGCTAGCTTACATTTTTGCAAGAATGAAACTTGTATTTTTTTTCCTCAAATGGCATGAATTTGGCCCAGGCATGAATTTTACATTGTGAATATGTGTAACATAACTGCAGGAAGTACAGATTACTGGCTGCTTCGTAACACACTGTCTGGATTATATTTTTATCGTCAGAATTCTACCTAGCTGAATTTAAAAGGTGCGAAAAGGAATTTAAAAGAACCATTTTTTTTCCTGAAGCAGTGCATCTTATCCTAAAACTTTAAAGATGCTTAAGGCTGATTCACTAAGTTATTAACCTTCCATTATTTGGCAACCCAATTGAGAAAACATCTTCTCGATAAGATGCTGCTGTCTGTTTAAAAGGCTGGGTATTGTATAGCAATCCTGTGTTCAAATAATATTAGGACCACAAAAAATCACATGAAAAAAAATTAAAAATTAAATGAAAAACTAATTTTAAAAAGTGGCTGAAGAATTCTGGGAACCAAAGTCCACATATCTTAAGTTGCCATGGTTGAAAAACACTGCTTTAGGGCAGGGGTCTCCAACCCTGGCAATTTTAAGCCTGGTGGACTTCAACTCCCAGAATTCCCCAGCCAGCTGGCTGGGAAATTCTGGGATTTGAAATCCGCCAGGCTTAAAAGTTGCCAAGATTGGAGACCCCTCCTTTAGAGCAATCCAGCAGTTCATCTGATCCACCTTATGTGGGCTTAATGATTAAGCAGATTTGGTTAGTACATGGATAGGACATTTACTGGTCTGTAAGGTTAGACTCAGAAGTCAAAAAAGGCCAGTGGCAAATAAGTTAGATAAGATAAGGTAATATAAGATAAGATAAGATAATCTTCGTTGTCATTTTTTTACTGTGAACACACTGGCACACATTAAAAATGAAATTCTGTTGCCTGCTCTTAAAAGAAAGCATATGTCAACTAACACACATGCATAACACACACACACACACACACATACACATGCATACATAACAATTCCCTATTGCTGTCAAGAAAATAGGTACATTCATAATGTCATCAAGAGAGAAAACCTTTCTGAGGTTTTGAGAAAGTGAATTTGTTAGTAAGATCACTGCATTATTAAAGATTGGAAAGTCTCTGGTGCTTGTATGTTTAAAAGTATTTAAATATTGGCAAATCATCTGTTCTCGTACACAAGGACTAACATGAGACTCTTGTTGCTACCAACTGGCTTTTTACAGAATAAGTCTGGGAGAAACAACAGACTCTTTCTCTTTAACAGCCCTGTTGAGACATTGAGAGACCAAAATATTTCATAAAGTATTGTAAAGGACTTCATTATCTGAACCTTTTGTGTGTTATGTATAAAACAGAGCTTAGGGAAATGGCTAACTAGACTAAGTGAAATGTGCATAATTGAAAGTAATCCAGGAAAATGTTAGGTTTCAAGATGGCTAGCAGTTCTTTTATTGGTCTGTAGTTCCTCAATTAAATCTTGATTAAGCATCCCTTTTTTCTTTCAGATATATATTATATCAAATCAATTTTAGAATTTCTATCATTGAGATTTTAGTTCCAGCCCAAAGCTACTTTCTGGATTCATAGTTTACAGTGCCCAAATGTCAGGTTTGCTTTGTCAACATTTAAGGATATGAGGATTGCACATTTTACTGGATACTGTGGCCATAACATTTTTTGCTTAGTTTCAGAAGTGAGTGTAAATCATGCTTCAAAATATTTATATAAATTCATTTTCTAGAGCCAATCAGAATTAATGTTAGCACAGAACAAGAATTATTCCTAAGTGTGAATCACTGGCTCAGGTCTTTTCTCCAAAACAGAGAAAAGGCATTTACTAGAATTTGTGGTCTTTCCTGAAAATTTTGTTTGTTGTTTAATAAAATGTTCTGAAGCCCCTGAAAGCTTATATGCTATTATTTGACCCTGTGTTGACATTAGTGTCCTAACATGGATTTTTAAAGATTTATGATCCTCTAGGTGACATGGTTTCTAACTCTAATTTAGCATTTTTTGTGCATAGAAATATAATTCTCAGAGATAGTAGATTATTCTGGCAGGATTTTCAGGCTCTCTCTGTCTGTCTGTTTATGGCTATCTTCCCAAAATAAATACGTATCTATTTTTTTTCTTCTCACTTGCTCATATATACCAAAGCACACCATGTCTCACAAAATACAAATCTGAAACATAACAAAATGAAACAAAGAATGAAAGAATCTAAAAAATACTAAGCATTTTCTAGTTTTTTCTATAGATTATCTTTAGGATTGATATATTTATCAGATTTATATTCAGATTTTCTTCCAGGACTACAATGTAGCATAATAGTACGTTTCTATTTTTATTAATTCTGTAGTAAGATTGAATTAGTGTATTCATCCTGTGTACTTTCTTAACTGAAACTTTTCCTATGTTTTCCCATTCTACATCAGTTTCTTCAACCATGAGTTTACCCAGCAGGCTAACTAGGAAGGCTGTGCATTATTATGAATGCACAGGTGGGCTTTCATCAGTGGTGAGATTCAGAGGTGGTGTTCAGCAGGTTTTGACCAGTTCTGGAGAACCGGTAGGGGAAACTTTGAGTAGTTCAGAGAACCAGCAAATCCCACCTCTGACTGGAGATTTTACAATATCCTTCCTCTGCCACACCCACCAAGCCACACCCACAGAACCGGTAGTAAAAAAAATTGAATCACACCACTGGTGGGATTCAAATAATTTAACAACCGGTTCACCCAGGATCAGGTTGGCTGTCATGGGAGGTATAGCCCTACCTCATCCTCAAGCTCTGCCACACATGTGGGATAAAGCCTCCTGCAATGGCCAGCCTGACCCTGGGCAAACTGGTTGTTAAATCCCCCACACTATCAAAGTGGATCCTGGGCACTGTGCTGCAATGGAGAAATGGGAAACAGAGCAGCCAGCATGAAGGAAGGAGGAAAACAGCCTTCTTCTGTCATGCTGGCTGCTCCATTGCCCACTTCTCGATCAAAAAGGACGTATCACCGGCAGAAGAATTAAACTGCTTCTTTGTCCGATTTGAACTGAATAGGTCTTCGAACACACTGCCTCTACAAACCACTGGTACTCAGCTGTTCACAGTACAAGAGTATGATGTGAAGCAGGTGCTTAGAGCAGTGAATGTAAAGGCGGCGGCTGGCTCTGATGGGGTACCTGGGAAAGTACTCAAAGCATGTCCTGACCAGCTTGCAGATGTGTTTACAAATATTTTTAACCTTTCTCTTACACAAGCCATTGTTCCATCTTTTCTCAAAACTTCCATTATTATTCCAGTTCCCAAAAAGCCCTCTCCTTATATTTTAAATGACTATAGACAAGTAGCTCTCCCATAATTATGGGAGAAACACCCATAATTATGAAGTGTTTTGAGAGACTGGTCTTAAAATATATACAGGATTGCCTCCCATCAAACCTTGACCCATACCAGTTTGCCTATCGGAATAACAGATCCACAGCGGATGTTATTGCCATGGCTCTCCATGTCGCATTGAACCATCTGGAGAATACTGGGAACTATGTAAGGATGCTTTTTGTTGATTACAGCTTGGCTTTTAATACCATCATTCCAGATATACTGATTAAGAAGTTGCTAGAAATGGACCTCTCCACTCATATATGCTGTTGGATAAAGGACTTTCTTACTAACAGATGCCAAACTGTTAGGATTGACAGCTATTTTTCCTCCAATCTTGCTCTCAGCATTGGCTCTCCACAGGGTTGTGTGCTGAGCCCCCTTTTGTATTCACTCTACACATACGACTGCACTCTCTCTTGTCCCACTACCTCTATAATAAAATTTGCAGACAACACCACATTGGTGGGACTCATATCAGAAGAAGACGAAACGGCCTTTAGGTCAGAGGTTCTCAGACTGGTCTTGTGGTGCAAGAGTCATAACCTCACCTGAACATCAGAAAGACCAAAAACTGATTATAGATTTCAGACAATGCAAAGCAAAGCCTCTCCCACTATATATCAATGGAGCTTGTGTGGAAAGAGTTCATAGTTTTAAATTTCTAGGAACTCATATTTCCAACAACCTTACTTGGTTGGTCCACACTATGGCCATTGCAAAGAAGGCCCAACAGCGCCTGCACTTTCTGAGGCTGCTGAAAAAGAGTGGCCTGGGTGAGAAGTTGCTGATTACTTTTTACCATTCTACCACCAAGAGCATTTTGGCATATTGTGTAATGGTGTGGTATGCTGGATACTCTGTAGTGGATAAGATGATAGTCCAGATAGTTATAAACACAGCACAAAAAAATCATCAGTTACTCTCTTTCTTCTTTGGAAGAGATTGCAAAGACCAGACTCCTTTCTAGAGCACTAAAAATCTCCACAGATTGTTCTCATCTTGGTCATTCATATTTTCAATTGTTACCATCAGGGAGACATTATAGGTGTCTAAAAATGAGGACTAATAGACTGAGAAACAGTTTCCTTTCCAAGGCAATAACTATCTTGAACAGTACATTTGTGATTTAGTCCTATGTATAAAGTGGCATTTTTAAACTATCTAACTTAATATATGTTTTAAATGGGTTTTAGACTAGGTTTTTAATTATTGTTATTATTACTTTAATTATTTTAATTTTTAAATACTCTGTAGGGTGATTGTGATGTGGTGTTTGGGGCACTGTGCCAGAGTAGCTTTCAAATTTCATTGTATTTTGAATGCAATGAAAATAAAGGTAGATTCTATTATGTTCTATTCTATTCTATTCTATTCTATTCTATTCTATTCTATTCTATT
>BLBF01000002.1:72253510-72284148 GCA_015471245.1 Laticauda colubrina
TTCTATTCTATTCTATTCTATTCTATTCTATTCTATTCTATTCTATTCTATTCTATTCTTCTTCCCTTACGCTGGCTGCTCCATTGCCCGTTTCTCCATTGCAGCACAGTGCCCAGGATCCATTTTGATAGCAGGGTGGGGGTAATTTAGAAACCAGTTTGCCCAAACTAGTGCAAACCGTCTGAATCCCACCATTGGCTTTCATGTACAAAATGAAATATAAACGCCCGGTCACACTGCCCAACGAATGCAAAACGTTTGTAAAAAGGACACAGCGGATGAGAAAAATGTTCCATTCGTTGTTATCCGCTCTCAAAAGGGGCAAAAATTTGCATAAACAGAGCGGATAATACGGAAAGGAACGGACGCAGGGAGGACGCAAAGCGGATGGAAAGCGGATGCGGAACGGAAGCCCAGTGGATGGAAGCGGATGAGAGCGGATGGCACATCCACAAGGCTTCCGGGGGACCTCAGCAAAGCAGATGCGGAACGGATGAAGCGGATGCAGAGCGGACGCGGAACGGATGAAGCGGATGCACAGCAGATACACAGCAGATGAAGCGGATGCAGAGCGGAAGCCTAGCGGATGCACAGCGGAAGCCTAATGGATGCCGAGCGTTAACTGCGCATGCGGGGGGGGATGCATTGCATAAGCCCCGCGGATATAAAGGGAAGCAGCTCGGAAGCAGGTCACCATTCGGAGGAAAGACCTGCTGCTAGACACATTGACTGCCTTGACTGCCCTGCCTGCATGCCTACCTGCAAGCCTTTCTGCAAGCCTTGCTGCCAGCCTTCCTGCCAGCCTGCCTCCCAGCCTGCCTCCCAGCCTCCTGGCCAGCCTCCCTGCCAGCCTTACTGTCTGCCTGCCTGCCAGCCTTGCTGCCAGCCTGCCTTCCAGCCTCCCTGCCTGCCAGTCTTCCTGCCAGCCTTCCTGCCAGCCTTGGTGCCTGCCTGCCAGCCTTCCTGCCAGCCTTGGTGCCAGGCTGCCTGCCAGCCTTGGTGCCTGGCTGCCTGCCAGCCTTCCTGCCAGCATTGGTGCCAGCCTTCCTGCCAGCCTTGGTGCCTGCCAGCCTCCCTGCCAGCCAGCAACCCCACAACCATGGGGAAGAAGAGAAAGCCTAAGCAACCTGCTGCCATCCCTGGCAAGAGGAACAGGGTCACCCTCCTGCCCCCTGTCCCTGACTCTGCTTCTGCTGGGGCTTCTGCTGGGGCTTCTGCTGCTTCTGCTTCTGGAGGAGCTGATAATGCTGCTTCTGGCGATGGTGCTTCTGCTCGTGGTTACTCTGCTGAGGCTGCTCCTGGTGGTGGTGCTTCTGCTCGTGCTTACTCTGCTGAAGCTGCTCCTGGCGGTGGTGCTTCTGCTGGTGCGTACCCTGCTGAAGCTGCTCCTCGTCCTGCTGGTCCTGCTGGTCCTGCTCGTGCTCCTGGACTTGCTCGTCCTGCTCGTGCTCCTGGTCCTGCTCATCCTGCTCGTCCTGCTCGTGCTCCTGGTCCTGCTCGTGCTCCTGGTCTTGCTGGCGCTGCTGGTGCTTACTCTGCTGCTGCTGATTCTGGTCCTGCTGTAGTTGCTGCTGCTGCTGCTGCTGCTGATGATGATGATCCTGCTGGTGCTGGTGCTGGTGCTGCTGCTGCTGCTGCTGCTGCTGATGATGATGATGATAATGATGATGATGATCCTGCTGGTGGTGTGGAGGAGCAGCCCCTACTACCTGGGAGCCCCTCTGATGATGGCCCATCTGGTCCTGCCAAAGGGAGGAAGAGGCATATGCGGGGACAGGAGAGGAGGCAATACTCCATTGAGGAGAAACACGAGGATGAGGTGCTGGAGTGGCTGAGAGAGAATGACTATCTGTGGCGGAAGGGACACCGTCTCTACAGGGACACCAAGCGGAAGCATGCTGCTTGGAGAGAGAAGGCGGAGAGTCTGGGCTACACTTTGGAGGTGCTCCTCAGCTGGTGGAAGCACATGCACACCTGGTACGGGAAGCTGCACCTGAAGAAATCTGGCCAGGCCATGGTTAAGCTGACGGACAGAGAGACCTACGTCATGGCCAGGTGCAGCTTCCTGGAGGGTGAGGTCCACCACCAAGGAGCACCAGCAGCTTCTCTCACTACCCTTTCTCTCCAGCAGCCTGCTGAGAGCCAGTCCTCTTCCGGGCGAGAGTCAGCTCCTGTCTCCAGGCAGGTTCTGTGGAGCGTGCCACGGCGGAGAACCTCCCCACAGCTGTACTAACCATGGTGGAGTGTGTGGAGGACTCCCTGGTGCGGTGGGAGAAAGGAGACGGCATGTCCACCATAGCCCTACCTGCATACACCCCCAGCTCCACCTCCACGGAAAGGCACAGAGGCAGACCGGAGGGGCAGACCCACACTGTCCTGCTGGAGATCAGGGACACCATCCAGAACAGCATAGATCTCCTCTCTCAGCTGGTCCACACCGACTCCTCATACTCCAACCGCAAGCCCTTCATCACCTATGTGAACCAGACCCTCACGGACATGGTGGAACCCCAGTACCAGGTGGTGAAGGACCGGATCACTGAGCTGCTTCACAACTCTCCAGGCCCAGCTGAACCTGCTCCCACCCAGTCCAGGTCTGCTCCTCCACCCCAGGTGATGTCCCTCCCATTCCAAGGCTTTCCACAGACCCTCACCTACCAGGGCTACGTCTACCAAGAGGTCCAGCAGCACAGGCAGCAGCCCTTCCCAGTCCAGGCACAGAGTCATCGGACGACACTGTTGCCACTGGTTCCACTGATGCCACCGATGCCACCCATGCCACCGATGCCACCGATGCCACCCACGACACTGATGCCACCGACACCACTGATGCCACCCATGCCACTGATGCCACCCACGCCACTGATGCCACCCACGCCACTGATGCCACCCATGCCAGTCTTCAACCAGCTGCAGACCAGACAGCCCCACTACACTGCTCCTTCCTCCACCCCACAGCCAAGCCCGGCCTCAGTATATCTGTCCTCGGTACTGGGGATGACACCCCATGGCATGGAGGAAGGAGCTCTCAACATCACGGGTCTGAGCCAGCTGTCTGAGAGCTTTCTCAACACACTGTCACCTGTTGTCCTCTTGGGGCCAGGCACCCCAATGGCACTTCAGACAAGCACTCCAGCACCAGCAACCTCCGCAGTACCTGGACCCTTCACCCCTGAGACTGGGCACATCTCCGAGTGACCAAGAGGAGTGCCAGAGACTGGCTGGCTGGCTACCTGTGGACTTTATTTGGACACTTGACTTGGGTCATTTTTCTTTTACAGCTTGTTGTTCAATAAAGTTTATCTTTGATTCACACACTTGCTTCATTTCTTTTTTTTAATAAAGTCTTGGTGGAAACTTTTAGAAATGGTTTAAGCCTTTGCATGCTTGTGGGATGGGTTAAGATAGCAGTGGGGTGGGCAGGGATACCTTTGGGATGGGTAATAGCTGTGGGATGGGCAGGGATACCTGTCAGATGGGCAGGGATACCTTTGGGATGGGTTAGGATATCTGTGGGATGGGTTAAGATAGCAATGGGATGGGCAGGGATACCTGTGGAATGAGCAGGGATACCTTTGGGATGGATAATAGCTGTGGGATAGATAAACCTCCAGTGCAAGCATAGTGGGACTGTATGGTCCACCCTCCCAGGTGCCACACCTATGGCCATTTATTATCAATAATAATGTAATAATCATCCACACATGTCAACATAAACATAACTCTTTATTAAACGCCCTGTTCATTGTAGGCCCACCCAACATACATGGCCCAATCTCATCCGTGTGATGAGACAGGCTGAAGGAAGCATCCATTAATCATCTATCATCCTGTCTTGCCACTCCACTGCTCCAGCTGGGGAGTTGCACCAGTGTTTCAGGAGGTTGCGCTGCTTCTTCCCTTCACATGAGGCTCTGTTGGGGCCTTGCACATCCTGAGTGTCTATCAGGTTTTGCCCTTGCCTCTATTCCTCAGGGTCCATGTCCCCATTGCCTTGTTGGAAGTCCACGAGCCTGTTCTGCAACACTGGGTAGCGGGTGCGCATGAGATTGTGCAGGATGCAACAAGCTTCCATGATCCTCCCCACGGTCTCTTGGCGATGCTGCATGGTGGTGAGAAGTACCTGGAACCTGTTGGCCAGGATGCCAAAGGCGTTCTCCACCATCCACCTTGCCCTGGACAGCCTGTAGTTGAAGATCCTATCTTCACGGGTGAGGAGTCTGGAAGTGTAGGGCTTCATGAGGTAGGTTCTGAGGGAGAAGTCGTCATCCCCCACGATGAAGTAGGGCACATCTTGCGTGTCGTTGGGCAGTGGGTCTGGATATGGGAAGCCCACGATGAGGTGTTCCAGCCCCTCCTTGAGATCACTGGAGTTGTATACCTGGGCATCTGAAGCTGACCCGTTGCCTGAAGCATCGATGTACATGAATTTGTAGTCAGCATTGACCATGGCGAAGATTGACCATGATGCTGAAGAAGCCCTTGGAGTTGAAATAAGTGGACCCCGACTTGGCTGGAGCTTTGCAGGCCACGTGCTTGCCATCTATGGCTCCAATGGTGTGTGGGAAGTTCCACCTCTGATACCACTGCTCTGCAACTTTCTTCCATCCTTCTTCAGTGTTGGGGCACTGGAGGAGCTCCTCCATGTATTTTTCGATGATGGCCTGCACCACTTCTCTGACCACAATGTTGATGGTGTTGTGTGGCACCCTCCAGCCATACTGCATGCTTCTGTAGGTGGTCCCAGAGGCCAGGTGGCGCAGAGTGAGTGCCACCTTGAGCCCAGGTTCCAGGCTGGGCTGGAAGTTGGTCTTTGCCTTGGCCAACCTGGGTGTCAGCCACTGCACAACTTCATCAAACATGCCTGGAGGCATCCTCATGAAGTTTTGGAATGCACGAGTGACTTCGTTCCTAAGCTCCACCATCAGCTTGTTGTACAGTCTGTACTCTGCTCTTCTCCCGATCCATCTTCGGACCCAGACGCTTCTTGGCCACCTCCTTTTCTTCCCGTAGTAGAGTTCACAGAGCTTTTAGATGGCTTTGCACTGTTGCAGAATGATGGTGGCTGCCAAAAGAACTTTGTTACGATCCATGGTGGACATGACTGGATGCTGTGGAAGAGGAAGAGTCAGATGAAGGCTGCAGAGGTCTGCACAGCTGGGCTGCTGGTCTGAAAGTGAGATCCAGATGTGTTGCTCCCCCTTTTTATAGGCAGTATAGGTTTTCCACTATGAGTCCCTTTGCATCCTCTAGGCATCCTCTAGACATCCTTAATATCCGAGATAGGTCCCCTCTGCGAACATTTTTTCTGTTTTAAATGCTTTCTTTGCGAGCTGCATCCGCTTTCATCCTTTATCCATCCATTCTGCATCCGTTCTGCATCCGTTCCACTTCCTTCCTGCGTCTGTTTACCGCTGGAATGGATCAAGTTGCGTGGATGCGTAGCGGATGCCTAGCGGATATAGCGGATGCGTAACGGATGCAGAACGGATGCCTCGCGGATTCCTTGTGGATGCAGAACGGACTTATTGGATACATTTTCCGCGCAAAAGTTTTGAGCAGCTCAAAACCCTCTGAGCAGATGAAACGTCAACAGACGGATGCTGGATGGATAGAGAGGAAGCAAAACGGAGGCAGTGAGTACAGAACAGAAGCACCGCGTTAACCAATGGATGGCAAGGTTTTTTGTCCATTTTACATCCTCTTTCCATCCGTTGGTGCAGTGTGACAGGGGCTTAAGTTGGAAAGAATTTAAAAAAAATATTTTTTAAATTAAAACTGCATTATTAGTTTATCTGTGTCATCACAGATTGATTATCAGGTAAAATATAATCAGTCATAGTAATAGCAGAAGTTGTTTGGCTTGATGACATCAAAAAAGAGACACCCTCCTCCCAGGGAACTCCATGGCTAGAGACAGATTTGGAATGAGAGAAATCAACCTGGAAAAAAGGCAGTGGCAAAAAACTCTTTGGTATTATTCTTCACCAAGGATATGTCAGTAGAGTCACAGGAGTCAAGAATAATTTCAGAAATAATTATTTTAACCCAGGTGGTATAATTACAAACTTGAACTTTGAAACTTCTACTGATGTCACTTCATATCAAAGATTAATTATGCAAAGGCAGATAGAAAGCATAGAAGTTGTTCATGTATTCTTTATTTTGGTGTCTGCTGTTGCTAATATGAGCACTTTAAAAATATTATAAACCAATTATGAAGGAGACAGGACTTCCACTGTTGGTCAGATTGCAAAACCAATGTCAGATTTGTGAAAATGCCACTTGGCAAAGAAAGTTTTCCCACTGCACCTTACAAAATATTTTAAGACCATTATACAGTATAAAAACCTATACTAGAACATCAGGTACCACAGAAACTCTGATATTTTCTCTAAACTGGAAAAAAATAGAAATGTTAGTTAAAAAGCTAAGTTAAAATATTATTAAAATTATGGAAGCATAAAAATTGTTTGCCTGAAAAGATTATAGTAGGACCGGGTATGCCTTGTTTGAGACTCACTTTAGAAGCAGGTGATGTCATCATTTAGACACCTGCTGTGTCTTATCCATGAGAAACTTCTCATATTTGAAGGAAAAAAGTTAAATATACTTTGTTGATTGTTCTCCACTTCATTCTCCAGGAATTGCATTTAGCAGAAGATATATGGGTGATTAGAAGCAAACTCTTTAGAAATGTCTAAAGAGGAAGAGTTTAAGTTCCAAAAGGGAAATCATAGTTTATTGAGGAAATTGTATGCTCTAACAGAAAGTCTGCATCTGTGTATTTGAGGAAAGGGGAAAGAGGAATGAGTGTTTAAGAATCTTCTAGTCTAGGAAAACAGAACTGAGACCAACTCTCCCCCACCATACACACACTTTCCTCACTGATGAATTGAGGTGCTAGCCACCCATCCTTAAGTTGGCAGAAAACTATACTGGCATGAAATTTGCTGTCCCTTTGGCGATCCGTATCCTGTCTCTATTGCCTCAGTTTCAAGTCACTGCATTCATGAGAACGTCACTCCAAGGTAATGGTGACAAAGCCGAACAAGTGTTATGTACTTTGAAGCTGCCCTTGGATGGCATTATAAGAAGACATAAAGTTAAAAGCTACTTTAACACTGTTACAGCTAAGGATGACTAAAACCTGTTTCACTCCAGGCTGGGGATGAAGGAAAGGTAATGTCATGGGCTTGGGAAAAAGAGAAAAGAGAAATTGCCAAGGCATGTTTGTGCCTTGGTTAGGTATGATTTGAGAAGGGCACCAAGAAAGGGTTAGAGTTAGGGTTAGGGTATTGTTATCTCTTTTTCTAATGCTGCTGGTAGTCAATAGGGTAAAAGGTGTTAAAAACTATGTTTAGTTGTAACAACAGCAAGAAAGATAATTTTAGGATTCATGAAGGATCCTGGAAGAGTAATTCCTTCAGGATTGTTTTGAAGTTAGTCTTTTATCTGTCACTTGGAGTTCCAAGGTAAAAGATGGGATATAAATCTAAGAAACAGGGAAATAAGCTTTTTTGTTGTTTGGAAATGGTAGAAGCCTTAATGAGTTAGGATGAATAGTTTATTATGAACTTCTCAGCAAACACTTGCATCCTAGTTCTTTCCACACAATATTCTTCACTGTCAACACAACCTACAGTTGATATTAGCTTATGATGCAACTCAAGCAAAGAATTTTCAGTTGTGCAAATATGGGAAACTGGATTTCTGTTAGGTTTGTACATCCAATCTGGAATATTCTGAACAATATCAGGGAAATGTAGCAAGTTGCCTTATTTAGAATCATCAGTTCAATCTAGCTATACATTCTCTATATTAACATCAGAGATATTCTAGAGTTGCAAATTACACCATCTGTCTGCAAATTACACCAAATTACTCCATCTGAGAGCTGGAGTCTACTGGAGTTTGAACTCCAAACTTTTTGCAGGATCCAATCTAGGTCAGTCACCAGGAACAAATGTTAGTCTTTTAATCCTCTAGAGCTGGGATGTCAAACACAAGGCCCAGAGATTGGATCTGGTTTACAACGTGGTCAGATCTGGACCATAGGGCCATCCTGGAAGATATAAGGGGATAGCCTGCATCATTTCGGCCAGATCTACTGAATGTAAAGAGGAAACATTGGGCCAGCGTGGCTTTGGTGCAGTCTCATCCAATATGAAGAGGAAACATTGGGCCAGCATGGCTTCGGTCTGGTCTACCCAGTGTGAAGAAGAAACATGACAGCAGTTTGGGGAGTGGCCATACCCACCCAGTCAGCCACACTCACCCAGTCAGCCATGCCCAGTGAGTGGCATCAAACTGGCTATGCCCACCGAGTTGGCCATGCCTGCCTGATCCCCCGAGGTTAACCACAGCCCTGATGTGGCCCTTAATGAAATTGAGTTTGACACTCCTGCTCTAGAGAGAAGTTCCCAGGGGATGGGGTTCCAGCATGAATCCAAAAGTTCGGAAGACTAAATTTCTGTTCCCGGTGACTGGCCCAGATTGAATACTGCAACATTATTTTGGGTCACATATGTTCACCTTAATTTGCCAAATCTTTCTGAATGAAAAACATCCGCTCAACCCTGGACCCTTCCTTGAAGGTAGCTTATAAAGGAAAGATCATGCATGTGATTCAGTCATTTGCCTTTTTTGAATAGTGATGATTAAAATAAAATCCACCTGACTAAGGTCATACTTTACCTCTACATATTTTAACAACATGTTACTGTTTGAAAGCATACATTTCCCCTCCTTTCAAGAATGATTGCACTGGTTTTTTTTACTATGTTCTGTCTTTATAGATTTGCAATAAAGTATTGGAAAAATGAGTTCTAAGTAGAAATTGCTTTTGATAAAGAATTTATTTGATAAGATAAGGGAAATATTGCTATATAACCTTCAGAATCAAGGTGTCCTGCTTATGTATGCCCACAAATTTAGATACAAGATTTTCCTAATTGGTTCCACTTAGGTTTGTTAGCTATCTTTATTGCATCGTAGAAAGCTGCGGAAATTTGAGTTACTATACAGCTAGGATCACATATGCAGTTGTGCTTTTGACTTATAGATACATCCAACAAAGTTTTCTACAGACAGCATTCACGAGTTTATAACTATAATATTTATTACATATTCAGTTTTTTTATGTTATTCTAAGCCTTGGTTATCTTACGACTAAATTATGCTAAAATGTATTATCATTTTACAGACTAAACATTTATATGTAGGTTCAGAGAACCTTTTAAAAACAAATATTGTTAATCTTTAAAAAAATGAAAGCATATATGTTTTGGGATATAGATTTCCATGCTGAACTCATGTCACCTTTAATTCTTGAAGGTTGAACTCATCCTTAATTTTACTTTTAAGTTACCAGAATTATTTTGCAACAGGTCCTAGAGGCTATGGGATGAATCTGATTTTATAGTAGTATCTCTGGAAGTTTGGCTCCCATGAGGAGGGCCTCGAAACCCTTTACCCACACTGTCCTTCACCATCAATAAGGTCCTAATGAGAACCTACTTGGAACCTACCTTATTTCCAAGAAAGTCCCTTTCTAAGTAGTTTAGTCAGATGAAAGGGAATGGCAAAACCCTGCCTTTTTGTCTGGTCAGTTAGGGCTAAATGCCGCATTCCCAGTCAGAATGTGAGTTTTGATTCACTAAGAAATGCAAGTTTTTGATTTACATAAAAAAATATTTAAAACTAAAAGAAAATAAAAATGGATGTCTGTAAGGTTTGATCACCTAGACAGAAGTATACACACGAAGAGAGATAAAGATGATAGAGATAGATAGATAGATAGATAGATAGATAGATAGATAGAGCGCTTTTCAGTGGAACAATGTTACTCATTAGGATTCTTGTAACCATGGAAGGAAAAAGTGGATTTTGATCTCACCTGAAGAAATGTTGAGCGTAATTAGCAAGAATTCAGACTCAAAATTACAGCGTGTATGAATTACGTTGTAATCTTTAGGATGCTTAATGGTTTTTATGATTGATTAATTTATTTATTTACAATAATTAGAACTTGTGAGTGGCATCTCAGGGCTTTTAGTACAACTGATAATTTACCACACACATAATACTTCAAGTTACATGCACAATATGCTGTGTTGGCTATTCATTTTCACACTGCAATAGAAACCATGTATTCCTAAAAGAGTTTAAGATAATGCATCTGAAGGGGAAAAAAATGTAATTGTATTGACTGACAGGTATGAGGCCATTTCCATTTCCAGGGCCTTGTGGGAAAGCTAGATTAAAAGAGGGGAAATATTTTGCATAAAAATGATTTTCACAGAATAATGAAGAAAATGATAATATACAGACCATAAGTGAGAGTTTCATAAACTGATTTGTGCTTTTTTCCTTTGGGATGTACACATTCATGTACTTACTCCATATCCCAAGAATTGATGGGACCCTTAATCTGCATGTAAAGAAGCACCTGAGAGATGTTAAAACGTCAATTTCATGATGACTTTCTAACTTTCACCTGCTTTTTCCCCCTCCCCTTGCATATGCTTTCTCTCTAAACTTCCTTTGTTGTATCATATAAAGAAAACTATGCATAAAATATAGCAAATGGGGATAGGAATACATGAACTCTGTGTGTCCACACAATGGATTAGCTATTAAACAAATGATAGGGATAAAGAGCAACCCTTTACCCAAACAATTTGTGATCTTTGCAATCAATTTGTTGTAAACTGAACAAGCTGGACATGGTTTGTACATCTTGGGTGATCTTGTCAGTTAGGTGTAACAGTTAAGGCATCAGGTTAGAAACCAGGAAACTGTGAATAATAGTTCCATTTCAGGCAACATAGTTGAGTGGGTGACTTTAGGACTCTCTCTCAACCCAACTCATGTCAGAAGGTTGTTATTAGGAAAATAGAAGGAGGAGTATTAGGGATGTTAGCTGTCTTCAAACTAAGTAGTAGATAAATAAATGGATAAATCTTCAGTCTTGTGAACTAAAGCTTATCCCCACTATCGGTATAAATAGAATTGTGCATATATAAGAAGAAAAATATCACAACAGTAACTTCAGAGCCCCAATGAATTATACAAGACAGAACCTGAAATAATATATTACATTTATCTGAGACTTAATTTTTAGAAGAATTCAACTCCATCTGTAATATTTGTTTTATATATGTATATGCCTTTCTCCCTATGTACCTATCTAGACCTTGAGATCTCATCTAGAGATCCTTACCCTAGAGATCCTTACCCTTATCCTCACCTCCAGGTAAGGTGTAACAGATGGTTACTAGAAAGACCTTTCTACAAAGGCAGAACACCTGTAAAATCCATCTCCTGGAGAAAGGATTGCCTGGTACCTAAGTTATGTTTGAAAGTAAGATAAAACCTCTTTTAGTTTTTCTGTATCATCATCAAATAAGAACTTTAAGCCCATGTCACACTGAACCAAGGGATGCAAAGAGGATGTAAAACTTGCCATCCGTTGGTTAACGCGATGTATCCGTTCTGTACTCACTGCCTCCGTTTTGCTTCCTCTCTATCCGTCCAGCATCCGTTTATGGATGTTTCATCCGCTCCAAAAGTTTTGGGCTGCCTAAAACTTTTGGGTGGAAAATGTATCCAGTTCGTCCGTTCTGCATCCGCCACGCATCCGCTACGCATCCGTTACGCATCCGCTATGTCCACCAGGCATCCGCTACGCATCCGCGCAACTCGCATCCGCTTGGACACAGGGAGGAAGCGGAACGGATGCAGAACAGATGCAGAACGGATGCCAAGTGGATGCAGCATGGAAACAAAGCATTTAAAACAGAAAAAACATTTGCAGAGGGGACCTATCTTGGATATTAAGGATGTCTGCAGGATGCCTAGAGGATGCCTAGCGGAAAACCTATACTGCCTATAAAAAGGGGGAGCAACTCGCCTCCATCGCACTTTCAGAACAGCAGCCCAGCAGTGCAGACCTCTGCAGCCTTTATCTGCCTCTTCCTCTTCCACAGCATCCAGTCATGTCCACCGTGGATTGTAACAAAGTCCTTTCGGCAGCCACCATAGTTCTGCAACAGTGCGAAGCCATCTGCAGGCTCTGTGAACACTACTGCGAGAAGAAAAGGAGCCACCCAAAAAGAGTCTGGGTCCGAAGATGGTTCACCAGTAGAGCGGAGCATACTGGTGATGGTTCACCAGTAGAGCGGAGTACAACAAGCTGATGGTGGAGCTCAGGAGCGAAGACACTTGGGCGTTCCAGAACTTCATGAGGATGCCGCCAGCCATGTTTGACGAAGTTGTGCAGCAGCTGATACCCAGGTTGACCAAGGCAAACACCAGCTTCCGGCCCAGCCTGGAACCTGGGCTCAAGGTGGCACTCACTCTGCGCCACCTGGCCTCAAGGACCTCCTACAGGAGCATGCAGAACGGCATGCAGAGAGCCTCACATGAACATCCCAACAGAGCCTCACATGAATCGAAGAAGCAGCGCAACCTCCTGAGACAATGGTGCAACTCCTCAGCTGGAGCAGTGGAGTGGCAAGACTGGATGGTAGATGCTTAATGGATGCTTCCTTCAGCCTGTCTCATCACACAGATGAGATTGGGCCATGTATGTTTGGTTGGCCTACAATCTTCTTCTCTCGTGTCACTACACTTTTCCCAGCCACTGTAGAACACTGTTGGTGTAGGTTGGTGTTGCGTGGTAGAAGGATTCACAGGCAAACAGATACCTGACAGGGGCCGCGACGTGAACGCTCCTTCTATGGCCCCCGGTTGGCCTACAATGAACAGGGCATTTAATAAAGAGTTGTGTTTATGTTGACATGTGTGGATAATTATTACATTATTATTGATAATAAAGGGCTGTAGGTGTGGCACCTGGGAGGGTGGACCATACAGTCCCACTATGCTTGCACTGGAGGTTTATCTATCCTGCTGCTATCCTAACCCATCCCACAGCTATTACCCATCCCACAGGTATGCTAACCCATCCCAAAGCTATCCTTACCCATCCCACAAGCATGCAAAGGCTTAAACCATTTCTAACAGTTTCCAGCAAGACTTTATTTTAAAAAAAGAAATGAAGCAAGTGTGTGAATCATAAATAGACTTTATTAACAACAAGCTATAAGACATAAATGAGTCTCTGGCACTCCTCTTGGTCGCTCAGTCCCAGGGGTGAAGGGTGCAGGTGCTGTGGAGGTGGCTGGTGCTGGAGTGCTTGTCATCAGCTCCTCCAGAAGTAGAAGCAGCAGAAGCGCCAGCCCCAGAAGAGCGAGCCCGTGCTGCAGAAGCCCCAGCAGAACCAGAGTGAGGGCCAGGGGGTGGGATGGTAGCCCTGTCCCTCTTGCCAGGGCTGGCAGCAGATGGCTGAGGCTTGCTGTGCTTCCGCATGGTTGTGGGGTTGCTGGCTGGCAGGAAGGCTGGCAGGAACCAAGGCTGGCAGAAAGGCTGGCAGGGAGGCTGGCAGGAAGGCTGGCAGGCAGGACTCCAGGTAGGCAGGCACCAAGGCTGGCAGGCAGACATGCACCAAGGCAGGCAGGAAGGCTGGCAGGCAGACATGAACCAAGGCTGGCAGGAAGGCAGGCAGCAAGGCTGGCAGGCAGACCGGCTGGCAGCAAGGCTGGCAGCAAGGCTGGCAGGAAGGCTGGCAGCAAGGCTGGTAGCAAGGCTGGCAGCAAGGCTGGCAGGCAGACATGCAGGCAGGGCAGGCAAGGCAGTCGATGTGTCCGGCAGCAGGTCTTTCCTCTGAATGGCGTCCTGCTTCCGAGCTGCTGTTATATCTGCGGGGCTGACGCAATGCATCCTCCCCGCATGCGCAGTGAACGCCAGGCATCCGTTAGGCTTCCGCTGTGCATCCGCTAGGCTTCCGCTCTGCATCCGCTTCATCCGTTCGGCGTCCGTTTCGCTGAGGCCCCCTGGAAGACCTGTGGATGTGCCACCCACTCCCATCCGCTCCCATCCGCTTCCATCCGCTGGGCTTCCATTCCGCATCCGCTTTGCATCCACCCTGCGTCCTCCCCACGTCCGTGTTATCCGCTCTGGTTATGCAAATTTTCGCTCCTTTTGAGAGTGGATAACAACGGATGGAACATTTTGCTCATCCGCTGTGTCCTTTTTGCATCCATTGGCCAGTGTGACATGGGCTTTAAATATTGTTCCTGACCCTTCTAAATATATTTTAGCCTA
The DNA here is from genome assembly GCA_015471245.1 of Laticauda colubrina. Taxonomy (NCBI): domain Eukaryota; kingdom Metazoa; phylum Chordata; class Lepidosauria; order Squamata; family Elapidae; genus Laticauda; species Laticauda colubrina. The sequence goes on from BLBF01000002.1 coordinate 72,267,680, forward strand.
TTTATTCTTTCTCTTATTGTCTTTATTTTATTTTTGAAATTTATGCTGTATCATTTTCTGTTTTTACAGACATGCTTACGGATTCTTTATTCTTTATTTATTACGGATTCTTTATTTTATGTTGCAGGCTGTTTTGAGAACTTCCTGTCATAGAAAATTCTACATCTTTGCTTTTTAAGAAAAGTATATCTGCAAATTTATGTTCCTAAAAGAATGTACAAACAACAGACCTTATACTGACCCATATCTTGTGTTACTTTTTATGGCCTCAAATTGCCTATCCTTACCTGTTCCAAAATATAAGGCAGAGCTGGAGATACCATCTTTTTCCTCTTCAGCATCTATCAAAACATTATAGTGACTTAGTCAAAAAAAACTTGAGAGCATTTTGACAGTAGCAATTAACCACCTTAATTAATGGATGAGTAAAAATGATAATATTTACTGAAGAGGAACATCCTGTTTTGCATTTCTATTCCAAATGTGCACCTGAAGAACATCAGTGACTGCAGTGTACTGTGATGCTTCTACATTACTACTGCTACTCAGTTCAAATTATGTAAAGGAACTATATACAGATATCCTTGCTATGCTTCTTTTAAAACAAATACCAGTTCATCTCTGATGGACAGTTTCCACAGTTTATTTGCAACACTGAATTTAAATCTAAAGTGACTGATTAATTCCTGATAAAAGGTCTAATGAAACATGAATGCATCTTGTAATTAAAGAGCGTTTGAATGACAAGTCCCCTAACCTACACATGGCTAACATGCAATCAACAGATGCTTTTCTTTCCCTGTCATCTTTATTTGGCTGCTAATCTTAGTGATGCTCTCAATGAATTACTCCCCCCCCCCCTTTTAAAGGTTGCATACATATATTCTCAATGAAACATATAATCCATCTAGGGTGCAAGTAGAGCCCCATACATAATTATTTCAGAATGACAGACAGTGAATTTCTTAGCTATTATTTTTGACAACCCTGTCATGGATGCCAAGTATATATTGTGGTTAGACCCTGAGAAACTTGGGGGAAAATTCATGTGGGGAGCGAATTCCTTTTTTCTTTACGGAAAAGTTCCTCGAATGACAGGCCCACGATCCTGGCTAAGCTTTAATGAAAAGTCAAAAGAGAAAAACCGTAGTGCTAGAAATTAATTATTGAATTTGGGACTCCTCAGCTCTTCTCTCTACTTCTACCCACTTGAGGGATAAAAATCTATTAAAAAGCAGCTTATTAGGTAGCCTGGGTTTCTTTGATTGTCCATTTTAAGGTTCTGTGGCTGATATTCTCAAACTACTAATTTTAGACTAAGCAGTTGTTCTTTTCCAGAATTAACTGAAATACTCTTAAATTTACTTAATCTAACAAGACTGGTAATTAAAGAATGGTGCTAGTTCCCCTGTGGTGTTCTCTATGATCTACTGTAGCATAAAAATTATCACTAATAATCTTGTTATCATTTTTCCCCTAGAGTTTAGGTACTACTATGAAGGACAGGAGACATCTATTTAAGGGAAATACCCAAAGTCCCAATTCAAATTGAAGCTAGAAGTGGAAATATGTTTATAACAAAGAGCCTAGTTCATTTTGTTTTGTTTATTTAATCACTGACATTTAAGCAAGATTGATACATGTCACTCACTTTCTATGATTCTTTATATAACTCTGACTTAATCAGGATTGGGACTTCTGTTTTTTAGTAAAGAGAAAATCAAATCAAGTTCTCAGTGTTTGCTTAAGAAAAAAAAGATCACTGCAGATGGAATAATGAAAGTCCAGTGGAGAATTTTTCTTAAAGGAAAACTTTAAAAAGTGCTTATCGGTATGCATGTGATTTTTTTTTCTAAACCAAAATTTGGTGGATGATTAGTCTGTCCCATAATACAGTGGTTTTAATTTCAATATTTCTTTGTCCAGAGGAATGAAATCCAGAAACAATTCTCCTGTTAATTGGTATCACTTTCACTCAATTGTCAAGTCCGAGAATGTGAAGGAAAATTTGAAATAAAAAAACCCCAGATAGGCACAGATGGGAAGGCTCAGTGGACACAGATAGCTTATTTAGTGACTATTCGGAGTTGCAACAGAACTGAAAAGGGTGACTTATGACCAATTTTCACACTGTAGCACCCCATAGTCATGATCAAAATTCAGACGCTTGGTAACAAACTCATGTTTATGAAGGGTGAAGTCCCAGAATTATGTGGTGCCCTTTTGTGACCTGACAAAGTCAACAAGAAAGCCAGATTCACTCAACAACTGTATTACTAAATTAATAATCACAGTGATTCACTTAATAACTGTGGTAAGGAAGGCCATACAATGGGGCAAAATTCACTTTACAACTGTCTTGCTTAGCCATAGAAATCTTGGGTTTAGTATTACATTTGTTTATTTTGTGTGAAGTTTGTTCTGTTAATTTACAAAGAATCCAGAAGACACTGCTGGTAGATGATGGCAGTAAAAATGTAATAAATGAAGAAGAACATTAGAATGTATGCATTTGTTATGTATGCATTTGTTGGAACCTATTCTGTTGATATAGATATGAGGGCAAAATAGGTATCTGTGTTTGTTCTAGAGTCTGGTTCTCACATTAGCATTAGTGTCCTGTCATTTTTTGTTGATTATGAGAATTCATTTTAAATTGAGTGCTTATTGTTATGCCACTCAGTTCCTGAGAAACTGCAATGTCATTGCCAAGGAAGGGTTTTAATGTTTTAATAATGTGATGATTAATTCTTCTTTGAGAGAAGGGGTGGTTCCATTGTCACTGAAGGAAGCAACGGTTCAGATTCTCCTCAAGAAGCTATCCTTGGACACATTTTCATTCAGTTTTCATTTTTTCTTCTTCTAGGGAGGGTTCTTTGCTCTTCTTTACATCCCAGCAGCTTTTGATACCATTAATTATAATATCCTTCTGAATTGTCTTCAGGGGTGGCTCTGTTCTGTGATGGTTCACATCTCTCCTCCAGGTTGGTTCTGGTCAGTGTTGAGGGGGTGATAGGTCCAGACATGGTCTGGATCTTTGTGAGGTGCTATAACATAAAGGTAAAGGTTCCCCTCACGCATATGTGCTAGTCATTTCTGGCTCTAAGGGGCAGTGCTCATCTCCATTACAAAACCAAAGACGTCTCCATGGTCATGTGGCTGGCATGACAAAATGCCAAAGGTGCATGGAACGCTGTTACCTTTCCACCAAAGTGGTCCCTTTTTTCTACTTGCATTTTTACATGCTTTCAAACTGCTAGGTTGGCAGAAGCCGGGACAAGTAATAGGAGCTCACTCCGTTATATGGTGCTAGATTTTCAAACCAGTGACTTGCCAACCTTTCTGATCGACAAGCTCAACATCTTAGCTATTGAGCCATTGTGTCTTGAGGTACTATAGGGATCATATATTCAATTATATGTCTTGACCTGGGCCATCTAAGTGATGCTGTGGATGTCCTGTCTTGGTGGGTGTTTGGATAGGGAACACAGGTTTTAACTAACCCCTGGAAGACCAAGTGGCCCTGGATGCCTGGATCTCCTGGTTCAGGGAAACCTTCTATCACTTATATTGCCCCAGAGAGATATTATGAACAATCCATCATTCCTCCTGGACTCATGGCTTCTGTTTGAAGAGCAGGTGGTAGCCTTGATTGGACAGCCTTCACATCTTTGCATTGTGTACCAGTTGTATCTGATTCAAGACTGGGAGGCCTGCTCACAGTTATTCATGCTTTAGTCACTTCCTGGTTGGATTAGCGTAATTATTGCCCTTGAAAAGTATTTGGAAGCTTCATTTGGTGCAAAACAAAACCATGATGTGGGAAGTTATGGCATCTCTGCTCTGTGAGCTGCATTGGGTTCCAGTATGTTTCCAGGTGTAATTCAAGGATTGATGGTGACCTTCAAAGCCCTTCATGGCTGGGGAGTGGGAATTGTTACTTATGGAATTGTTTCTGCTTAATTGTGTCTGTCAATCCAGCAGGAGAAACATGCTCCATGTCCATGCTCCATGTGCTGAAAAATTCCATCTGGCAGGACAAGAGAGCCTTTTCTGCTGTGGCACCTGCCCTCTAGAACATCATCCCCCTGAGATCAGATTTGCCTTGACCCTCCTGTCCTTATACAAGGCATTACAAACCTGGCTTTGCCACCTAGCCTTAGTGCTGGCAGAATAGATAAGCTTATTTTATGGTTGATTTGAATGTAAGATGTTGTGAATGTCCTTGGGAGTTATTCTATGCTATTGATGTTTTTGTTAAATGTGGTTGTTTTATCCTTTCCTCCCAACATTTTTTGCTTAATAAATTATATAATTTGTTAATTATTTATATCATTAATCTGATTTGTAGTTTTTAATTGTTCACTGACCAGAATCACGTATATATGATATGGCCATTCCTATACTTTTTCTAGACAAATAAAGGCTCTTGAGTGGCTTGAGTTGGAGGCTATAAATGTATTCAATTGTTCTATAAATTAAAAGATAATTAATATTTATACAATATGCTTTTGTAAATGGCAATTGAAAAGTACTAATAATATATTATTATTTTTCAGAATAAAAATGTGAATGAATGAGTACATTTAATCAGGCATTTCTGATTTGGTGCTTTACACATGTTGTACTGCCATTCCCAACCTCTTGAAGAACACCAAGAAAAAACATTTACAGTAGCCTTATTTGCAGAGCTATCACTCATTTAAATAAATTTTAGCTACTTAATTGTGTGAGTTTGGTTGATTAATCACTTAATTAAGCAAGTAAATTTGCATGCATTTATGTATGAACAAAATAATAGTTCTGGGAAAACAAGTTTCTTTGAGATTAGATAATGCTGGTATGTGCCTTTTTAATATACATTATTTTAGGAATGACATTATCTCTTCTGTGAGAGAAACTACAGTTCTCAGTAGGTCTTATTTCTGTGAAAAAAATTGTAATATGACATTAAGAAGGATGCAAGTCTCTTTTAGGGTAGCATTGGTGTGTATTGTTTTTATTATTACTTTTCATGCATAATAGATATTTTAATATTTATTGCCTTTTTAGGTTTTTTTTTTTTTTGAACAAAATGTTTTGAATTGAATTATTCAGCAAGAAATGATCTTCGTAGCAATTGGGTTTAAGAACTGGAAAAAAGGCTCCATAACACTAATTTTCACTTACCTTGTTTTCTAGCAATGTTGCATGTCTAATAAGTCTCCAAACAGTTATTTAGCAGTTGCTGGAGAACACAACTGTGTACTATCTTCTCCATCAGCTTTGATAGCATGGAGGAGGGAAGTACTACAGGTAATGGCAATAGCATGGGTACCTCTCTTGAGCCTCTTGAGAGGTTGCTGAAACCTGAAAGCGTAAACATGTAGCCTTCTAGATGCTTGTAAACTACAACTCCCACCAATCCTAGTTCACAAGGCAAACAGTGAGAATTACAGTTGCAATTCATCAACATGTGGAAAGTCATATTTCCCTCATATTAGGGGATTTATATCATGCCACCCTACTGTATATTTAAAACTGCATAATGCCAGAATTCTTTGAGTGGAGTAATCATGTAGAACAAAATATTTTAATAATGATAAATTTATAATAAGTTAAATAATGCAGTCACATCATTTACTCTTGAGCTATCATCCTCCTTCCCTCCTATACGCAGCTTCCCCTGTATCATTTACTGATGGAATTCAACTACCAGTATTGGCAAGATTACAGAAATGGATTTATATTAGAATCCTATCTCACCTAGGTTGAAACACCCCTTTTAGATCCTTATCCAGTTTGAGCGGCTCTACAATTTAAAATAATTATGGGTATTCAATATGGTTCTTACAGCTTTGAAATAAACAATTGAAGAAATATATTTGCTTTGTCAACTTTTTTCTGTTCTTAAAAAAGCTGTTAACTTTCCTCCTCAGTGTATCCCAGCATTTCAAAAAGCTCTGGCTTTGTCCCTCTTGACTGAAAAGTAAACCAACCACCACAACAACATTTCTCTATCATTTCCAAGAAAACTGCATGGGTGTAGTCACCATGAATCCAAGTTCAAGGTCATCTTTACCTGTTTAACTGAAGAATCAGGAAAGTGAAATTTTAGGAATTTTGATCCCTTTGAAGAATTTTATACCAGGAATACTGACCTAATGTTCATATTGCTATGATTGTGGCCAGACTTTGAAACTGATAATTATGTTTTGCTTCTTTTCCAGGCTTTAAATATTATTCTATATAGAGATTGTGCTGCTTCATATGTGTGTTTTATGACTGGCTTTGTATGATTTGTCTTGCTCCAATAATGATACCTTCTTGGAGCCCAAACTGGTAACAGAAGCTGGAGAATTCTTTTCCCAAAATGGTGGGTGGATACAATACAAACAGTATTAAGACATGTAAAGATTATGATTTTGAACAAATAGCAGATATAGATTTGCAATAAACAATTCAAACTTTCCTGCAATTCAATGAATTCCTTTGAACAACTGCTTCTACTTCCCAACTGCCCTTTTTTGCCATGTACATTAAAAGCCCCTATGTATGTAAATTGCATACATGGATGTTTAGGTTCTTACAAAGAACCTTAGGAACCTTACTTAGCATTTTTTATTTACACACTCAATCCAAGTTCAAAAAAATTGTATTCCAGGTGATGAGATTTGCTTTAATTACTCTGTAATACTTTCAAATAAAGCTTCAAAGGTTTAAACTACAAGCTCGTATTAAAAAGAAATGAATAACTCTCTAATCTAAAATTCCAATCTTGCAACTATTCTTCATGTTTACTCTTTGAATGTTGTTTCCAGTTCCAATTCCTAATTGAACTCATATTTAAGTCTATCAGAAGCTATTCTGCAGGCCCCTTCCCAGTATGTGTCTCAGAGTAAAGTCTCTTCAGGTAGCCCCCAAATCCCTTCAGATATTATTGTTTCAACTGATAACATCTGTCATTCAATTTCTCCCCCCCCCCCCCCCATCTGAAACTAGGATGAAATCGACACTAAAGAGTTAAGTGTGGTGTTTCTATGAGTTGGGATGTTGTGAAATCTATGCTTATTAACTTTTCTGGGTGGCCATCAGGAATTTAATTAATATCTCTGACATGGGCTGCTGTAAATGATATCTTGCTTTCCAGATGCCCATTGCTGAGAGAGACACAGATTGTTCTTGTGAAGAATGACAGCTTTCAGGAGAATGGCTGGTCTTTGCACTCTGTCTCGCAAGAAGAAAGACAGCTCTAGTTGCCACCTTCTTCCTGTGGGAAAAAGTAAGGGGGAGGGGAGAGGGGGAAAAAAAGATCCTGCAGTCCTTTCCTTAGGTAGGCTCGTTCCTGACAATAACATCACGTCTGTTTCTGCCCTTGTCAACACATCTCACTGTCCACAATCGCTCATCATCTGCAGACAGACAGGACCGGAGGAGATCATCAATTGCCAATGCAATTCAGCAGATACACTTCATAAATTTTAATTACATTCCCACTGAAAATGAATGGTCAGAAAATATAAAACATCTGCCATCCAGATCATTTACATTTTTCATACAATAAATCATCAACAACATCCAAAACAATGGATTAAATCATGTGCAGTGTGGTAGGTCAAGAAGAAAAAAAGAAAAGCATCCATTGTGCAATAACTGTTTGGGGCTGAGCCATTACACAGTCCACAGCCATGAAGAAAATACGTATAAAAAATAGTTACCATTTGTACATGCATTCATAAATAAAAGAGCCTTGGCCTTTGGTGGACCATATTAATGGATCTATTATACTATCTCAATAATAAAATGAGAGCTTGTTTAAGGAAAGGAATATTTAGCTAATTATGATGGGAAACTGGAGCATTTATCATTCAACTGGCTGGCCTGAGTATTAGTGAATATAAATAAAGCAACAGAAAAAGCAATTAGCCTTCCTTCCTCTCTTCCTTCCTTCCTACTTTCCTTCCTTTTCAAAATTTTAGAGGTAATGTTTTGATATCCATATAATATTCACTTCTTAGAATGAGGCTTTTCTTTTCTTCAGCATATTAAAGTTAAAACAAACAAAAACAAAACAAGAACAACATTCACTCACCCATCTTTCAGGTGATTTGCTAAGAAGAAAATCAGCTGGTGACTCAGTATATTCTGATCCAATCAGTATTCTCAAATATGTTTTACAGCTTCTTGAGTTGTAACAGGGATATCCTGTCTGCTGCACCATTCACAAGATCAGTTGTGTAGGTATAAGTCAACAGTGTAAATTGATCTTAAAGTTTAATAACACAACGGACAATCCAACCTTGAAGACTACTAACATATTAAGGTTAAGATGATCCTCAAAGATCCATGAAAAGACAGCAGTTTTTAAGAATAAGATACAAACTTGCTGATTTATTATATTCCGTTTATACAGGATTGTTAAGATTGTAGGAGATGACCAGACTGAACCCGATGTAAGGATTAAATAAATCATGAGAACCTGTGTGCCCTCAAGAGATCCTGCCCTTGAATGCCTTCTTATTCCCGCTCATTTTCCTTGACCATTAGTAGCTCAGATTTTTGTAGAGAGCTTAAGCTAGCAATAAATCTTTATATTCATTTGAACTGCCTGAATCTCCTGATTTCCCCTGCGCTTGACAAAGATAGCTGGTTGGAAATGCTATCATCCACAGCACATCCATATAAATTACATTATTCTTTTTCTCCCTTTAGTCTTTAAACCACTCAACTGTCTAAAGATGGTTCTTTTAACTATTTGAGGTGACACCTGATTGGGAAGAACAATTCAGATGGGGTGACATTTTCTTTTCTTTTCTGATAAGTCATCTAAATAGTATTTTGTGAAAGATATGCATTCTTTCCTAAACAGTTCAGGCATTCTGTTCTTTTTTCTGAGGTAGTAAAGCATATTAGGGCACCCTAATCCAAAATTTGCCAGAAGAAAGAATATACTAGGGCTATCATATCTGATCAGAAAATAAAGGCATCTGTTCCTAAGATCCAACATCAATTGGATGGCATATAATGAATGAATGGAGGGATAAATGAATGAACGAATGAATTAATCAATTAATCAAATCTGAACTACAAAAAAAACCAAAGTTCACTAAATGGTAGCAAAATATTCTCAATACCAATTACTACTTTGCAGCCTGGTTATGGTAATCATAGAAAACTTTAAATGGCTTTACACACATACATACATTTCCATCACACTATTCTGTTTCTCTAGAAGCATTATTAGGAAAAATGCAGGAAATAAATCATGAATAGGAACCCAAAGAAATTAAAAGCAGAAGATAAAAACAAACATGATTCAGTATGTGTTTGCATAGCTTTCTATTCTTACAAAGTGAACTTGCCACATCCCTATGCAGCTTCAAAATGGTGCCTTTTCAAAATTTCCCACCTCTCCCTTTTTTAAAGACTTTTTCGGCTACATCCACACTATATTTTATTGGTCTTATCTTTCCTCTTAACTCATTCATTGTTACTTTACATATTTGTTTTGAGATTTGATACTCATTTATTTTCTCTATGTCACCAAAGCATCTCAATGTATTTCCTTCATACTGGTTGCTCACTTTGAATTCAGGGTACATGAGTTCAGTACCCATTCTCTTGTGACATGTCTTCCTGTTTTGACTATACATATTTCTTAAATAGTCCATCCCACTTCTTCATTTTTACTTTTTTCCATTTTCATAGAACAAGGTAGGTAGAAGCAGGCTGTTAGACAGAGTCATGTCTGCTTCTTTCAAATCTTATTCATGCTTTACAAGAGTCTAGATATTACCTTTTTATCTACATTTATAATGTTACCACCTATTTTCCCATTTTTAAATAACTATTCTAACAGGATACACATATTTATCGACTTGCTCTAGTTTTTTTGAACATCATATACAACTTACAGTCTTCAGTCCATTTCTCCTGTCAAACAGAATTACCTTTTGTACCTTAATTTTTAGATCCATACTTCATTCATAATCCATAATTCATATTTTCTGATTCAATCATCTGATTTTTCATTTGCTACAGATCACTCATAGTCTTATCCAACAGCAAGGCATTTTCTGCATAATAAAAATTTGTGTATGTTAGATGTACGTTACTGTTCCAAAACCATATACCTCTCATGTCACCATAATTTCTTATATATTTATCTATACATTCATTAAACCAAATAAGACATTATACACCCTTGTTTAATCCCTGTTCAGTGTTAAACTGTTGTATTCTGTTCATTCTCATGCATCCTTAAACTTTCATCACAAACTTTTCTTAACTGCATTCAGCAACTAACTTTCAATGTCATATTCAGACCAAATATTCCAAAATTGCAATGTACCCACTCATCACATGCTTTCCCTAGATTAACATATGTAAAATAAACTTTATTAAATTCTATTGCATATACAGCATCTTGTAGAATGCAGGCAGCAATATTTTGGCTGGCAAGATAATTTCTAGACTAGAAATCCTAACTTGTGTAGAATAGCATGAACATGCTAGGGTTAAAAATGAGTCTTGGTTGCATATTATGCCAAAAAAATGAGTAATATCTTTGCTGTTAGCAGAGAGTGGTGTCCATGAATATGACTAAGCCTGATAACTAAGTCCCCACCATTTCTATATGACTAAAAAAAGCAGAATATAATAATGTTAACACTTTACCATTAATAATATAATTTGATCTGTCACTACAAGATGGTGAAATATTTGTGGATTGGATTATGCAAAGATTAACATTAATTTGCAAACATAATTTTCTTTTATGTTAAGTGAAAGTGATCCTTGCTGATGAAGTTATATTTTGAATGGAAAGCTGGCATGGGAAATAAAAAAGATGGATGCTTTAACCAGGCTGATACCTGTTCTTTTGAAAATATAAATAGATAGCATAGACACTTATTTTTTTATTCTTTTAATGCCCTTCTGTTGCAGTTAAGCTTTTATTTATTACTTTAAAAATAATTCATTTGGCTGCAACAATAAGAATATGTCTGCAAAGTGAACATGCTTCATTTGTATCATGGTTTGTGTTCCCAAGGAAATTGAAAAATCTTCACAACATGTGAGTGCAGAGCACAGTGGAGAGAAAAATGATCAAGGTGCTCAGTATGGATTTTATGCCTGGAGAAGATGTGATAGCTTAAATCTTTAGGTGTCTGAATTTTTCAAATTATAAGATCTGAAGAAACCAGGTAGATTTCTCCCCTCCCCTAGAAATAGTCTACTGCATGCTATTATCTTTCCGAGTATTAGCATTTACTGCAAAGTGATAATGAAAGCAAACTGTTTCATATTACTATTTTTATATTTATATGTCAATATAGAATAGCTGAGATGAAAGAAAGGGGAAAAATTCAATCCACTCTTCACAATATGCTATTTTATCTTCTCCATTAATTTCCAGGGTGCCTCTAGGTATAGCAAAGTACCTGGTCATTCTGTGTAAATATAGTCTTGCTCACAGAAATGATAAAATAAAAACCTGTAATGGGAAATAATGTGATAAGGAGGAAAGATAGCTAAGTACATGATCTGCTGCACACTTTCCTTTTACATATATTCAGAGTTTTTGTTCAGCTTTGTTCGGGTATTTTCCCACGTCCTTGTAGCTGTGCTTTTAAAGTTGTAGCAACATTTCGGCAGAATCTCATCTGCCATCATCAGGCTTCTGTATTGTGTTCATTAAAAAGCACAGCTACAAGGATGTGGGAAAATACCCAAACAAAGCTGAACAGCATACATGTAAGTACCCGCGAAAACAAATATATATTTGTTATATACAAACAAATATATATATCCCTTCTAGGATTTGGGGTCTGAGTTTCAGATTTCATTTTTCTAAGCTGGAGTTGGCCTTGATGTGGCACGTTATGCTGTGGAAGCCACACTATCTCCCCGAGGCACAGAAGCTGATATTCTTTGGCTGATTGAAGTGCTATGTGTTGTTTGCCTCATCTGACACATCCAGTAGGTGGAAGAGTTATGGCTGCCCATGTTACAGCTCCAAAACTACATATTTTGGAGAAGATTGGCTTCCCTCTTCAGATGTGGCATCTTACTCTTCATAAAACATTTTCAATGGGATGCTTGCTCAAAACAAAATTAAAGGAAGCATTTAGTGGTACAGCCCTCTTTTCTTTTGTTTCTGCTGGGCATAAGAGGTTCAGTGCCAAGTCTCGTGGACCTGTTTCTGAAGTGGAATCGAGTGTACTACACAACAGACACCTTTCTTCCCTACTCTTAAATCAATATTGGCATTTCACGATTGTGGTTGAAATGCCATGCTGCAATTTTGTTCCCATTCTTTGCATTTATTTCAAGCTTATGGTTACATGCTAATATACTTCTTAAGGCTGGTAACTGGGTTAGATTTCTCTTGCTTTTGTGTTCTCTGAACCTCATTATTTTACAAGCAAAAAGTAGTTTTGTTGATGCCCTTGTTCTGAAGAGAAAGTAAGCATATCTGTCTCTTTTTATTTTATATTAAATTACTCAAGTCTTAATTTAGATATCTATGGCCAGGGGGAGAGATCTGATATCTGTGTAACCTTTCCATCTGCTTTCTTAATTTTGCTGCCCTCTTATTATGAAGTGGAGGCATTTTTCAAACAAATTCCTCTCCTTGTAATTAATGAAGATGCTTAACTATTCCAGCCACAGGGCTAGAATAAAATCTTGCTCTTTCTATAGCCATGTTATTTTCATGGACATGATGGAGATTCAGATAGGTCTGTCAAAGTCATGCTCCTAATATAACCTGTTCCCCTTCATTCTATTACTGCAACCCTGAATAACTTTCTTTACCACAACTATCATTCCAATAAAATTCTTCTGCCTTTACCAGCATGTTACATTGACAGCTGGCCTGGTTCTTTTTTTCCAGATTCACAATCTAGCAGCAAAAAAAGAAAAAAAGAAACCTTTTAATGCTTTATTAAATAGGGATTCATATTGCTACAATAGGAAAAATTTTGATTTAGAAAGATAAGTCAAAATCCAACTAATTAACTGTTGTGAAGGATATCTGATTAAGTTTCTAGAAATGAAAAAAGAAAAGAAAGGGGGATGATTTTGCAAATGGATTTTGACTCATTTATTTATGTCACATTATTGTGCCATCTTTCTTGTTTTGTGTAATAATATATTGGAACTTTTAACCAAAACTGGGAAGAAAGGAAAATCTTGAGTGCAACTCTTTGGTCATGTTTGAAACATAAAAAGAAATATAAAAGTGAGTAACTGGCAAGAATGTTATATTTTTGGACTAAAATTCAAGGGCCTTTGTTCAAATCTGTCCTTCAAAGAGAAAGAGCTGGTTGTTGCTGTCACTATCTCTCGGTATCATCCCTCCTTACTCTTAATGATTAGCCAATCATGAATCTCACTTACATTTGATATTAAGATCCATTCAATTTAGCTGGGATTACATGGTTAGGATTTTACTCTAAACCTAACTTTTAAACAAATGGCAATAATTAATGAATTAATAGAATGCTTGTGAATTCAGACAGTTTACACAAAGAGCTGAAAGACTGAAGCTCTTGAGGTTGTTTTATATTTATGAGTTTCAAAATACCCATTTGAGTACACAGATAGGTTTTGATCCAGAATTTTAATGATTGCCTTTAGACTCTGAGATTTCAAAGAACCTACTTGAATTATGGTTATGACTGGATCTCATCCTCTGTTGGGTTGGAAATGAAAGACATTGGCATGCTCTTTGCCTCAGGACTTTTCACAAATAGTCTTTATAGATGATATAGCAACTGTTCCTTAAATATATGAGGTGATGCCAGAACAATCCATTTATGAAGGAAAAGCTTCACTAGACCTCTTGTAAGAGTGAGTTTCAAGTATACAGTCAGAAAAAGAATCAGGAATCCGAATGCCATAACCACAACCAAACAAAAGTTCAGCCAGGATCTCACTGAAGCCTGGTAAAGAGGAAAATGAGATCTCTAAAATCAGTACAGATTCTGATGTCCTTCTTACTTATGTCTCAGTTACTGACAACTGCTTGTAAAGTTTAAATTAGATGAGCAGACCATATTCTTCTTCTTGTCTGCCAGCCTCATTCTTCTCAAAATGCTTTTGCTTTAGAATTTATTTTCTGTTTCTTGTCACATAACTTATTAACTTCTCCTTGAACTTTTATTTGCTTTGGGGTTCTAGTCATATCAGTTACAATTTAAAAAATATCGAATATATCAAGTAAAAAGTTGATATATTCAGAATTTTGATCTACGTTCCAAATATTTAAATTGAATAACTATTTATTACTTCCAAGTTTAATTTTTGAAAATAGGTACCTGGCACTCAGTTGTAAAAAAAGGCCATATCAATCTGTACTTTAATGAGATCAGTTTAAATGAGAATTGTAACCACACAACAGAATCCTTTATTGTCTACTTTAAAAATTACACTACGGGGTAGAAGGAACAGAAGAAAGACAAAAAGCTATTGCAATGTTTTATTTACTAACATCATAATATAGCCTGTTGAAGAAAGTTTCATTTTAAAAAGCAAATCATTTAACAATAATTTATTAAATTTAAATGCTCCCTGATTCTATTTGTATTCAGTTAACCATAATGACAACATCTGCTAGATATTTATATTATACTTATTGACCATTTGTTTTATTGCATAGATGGCTATTCCACAGTTTCAAGCTCTTCTTTACTTCTTAACTCTGGAATGCCAGTATTTAAACTGTGTTTTTAACTGCAACAAATTTGGATTCAATAAACAGAATTTCTGTTGATAGAACTGTAATTATCCAATCTGCAGTTTAGTACATACAGTATAACCATTGTTGGATCCAATATTCTATCTAAGGGCCTGATGTCTCTTTTGGCAACTTCACTAACCCGTTGTTTGTGTATTTCACTTTCAAATGGTAAAATTAAGACATTTTCAGATAATTATGTCACTCAGTAGTGCACAAGTGAAGTAGGGATACAAAATACAGTATCAATAAGTCAGGGCCAGTTCATGTTGGCAAAAGAAATGATGGACAGGTTTGTTCTCAGAAACCAATAAGAAAAATGGGGCACGTACAACATGCATCAGTGATTTGTTCCTGGAAAACATTTATCATTTTTATAAAATCAAAACAATTGGCATTTTTGGTTGTATTGTTTGCTTTTTCTTTGTGGGATTTATAGAATTATTTTGCAGTTAATTTGTTGTGCCATTGAAAATGAAATTGAGGCAACTCTGTCCAAATAGTTATTATCACTTCTGTCACCACTTTGGTTGAAATAGCCAATAAAACGTCTTTCCATATTACAGCATTCTCTTTCCTGAAGGAGGCATCAAGTAATTTGAGAATCCCAGTGTTTCAAAGGTATAGTAGCTATAAGAGTCAGAACCATGGAATTGAAATGTCTTCCACTCCAGTTATCAGCAATTCCACATGGGTGTTTATAGTGCTTTTGTCTATTTATTACTGCTCAGCTGTGCTGTAGAATTCTGGATGATCATTAGATGGCAGGTAAATACTGGAGATCTCCATATCTTTTTCTTGCTGTCAGACCTGTTAATACTAATAATCGTTTCCTTCTCCTTCTTCCCCCTCCCCTTCCCTCCTCCTCAATCTGCCTCTCCACCTCCTCCTCTTTCTCTCTCTCCCTCTCCTTCTCCTTCCAGTTTCCTTTCCATTTATGTAAAGACCAGTGGTGGGTTTCCAAATTTTCCTCTACCAGTTGTGCAGGGCTCAAACATTGACCTCTATCAAGGCTGGATAGCTGCCTGGAGTGTTTTTAAACTCAGCTGAGGCATGGCAATAATGCAAATAAGCTGAGTTTCACACGTGTGCATGCAGCACAAATACAAAACTTTGTCAACCTGATGAGCTGCCTGGAGTGCTTTTAAGCTCAGCTTGAGGCATGCAATCCACTCTGCTGCACAAATCAGCTGAGCTAAAAAGACAAGGAAATATAGGAGAGGTTACGGTGGGGGCGGGTGGGGAGAGCCAGCCATAGGTGGTATTTGCCAGTTCTCCGGACCAGTCAAAATGTTTGCTAAAGGTGTGCCAGAACCAGTCAGAACTGGCTGAATATCACCTCTGGTAAAGATATAGAAAGGGAAGAGGAAAAGAGGTGGGGCTTACATCAAAATGCTGAATCCCCCTTCTTCATGCTTGGGTCAATATGCTGATGACAGTCAACTTTTGATGAGCATGTTCAAGGTTTCTACTTTCCTTTTTCTTTTTCAACACAATGTCTATGGTTAAAGTTGGAATGCCAGCCTTTTAGGTAAATAATATTTTCAACTTGATCATACTTCTCTGGCATCACTTCTAGAAATTTGTTTTGTATAAAGTATAATGCATGATTCTCTAATGTCTTGTGGGAAATTGCACATACTATATTTAACCATGAAATATTAAACAAATGAACTGACCCACTGTAAATTATATGTATGTGTGTGTGTGTGTGTGTGTGTGTGTGTATGTATGTATGTATATATAT
>BLBF01000002.1:72300183-72316090 GCA_015471245.1 Laticauda colubrina
TTCTTTCTTTCTTTCTTTCTTTCTTTCTTTCTTTCTTTCTTTCTTTCATATTTCTAAACCAACTATCTCCTTCCCTTTTTCTTTTTTAATCTCCCTTGAGTACCAATCCACTGGTAAGAATGGCAAATAAGTGATAATTTAGTAGATAAGGAGGAATCACTGGCTATAGAAGTTATCCACTTTCCATAGCATATCCATTATTTCAGTAAATACAAGCTTGGAGGCACAAAATATAGTTCTGATATATGTTTTCTTTTCCTCTCACCCTTTTATATTCTTTGTGATTTTGAATTCCATTTTACTGTTCTAAAGTGCCCAGTGGCATAATGCAAATAAATAAATAATAAGTAAACATGTACTTTTCTAGTGTTGTGGTGTTACATGTATGTGTGTGTGTGTGTGTTGTACATAGAGTTTTATATAATATGATCTGCCCTCTTCCAATGAGTTGGGAAATTTTACCTTCAAGGCTGGATTTACACTGGATCATTTCTCATCAAAAGCTACTGTAGATTTATTATCCAAACATAAACAGAACTTGGTTGCCTTCTTTTGATCACTATATTAATTTAACTGAAGAGCCTCTAAACAAAAGCAACATTGACAGAATGGAAATGGAAGATATAGTGATACAAGTCCTCCTTGAGAAAGAAAGTTGCCCTGAAGAAGTAGCAATAGATCAAACACTGTTCCTCTCCAGGCATGTCTATGATAATAGAAGTTAGCATTCGTCCATTCTTCTCATTGACACATTTGTTTGAAGAGAAAACTCAGTTTGACCTATGGGCTGTAATGATCATTTTGCAATAGAGAGTGAAAACATTTTCAATAAGAAATTTGTTTTGGGTATTGAGTGACAGCTCACAGAGTAGGGTGTGAGAGATTAGAGTTTCAATTTAAATAAAATATTCCAATGTAGCAGAAGTAATCTACCTCCTAAACTATTCAGAAAAGATCATCAGATCCACTGAAATTGGAAGAAGGCAAGGAGAATTCTGACATGGAGATTTTTGTACCTCTGACTGATATGTTGTCATTCTTTTTCCTGTTGAAAAGGACAGAGGACCTGAATATATTGTGGGAAATAGTACTTACACTTATATATCGCTTCATCACAATTTACAGCACTCTCTAAGTGGTTTACAGTGCTGGCATATTTCCCTCAACAATCTAGGTCCTCATTTTACTGACCTTGGAAGGATGGAAGGCTGAGTCAACCTTGAGCTGGGGAAGATCGAATTGCTGGCAATTGACAGAACCAGCCTGCCATTCTGCATTCTAGCAACTGCAGCACCATAGCTCTGTAGATCATGGTCCTCAAGACTGTGGACTTGTAGTTCACTAGAAGAGTAAATGCCTTGATTGAATCCATAATGTAGGTCAATGGTGGGATTCAGTTGTTTTTTTAAACTACTGGTTCTGTGGGCATGGCTTGGTGGGCGTGACAGGGGAAAGGTCCTGTAAAATCTCCAGTCAAAGGTGATATTTGTCAGTTATCTGAACTACTCAAAATTTCTGCTATCGATTCTCCAGAACTAGTCAGAACCTGCTGAATACCACCTCTGGTGTGGGTACTTTGTTGACTCATGTCAAAAACCCACTTTAGTAAAAAAAACCGCTTCAAATCTGCACTGCCAGTCTAGACCTGAACTTAAAAGTAGCTCCTTTCAGTTTTGTAAAATGGAAAGATACAAACCAGTCATGGAAATTGTAGAGTTTTCTGCATTCAACCGCCTTTTGAGTAGAACCTTGGTGGTGCAGTGGTTAGAATGCAATATTGCAAATAAACTCTGTCCGCAGCCTGACAGGTTTTAAGGTTGCTATACTTCAGCTTTCTATAATTCTGAGGTTAGTAAATGAAAACCCAGATTGTTGAGGCAATATGCTGACAATGTAAAATCCCAGAGTGTGCAGTAACACAATATGGGATGGAATATAAGTCTAAGTGCTATTGCTATTTTTCTACAAGCTTTTAAAGAGTTGACTTGGTGCATGTAACACTGACTAAAGCCCATGTCACACTGAACCAACGGATGCAAAGAGGATGTAAAACGGACCAAAAACCTTGCCATCCGTTCGAAAACACGATGTACTCACTGCCTCCATTTGGCTTCCTCTCTATCCGTCCAGGATCCGTTTATTGACGTTTCATCCACTCCGAAAGTTTTGGGCTGCCTAAAACTTTTGCGCGGAAAATGTATCCAGTCGTCCGTTCTGCATCCGCTACGCATCCACTACGCATCCGCTATATCCGCTAGGCATTCGCTGCGCATCCGCGCAACTCGCATCCGTCCGGACGCAGGGAGGAAGTGGAACGGATGTGGAACAGATGCAGAACGGATGCCTAGCGGATGCAGAATGGAAACAAAGTGTTTAAA
Source organism: Laticauda colubrina (assembly GCA_015471245.1). NCBI lineage: Eukaryota > Metazoa > Chordata > Lepidosauria > Squamata > Elapidae > Laticauda > Laticauda colubrina. Next base: position 72,302,562 of record BLBF01000002.1, read on the forward strand.
ATGGAAAAAACATTTGCAGAGGGGACCTATCTCGGATATTAAGGATGTCTAGAGGATGCCTAGAGGATGCCTAGAGGATGCCTAGCAGAAAACCTATACTGCCAATAAAAAGGGGGAGCAACTCGCCTGCATCTCACTTTCAGAACAGCAGCCCAGCAGTGCAGACCTCTGCAGCCTTCATCTGGCTCTTCCTCTTCCACAGCATCCAGTCATGTCCACCGTGGATTGTAACAAAGTCCTTTCGGCAGCCACCATCGTTCTGCAACAGTGCAAAGCCATCTGCAGGCTCTGTGAACACTACTGCGAGAAGAAAAAGAGGCAGCCAAAAAGAGTCTGGGTCCGAAGATGATTCACCAGAAGAGCAGAGGACGGACTGTACAACAAGCTGATGGTGGAGCTCAGGAACGAAGACACTCGGGCATTCCAGAACTTCATGAGGATGCCTCCAGCCATGTTTGACGAAGTTGTGCAGCGGCTGACACCCAGGTTGACCAAGGCAAACACCAGCTTCCAGCCCAGCCTGGAACCTGGGCTCAAGGTGGCACTCACTCTGCGCCACCTGGCCTCAGGGACCTCCTACAGGAGCATGCAGTACGGCTGGAGGGTGCCATCCAACACCATCAGCATTGTGGTCAGAGAAGTGGTGCAGGCCATTATCGAAGAATACAAGGAGGAGCTCCTCCAGTACCCCTCCACTGAAGAAGGCTGGAAGAAAGTTGCAGAGCAGTGGTATCAGAAGTGGAACTTACCCCACACCGTTGGAGCCATAGATGGCAAGCACGTGGCCTGCAAATCTCCAGCCAACTCGGGGTCCACTTATTTCAACTCCAAGGGCTTCTTCAGCATCATCCTCTTTGCCATGGTCGATGCTGACTACAAGTTCATGTGCATCGATGCTTCAGGCAACGGCTCATCTTCAAATGCCCAGGTACACAACGCCAGTCACCTCAAGGAAGAGCTGGAATGCAACCTCATCGTAGGCTTCCCAGATCCAGAACCCCTGCCGAACGACACACAAGATGTGCCCTACTTCATCATGGGGGATGACACCTTCTCCCTCACAACCTACCTCATGAAGCCCTACACCTCCAGACTCCTCACCCGTGAAGAGAGGATCTTCAACTACAGGCTGTCAAGGGCAAGGCGGGTGGTGGAGAACGCCTTTGGCATCGTGGCCAACAGGTTCCAGGTACTTCTCACCACCATGCAGCATTGCCCAGAGACCGTCAGGAGGATCATGGAAGCTTGCTGCATCCTGCACAATCTCATGAGCATCCGCTACCCAGTCTTGCAGAACAGGCTCATGGACCTCCAGCAAGGCAATGGGGACATGGATCCTGGGGAATGGAGGCAAGGACGAAACCTGATCGACACTGAGGATGTGCAAGGCCCCAACAGAGCCTCACATGAAGCGAAGAAGCAGCGCAACCTCCTGAGACAATGGTGCAACTCCCCAGCTGGAGCAGTGGAGTGGCAAGATAGGATGGTAGATGCTTAATGGATGCTTCCTTCAGCCTGTCTCATCACACTGATGAGATTGGGTCATGTATGTTTGATTGGCCTACGATGAACAGGGCATTTAATAAAGAGTTGTGTTTGTGTTGACATGTGTGGATAATTATTACATTATTATTGATAATAAAGGGCCATAGGTGTGGAGGATGGACCATACAGTCCCACTGTGCTTGCACTGGAGGTTTATCTATCCCACTGCTATCCTAACCCATCCCACAGCTATTACCCATCTCACAGGTATCCTAACCCATCCCAAAGCTATCCTTACCCATCCCACAAGCATGCAAAGGCTTAAACCATTTCTAAAAGTTTCCAGCAAGACTTTATTAAAAAAGAGAAATGAAGCAAGTGTGTGAATCATAAATAGACTTTTTTAACAACAAGCTATAAGACAAAAATGAATCTCTGGTACTCCTCTTGGTCGCTCAGTCCCAGGGGTGAAGGGTGCAGGTGCTGTGGAGGTGGCTGGTGCTGGAGTGCTTGTCATCAGCTCCTCCAGAAGCAGAAGCAGCAGAAGCACCAGCCCCAGAAGAGCGAGCCCATGCTGCAGAAGCCCCAGGAGAACCAGAGTGAGGGCCAGGGGGCAGGATGGTAGCCCTGTCCCTCTTGCCAGGGCTGGCAGCAGATGGCTGAGGCCTGCTGTGCTTCCGCATGGTTGTGGGGTTGCTGGCTGGCAGGGAGGCTGGCAGGAACCAAGGCTGGCAGGGAGGTTGGCAGGGGAGCTGGCACCAAGGCAGGCAGGAAGGCTTGCAGGGAGGCAGGCACCAAGGCTGGCAGGAAGGCTGGCACCAAGGCTGGCACCAAGGCAGGCACCAAGGCAGGCACCAAGGCTGGCAGGGAGGCAGGCACCAAGGCTGGCACCACGGCTGGCAGGGAAGCTGGCAGCAAGACTGGCAGCAAGGCTGGCAGGCAGACATGCAGGCAGGGCAGACAAGGCAGTCGATGTGTCCGGCAGCAGATCTTTCCTCTGAATGGCGACCTGCTTCCGAGCTGCTTCCGTTATATCCGCGGGGCTGACGCAATGCATCCTCCCCGCATGCGCAATTAACGCCAGGCATCCATTAGGCTTCTGCTCTGCATCCGCTCTGCATCTGCTTTGCATCCGCTTCATCTGTTCGGCGTCCGCTCTGCATCCGCTGTAGCCGTCACGCATCCGCTTCGCTGAGGCCCCCCGAAAGCCCTGCGGATGTGCCATCCACTCCCATCTGCTCCCATCCGCTTCCATCCGCTAGGCTTCCATTCCGCATCCATTTTGCATTCACCCTGCGTCCTCCCCACGTCCGTGTTATCCGCTCCGGTTATGCAAATTTTTGCCCCTTTTGAGAGCGGATAACAATGGATGGAACATTTTGCTCCTCCGCTGTGTCCTTTTTGCATCCGTTGGGCAGTGTGACATGGGCTTAAACTTGGGCACAATTGCATGGCTAAATTCAAGTATTGTGTTGGAAGAAGAGAGAAAACACTACTTTAAAACTAAAGAGCTAAAGATGAATTTTAGCTATCTTACTCTGATATGTGATGAGGAAATGATAATGTCATGGAACATATTTATTTATTTTTGTTTGATTTGATTTGTCAATTGCTTCCAAGATAATAGGTATAAGTATAAACATGAGTAAGAATACAGGAAATAGGTATGAATAAATGGGGACAATAGGACAGGGATGGTAGGTACAATTGTGTACTTATGCACACCCCTTATGGACCTCTCAGGAATGGGGTGAGGTCAATAGTGGATAGTTTAAGGGTAAAGGGGTGAAGGTTAGAGGATGTAACAACAGAGTCAGATAGTTCATTCCAGGCATTGACCACTCTGTTGCTGAAGTCGTACTTTCTGCAATCAAATTTGGAGCGGTTTAAATTGAGTTTGCATCTGTTGTGTGCTCTTATATTGTTGTGGTTGAAGCTGAAGTAGTTCTTGACTGATAGGATGTTGTAGCAGATAATTTTGTGTACTACGCTTAAATCCAACTGTAGACAGCATAATTCAAGATTGTCCAAGCCCAAAATTTCAAGCCTGGCATTATAGGGTATTCTGTTGCGAGCAGAGGAGTGTAGTACTCTTCTCATGAAATACTTCTGGACTTGCTCAATTGTATTAGTGTCCAATATACAGTGCGGATTCCAGACTGATGAGCTGTATTTGAGTATTGGTCTCGCAAAAGTTTTGTATGCTCTAGTTAACAATTCAATATTATATTTGTGCCACACTTAATGAAATATTGTTGCTTTACATATTATCAGAAATTCTAATCCATATTGTACCAACTTTAGATCAGATTGTTCAATATACTTTTCTAGGTACATTAAAGCATAAAATCAAGACCATCACAGATATTTGTTCTGAAGTAGCTTTAAACACATTTAAATTTTAACAAAATTCTTGTTACATGCAGACAGATTGCCAACAGTCCTTTTTTCTATATCTTGACAAGCACCAAATTCCAGTTTGATAGTTGTTTACCATCAGTAGAACATCATTTTTTTATTAAATAAACACATTCAATAAAAATAGCATATTTGTCCTTGTTTCTGAGACTACGTGGCTGACTAAATTGAGTAAAATAAGTCAACTGCTCTTGGTGTATGGAAAGCAAATGTGTTCTACTTAGTAGTTAAATTAGGTGAGTAATTAAACTGACAAACCTTCCCCCCTCTAGTAAAATAAGGACATTCTCTTTTATATTTTAAGCTGTCATTTTTTTTCTATTACTTTTACTTTTTCTGCTTTCATCTATGTATTGTATTTGTCATTTAAAAAAAAAAGAGCTTGGCTGATTGTTTTGATGATAATTTGCCTGCAATACTTGAGGGATTAATTATGAAATGGCACACTTCATTCTGCCACCTGTAAAATCCAGAGTTTACCAATGAACAATAAAGGATATATTGTCAACAACAGATCATTTGAGGATGCATCAAGTACACCCAAATCTCACATATGGGAAGCTTGGTAACAAGAGAGAGAGATGAGTAAGATAACAAGAAGTCCTTTGGGAGAAATAAGTACTGTAAAAAGCAAAGTAGGGAGTTGAGACATGAACAGAAGAATGACACTATTAGATTTGCATGTATTGTGGTGTGAAACATATTTAAATATGAAAATTAAATCTTTTTCCTTTAAACTTGATGGAATGATATGTCATTAGCAGGCTGTGGAGAACCATTGACTTTTATTTAGTATTTTTTAAAGTATTCTTTTATATATGGCAATTTACTTTCTTTCATTTTTCTCATGGAAATGCAGGTTAGGCTAACTGTAACCTTGAACTTTGAGAATTTGATCTTAGTGTATTTTTAGAATTGTACTAGGGCTATAATCTGTAACTGGTGTTTTACATTAATCTGAGAACAGCACTTTCATATAGGTGAAAGGTAATAGATTCATATGAGAAATATATATGATAAATCCAACTATCTGCAAAAGATGAAGACCATGCTACAGTTAATACAGTTAAAATCTCATAATAATCTACAGTGCATAACAAAATTCACAAATTATATCAAATAATGTGCAACACATAAATGGAATTTAGATTATGAAGTGAGAATAAACTTTTGGCAAATTAGTAGCATTTACTCTGGAGGTCTTGTTCTGCAGTTCAGGGGTGTATACTTGTTCTGGTTGAGGATGAGGAGTATAGGTTATGTGATATATCCAACTGGGAGGCTGAACAGGAACCTTAGCATGCCTGATGGGGTGAATTATGATTTAACATGTTCATTGCCAATTAAATTCCACTGTTCAATACAACTAACATCCTGTTTGGAACTATAGCAGTAGGATATTTCTAGCTGCTGATTTAAATCCTTTGTCCAATGTCCATTTCCATCTCTATATCAAATGAAAATGGGAAAAAAGTGATAGTGTTGAAATTAAATAACACATTTTTATGGCTACTGCCAATAAATCTGCTTAAAGATGCATTACTACTTTTCTTGAGGAATAATTTAGACTATGTATCAAAAGAAAAAAAAATCAATAGTTTTTTCTATTACAAATAATTGCCTGTTTGACTCCTTTCCACTTTTCTCCTTTATTTATTTTAGTCTTCAAAATACTTCCACCAAGAGGGTCTTGTGTTTCAAGTGACTTAGCAGTAATAGCTTCTTGAAAGGCAAAAAGAAAAAAAAAGATGAAAGAAGTCTGTATACTTAAGAAAATATGCCCAATGTTGCTCCAGCAGGAAATATATTTTATAGTAAAAAAAAAAAAAAAAAGGAAATGGAAAGTTGTAGACAGCAATCTTGAGAGACTGAAGAAGTTCTCCATTTCCTGTTACTTTTATAGCTTATGGGAGGTCTGTGGATGCTATAGATTTACTGTCTCTCTAGTTATGCTCCCTTTTTCTTCTCTTTCCAGTTTGAGGAAATCGATCAGCCCATATTTTAAATTTAGGAGAACAATCCTGTCAGACATCTCATCACATAAGCAACTCAATCTGCATAGATCCAGTAGGAGGGCCTTCTCAATGGTGACACCCTTCCTTTGGAAATATTGATCTCACATAGATGGACTCCACTTCACTTATGAACTTCCATTCTGAAGGTAAGACTTGGCTCTAGGAGGGAGCATTTGATGGATCTGTTTCTGTCAAATGGTATCTGTATTGTTGTTCTCTTGTTTTAATTCTTATTTTTACTATGAGGGGGCATTGAATAGATTTTGAAGGACATACAATAATTCCTATAGTGTCTTAGAGATCTGCAGGGCACATAATCAAATGAAATATGTTAAAAATGTTAAATTAAATCAGGCTATCAGACTGTAACAATCCACAAAGCCACAAGATGGCTTTCTTTAGCTCTTTGCTGTCACTGGGTGGCTATCTTGACTTTTCCAGATTTTCCAGATTGTACGAGGGCTATCCACAAAAAAGATTATGTTTTCATCTGTAGCAAGAAGGGGTGGAAGTAGCACGGCCATCTTTGGTCTGTGCGTCCGCTGCTAAGTCTGCATCTAGTTGTGCTAGTGGGAGGTTTGTATCATTGCCCATTATTTCACAGCAAACATTTGAAATGTGTACTGCAATTGAAAATTCCGTGAGTTGTGAGGTGCGATCAGTGATAAGGTTTTTGTTGGCAAAAAAACATAAACCGATTGAAATTTTTTGGCAACTGTGTGAAGCGTATGGGGACAACATCATCACTGAAGGTGGAGTGCGCCAATGGTGCATTAAGTTTAAAAATGGATGAACTAAAGTTCATGATGAACAGCGGAGTGGATGTCCGAGCATTGTGACTGATGAACTGGTCACAAAAGTCGATGACAAGATTTTTGAAAACTGCCGTTTCACAGTAACAGAACTTTTGCTTAGTTTTCCACAAATTTCACATAGTTTGTTGCATGAAATTGTTACACAAAGGCTAGGCTACCACAAATTCTGTGCAAGATGGGTGCCAAAAATCCTGACAGAAAACCACAAGAGTCAGCATATGGCCGCATCATTGACATTTCTGTACTCTTACGACAAAGATGGAGATTCATTTCTTGATCGAATCGTAACTGGAGACGAGACTTGGGTCAAACAAGTGAACAGCGAGACCAAATTGCAGTCTATGGAGTGGGGACACAGAAATTCCCCCCAAAAACCAAGAAAATATTTGCAAACGTTCTCTGCTAGGAAGATTATGGCAACTGTTTTTTGGGATAGGCAAGGTGTGCTTCTTATTGATTTTCTGGAACATGGTGCAACAATAAACTCTGTGAGGTATTGTGAAATGTTGCAAAAACTAAGAAAAGCAATTCAGAACAAGCGTAGAGGAAAGTTAAGCTCAAAAATTTTGTTTTTGCATGACAATGCCCGACCACACGCAGCAAATCACACTCAAGAAGTCCTGAATGTTTTGAAGTGGAAGATTTTTCCTCATCCGTCCTACAGCCCCGATCTTGCACCAAGCGACTACCACTTGTTTCTGAGGATGAAGACCTGGCTTGGAACACAGCGCTTTGATGACGACGTCGAACTGCGGGCAGGCATGACTGACTGGCTCAAATCTCAGGCGGCTGAATTTATGACAATGGAATTACAAAGCTTGTTCACCGCTATGATAAGTGCCCCAATTTGTCCGGTGAATATGTTGAAAAGTAGTATTTAAGTGTCATTTTCAAGTGTATATAATAAAAAAAATTTCCTACACTTTTTTTTTTTCTATCGCAAAACATAATCTATTTTGTGGATAGCCCTTGTATAAACCTGTTACTCGGTAATATGAAATAACAGCAAAATAACAAATACTTTTTTGTAGAACTGGTGCAATAGGCTAGAGTTTCCCAAAGGGTTCAGGATGCCCTTTAACTCCACAAGTTTTAAAGTGGCCAAGTTTGCTGACCCCTGGTTTAAATCATGGGTTTAACAGAAACAGTGAACTCATGGAAGTGCTGCAGATTTTTTTTTAATTTTTTGAAGAAACCACAACAATATTTGCACCATGTCCAACAGATGTCAAGTATTGCTATATTTCCCTCAAAAATTTAAAATATACTGGGGTCTCCCTCCCTCTTGTGAGTTTGTAGTGTGCGCTTAGGATGTTTTAACACACAGTTTGGCAGTCACAATGCTAGGCAAAGCAATTGTTTTTATGGGTCATTTTGAAGAGCAGTAGATAGTGTAATTTATTTGGCTACCACAGCGCTTAATTGTTTTATGTCGTTGGCTATGCGAATAGATCTTCATGTAATAATTTTTGCTTAGACTTTGAAATTGTGCATTGTTTTTCATTATATAAGGATTCTGAAGATTTTATTTTGTATTTAGCTTGTATCAAATCAACTTAGGCTCTTGGTGACTGTATGGACAAATGTTTGCCACCATTTTCTGTATCTAGGAATAACTCATAGCACTTCCAAGGACATTCTGATAAACATTTTCCTCCCATCCATCAACATTATGTCTTGTCCTGCCTTTTCCTTTTGTTAGATCCCTATAGTAAGCTAGACTGTGACAGAAGCTTCCCAGTGCATGACATGGCTCAGTTTGAACTGGACCTTTATAATAGTATGAGGAATGAAGCTATGCTGCTACAAATGATTATAGCAGTTAAGGCCACTACTTCTCATAGGCTCTACTCTTGCTTTTCCTCCCATGTCTTTTATGGCTTCCCACACTCAATGCTATGTGGAGTTGCCTTTTGACATTCTCCACATTCTTGCCTTGGGAAACTTTAGCTCCTATCATGTACCCCAACTGTACCAAGTAAAATAACTTTCTTTAGCCCTTCATCTGCTCAAACAAAATGCCCACATTATGTGAATTTGTGCTTGATGATCATTGTCTCAAGGGAGCAGTTAGCATTTCCTTGCTCCAGGATTGATTGGTTGGTTCTTCATGCAATTTATGACCTTCTAGAAACCATCTCCAAACTATAATTCAAAGGTGTGTATATTTTCTCAATCTCAGTGTCCAATGCTCACAATTATATATTACTACCACATTCTTCCCTTTTTTGCTCTTGACTAAGTTTGTCATTGATTCTTTTTTTTCTAAGATTAATTTGCTTTTTCTTTCTCTAGCATATTATTCACATCTTTACTCATGGACCCCTTACGAACAAAGTTGCCTACTTCTTTAACTTCTTCACTACTAATATAGTAAATTCACCAATTGTAAAGATTCTGTACAAGAATGGCCAAGTGTTGTGATACTTATATGGTGTTCTGCATGCTACATTTTCTTCTCAAAGTCATACTGTCAATGAAAGATAAGCCTCTTTTATACTATCTTGCTCTTTATATTATTTTTCTTAGATGAGTTATCTGAATATGTGCCCTTCTACTTTTTCTGAACCCAATTCATTAATCTGGTATTTTTCTTGATATTATATGACTCAAATATTCTTTGTAAGGTATTTAATAAACCTGTACATGCGTGAAAACTGTAGCTCGATAGTTTTTGCACTGATAATTTTTGGTATAGATCTTATGGTTCTGTGAATCCTTCCAAAGAGGTGTGTGTGAATAAAGACTCTCTTTTTGAGGAGTTTGATCATTTTCTGGAATCATATGGTGGTTTCAGAAGTGGTCCCTTATTGGTTTTTCATATGGATAAAGTGGCTTGTAATATCACAGTGTATGTGTGGACATACAGGGATAGTGAGGATAATATTCTTGTAAGCATTCTGAGCCTGGTAAAGGATGTGGCTGCTTTAACTTTCCATAAAGAGGTGTTTTTTATTTTGCTGTTAGGCATTGCAAAACATCTCACAGCCTTGATCGATACAACATAATCTTTTCCTAATAAAAGAGAATATTTGTAGCTCAGGGTTGATACGAGGGGTCCTTGGTGCTCTCTGAACTTGCTTGTTTTCTTGCAGGCATTTCATTACCCAAACTAGGTAACATTAGCAGCGCTGATGGTTCACCTAGTTTGGGTAATGAAACATCTGCAAAAAAACAAGCAAGCTCAGAGAGCACCAAGGACCCCTCATAATCTTTTCCATCTCTAAGCCGGATAGCATTCCATATTTGTTGTCACAGGGCTGCTAATATTGTAGCTGCTTCTTTTGCAGCTGCTTTATGGTATTTTTTTTTCAATGTTGCTTCTAATGCTAATTTTATAATGGAGCTGTTTTGTTTTTTTTAAATAGATGCTTCTGGACCACTTTGAAAAGACAGTCTTTCCATCTTCCTCTAACCTCATTTGCCTTTATCATATTCCTTCTTTTATTATTGCTGAGTACATTTTCCTGTGACTTCTTGACCTGCTTGAAAATATTTCTCTGTCTTTTTTTCTTTTTACAATTCATTCTTCTGGATAGTCTTGATTAAAATAGCTTTCTTCTTGATATTGGAAGTTTATGGTTAATCATCATACACCTTTGTTGCTCAAAGGTTTCATCTCACATTTTTTTCCTCAGCTGTCGTGCGAGCTTCTTCGGAAATATATTTGGATCTTTTCAAAATTTTGTGAGTTTTTTTTTTCACTGTTCAGTTTTACAGTATCTCATCTCTTCCTCAGGTTTTCTTTAGAGTAATTTAGTCATATTAGGATGATTTTTTCCATGAATTTTACATTGTGTTCCCCTAGTTATTGGTGGAACAGTAATTCTCTTTAATTTTTCAGTAATTCAACCCTTTATATCAGGGCTGTCAAATTCCCAACCCATGATGCATCACATGCTGGTGATGTCCACGCTCAGTTTAGCAAAGGGGAAAAAAGTCCTGATATGTCACGTGATGCCACCGTGATGACCTGGGTTTGACACCTCTGCTTTATACTGATAGAGGTAAGTCATAATGTGTTCCATAATCTGCCCCAGCTGACTGGAATTTCCCTCCTCTATTTCTTGTTACCTGTAATCCCCAGCGGGGGGGGAGGTAAGGGGCAGTGAGAAATAATAAAATGGTTAAAAATCTTTGTTATGTATTATAGATGCAAAGAATGGTGGGGATTTGACAATATCAATCTCTTAGATACAACTGGGGCAAAAGCAAATATTTCTAATTGAAGCTTGTATTCAGTAAAGTCAGAATTTTGAAAGAGTCTGAAATAGTCACAAATGGAGGTATGTTGGTAAAAATGACAGAATAGCATGAGCATTTAGACTTATATACTGCCTCATAGTGTTTTATAGCCCTCTCTAAGCAGTTTATAGAATCAGCATTTTGCCTTTGACAATCTGGGTCCTCATTTTACCAACTTAGGAAGGCTGAATCAACCTTGAGTCGGTCAGGATTGAACTGCTGGCAGTTGGCAGTATTAGTCTGTCATACTGCATTCTAACCACTGTCCCACTATGGCTCTTCCAGAATTTGCAGAAATGGTGAAACTGACTTTTTTAATTAGGGAAAACAAAATAATTACATTTGTCAGAGACCTGAAACTCATTATGAACTTTTTGTTGAAAAAAAACTTCCAAATTTCTAATTTATGGATTTGACGATTAGAAAGGATAGAATCGTTCTACAGTATAACTATATGTAGAAAAGATACAATAAAAATGCATTTATAATTGCTGTAAAAAAAAATCAAAAGCCCCTTCTTTATATTTTCCTCCTTTTTCCTTTTTCTCTTTCTTTTCTTTCTTATTTACTTATCAATTTTTTTACTTGTTTTCCTTAAAGTTCTATTGTTTTTAATTTTGTAAAAAAAATTCTTTAATAAAAAAATACACAGAGAAAAAGAAGCTGTTATTCTCTGAAGGTTGAAGGAGGCATTTAAAACTTTGTGAGTAATCCTTAATAAAGGATTATCATTTAATGGAAGAATCATAGAATTAACTTACTGTAATACATACTGTATTATGCCAATGACCCTATGTGAAATAAAAATAGTAGGCTGCCAACATCTCTGCCATCATCTCAGCTGCTTTAAAGAGTTGTAGAACGATAATAAGTCCATGCATCAATCTGTTATAAAGCACCTTTAGGGAACCGTATCTGAATCACAGTCACATTTCAGACAGGTCTACAGGTCAACAGTAGTAAGAAAAAAACTAAAATTGAAAAGCAGTTTATGACTGAATTTCTCAGCACACACTTAATGATTCAATACCCAAATGTGTGAAAAGCACTGTATCCGGGATAGTTTGAGGTGATTTAAAAGTTCTTCTCTGTCGCAATGACTAATTCACGTATGCACTCTATCAGTCATGTACCATGCATGGCTGAACCAGCATTCAGGATCTATTTCAAAATCTAGTGGTAAACACACAGTCCCACTTAGGACAGGAGATAACTGGTTTAATCTTTGTCACAATGAACATAATAGCAAGAAACCCTCAAGGATTTTCTCTTAACCTCAGCACCATTACTGTCTCCTCTGTTGCAAATAGTTTCTGTCAGAATAAATATCTTATTCTTCTGAACATTTACATTTCTGAGTGCTGCAGAGCTCCTTCTAACACTAAGGTGGCAGTTTTGTTTCTGTTAAAATATCAAATATTTAATAGTGCAAGAAAGCAAGGGTAAAATTTAGGCTTTTCAGTGTCACATCCCATATAGGTCTGTATTTAGAACTCCACAAAGATAAATAATTTTCCAGCTCTGATATTTTTTTTTCTTCCTGATCTCTTTCTTTATTTGGGGAGAAAAGCATAATGGCAAGGTAGAAGATCCTGCACATGTCATGAGTCAAGAAGAGCAGTAACATCTTAGTAACATCTTAGCCTACTTGCCTCCTTTGAGATAGTGTGCATGATAACAGCTATGTCATGATGCTATTGGTATTGAATGGGAGAAGATACAGTAGTATGATTTTAAAAAAATTAATACAATACAAAAATACTACCTGAAGAGCTGACAGGGTTCTGTTCTCTCCTGACCATTCAGGTAAGTGTCAGATTTAAAATGGTACAAGAAATACGAAAACACATAGAGTATTCCTTGCTTCTTCCCTCTACTCCCTCATACCTATGCTTTCAACATCAGGCAAGAAAACAGTTTAACTTGTTACTAGGGAAAGGAGATTATGGTGATTGTGTGAGAAAGGAGGGGCCAGTTCTTATTTACTTGCAAAAGAGCTTACTTGGGAAATTTATCCACTGGCACATTTCTAGTTTTTTAAAAGCACATTATATTCTTGGTGAACTTTTGTAATAGAAGAGGGGGATTGTCTTGTTAGTTATTCAATCTGAAAACTAAACAGATTTCAGGTTTAAAATAATATAAATTAGAATCTTCTTTTAGCCAAACAATGGTTTTCTTATCTACACAATGTCAAATAAAAGGGCCATCCAAACAAACAATTCTGTTAAATAAGACCAATTTATTCAGTGGAACGTGAGTGTCGCAGGGCTAAGTGGTTATTGCCCTCCCCCTAAATAAACAGGGTATATGGTAGCAACATTTTACTTTGTTTCATCAAAGGATTCAGGAATCTTTCCATATTGATAAGAAGGAAACAATAGCCAAAAGGAAACAATACACTGAACTCTTCTGCACTTTTCTAAAAACTTCCAAAGGATTAGCATTCATTTGTAACCCTCCACATTTATTTATTAGACATGGGTTAAATAAATCTAGACGAGATTGGGAAAGATGAAAAATAAATGAAATCAAACTGATTTGGGTGACC
>BLBF01000002.1:72316100-72375396 GCA_015471245.1 Laticauda colubrina
CCTTCCTTCCTTCCTTCCTTCCTTCCTTCCTTCCTTCCTTCCTTCCTTCCTCCCTCCCTCCCTCCCTCCCTCCCTGCCTGCCTGCCTTCCTTCCTGCCTTCCTTCCTTCCTTCCATGGCAGGGAGCAGCTGAAGCTGCAATATAGTCAAAGCATTAATGTCATCAAGTGAATGAGCAGAGATTTCAGATATTTAGGGAATAAAATTATGTGGAAAAGATATATTAAATGTAAATAAAGGTCTGTATGTTCTGTTTCTTTCTACTGCAAACAGGAAATTGCACACTTGCATCTTGGTAATTTACAGCTATAATTTGGCAATTTGCAGTGGTGACAACAATAAAGAATTCAGAGACTCACTTTATCACAGAGCTTAACATTCTTTCAACTGATTGTGGTCAGGAAGTTAATAGATTTTCATCAGGTAGAACCTGATGAATAATATCCATTTTCAATTGCTGATCTCCAGTACCTGGTAATCCAAATTAAAGACAGATAAAGTTTTCAATATCTGATTTAGAATAGATAAACCTCAACTGAATTAATTTACAGGATATTGGTGTAGAGGACTCATTCAGGATTAAGATTTTGCTGTAATGTTCACAGGAATCCCAAAATCACAGATGGAAAACTTATGTTATTGGATGGTATATCAATCAGATGGCTAAAGGGATGGCTGAAGGGATCCATTTTGGTAATAATTCTATTATTAATCTTGGAAATCCAATAGCCAGTACTCCCTTTTTGGATTTTAATTTATTTCAAGACCCAAGAAAGTGTGCAAAGTGGTAGAGTTATCACTTTATATGGTAATCTAATTATTTTAAATTCTTTACCAGTGGCTATTACTGAACTTTGGCAGCACTTCCTTTCCCCCTGGAGCTTCTCAATCCTCACTTCATGTTGCTCAGGGATACTTTCCAGAAATGTTTTGAGAGGCTCAGATGGCTCTTGTGGAGAAGAAATAAGAACCTTTTGTCTCCACCAGATTGCAGTCCTAATCATCTGTGGGATAGCATTCCATAAGTTCTACATTTGCCATTGAAAGAGGATTTCAACCTCAGTGAGGGAAATGTAACATTTGGTCTACTTTTCTACAATATCTACCAGAAAGGCCAACCTATTCAAAAATCTGAAAACTTTTATAGTGGGAAATAGAGAGGAAAAGACCAAAGAGAAGACAACCCATAGTCAAATTTTCTTAATCAACATGTAATTTTTTCAGAGATGTTTGGTGCTGATGTTCTCTAGTTAGCGGACAGCAGATTTTCTTAGCAACCACATCAATCTTTCTCTTGATCTAAGTTTTCTGAAAATAGCAGTAGCCAATAGACATTTTTTGGACAATTATCAAAGCTTTCTGCAAAAATTTGGATAAGCCTTTGACAATTCTCTCAAGCACCTGACTGCCAGCAATGAAATTCATGAACTGATCAAAATCAGAATATAAGGTGGTATACACATGTACATGTCAAACTTTAAATTATTTTCAGATGTGGAATGGAATGATTTGACTTTGATTGACAAATCTAGAGAACAACTTGCTGATGAACTGAGAGATAAATTGCTAAGATGAGATACCTCAGATAATTTGGAAGACAGTTTGCAAAGTTGCATTGTAACAAATGGCTGGCTGGAAATGTTGAGATAGGAAAGAAATGTCAAAAGGAAGAGATTTTACAGTCATTCTTCACTTAGACACAGGGAAGGAGAAAACTACATTTATTTGTTTTATTTTACTTATTTTTGTTTAGATCTGGCTACTTGAAATAAATGTCCAGATTCTGGAGATGAGGCGATATCCCTTGTCTATTTAAGAGTTAGTCATCATAAAAGAATTTCTGGATAAAAATTTTGAATAAAGATTTATTTGCCCTTCCATATCTCCAATATCTGCATCCACAATATTCATCTATAAGAGGGATGAGATTCTGTCAGGACCACTCATGGTTATAGACTTTCAAGCCAGGAGGGACTTCTTGGAAGGTGCTGTCCATTCAATCCATCTACACGTAGACCACAACAATTTGGTACTGCAGAAAGTGTAGTCCCTCACTCCTTGATAGTTCAGTTGGGCACATTTCCCACAATTTTATCACATTTTATCACATTTTCTTGGCTTACAGAACAAACTTCCAGATGCTTTCTCATATAAACCTGAATATGATAGTCTTTGCTCATCTCCCTGGTCTCAACTGAACAAAAAGTCTTAATCAGGGAGAAAATGCACATCTCTATGTTATAAAATATCATTTTTATTTCATATTTTAACACTAAAAGTGTATAAAGTGATTTTGCAAACTAAATTGACTGCTTATCTTCAATATGACAGTCTCACATTCCCAGTAGAGAAGAGATATCAGCAACTTACTTTGATTAGTCTGAAAAATAAAGAATTGGATGGATTTTTTCTTTTCTAAAATAGGCTTCATAACTAATCTCCTGGTTTGGATAAATTTAATCAAGTTTATTCAGCTATGTACAATGTCTTATTTCCCATCAATCTCGATAAATCAACATCCTTTGAATATCTTTATTCCTTCTTTCTACAGAATCAGTGATAATTCAGTTTGCATCTCTTCTATAGGAACTAAAACAACTATTTAAAAATTCTGATATGAATTCACATTTCAAAAAAATTACATGAAATATTCCATGGGTATTTATGTATTACATGGGTATTACATTATCTAGGAAGAATCACGGTGTTTTAAAAGAGTACATTAATGAAAAGTGCATGCAAAAGCATTTATAGCTAGGAGAAATATGCCAAAAATGTGTATAAATTTTCTTGTATGTTCCTTGAATTCACAGACTGAAGCAGAAACAGCTGAAGTGCTACAGTCCAGAAAATGAGAAAGTGAATGATACTGAAATTGAGATTGTTTATCTCTAAGGATAAAACACAATGTTGATGTAATAAATTCCATGACGTATCTTATCTTCTTTGTGCTATGTGTCGGACCATAACTACTTTGAGAGCACATCTGTGAACATCTAGCTTTATGGTTGGAAGAGATACTTAAATTCAGGGGTGTCCAACCTTGGCAACTTTAAGACTTGTGGATTTCAACTCTCAAATTCTACACTGGGAATTCTCCACTGAATTACCCACTGAGGAATTCTGGGAGTTAAAGTCCACAAGTTGCCAAGGTTGGACATCCCTACTTTAAATGGAAAACATGGAGTCATGTGGTATCCACTTAAGTATGCTAAATAAAGTTTCACTACATCAGTGAGGAATAGAGTTTTGATTGAAGGGGGGGGGAGAAAAAAATTGATTTTCTTGAAATAGAAGATCTCTATTTTAATCTCTTCTAATCTCCCAGGTGATTAGAGTCTCATGGGCTGAGATCCAAGTTGAACATGCTAGTTCTGCTGTTTTATCTCTGTTACACTGCCTTCCCATAAGGAAACATCTGAGTAGAGATTCTATATGTGTCATGATTCCTGGTCATTCAAGAAAATAACCAAGAAAAAAGAGATTGCCTGTACATCTAAAGACAGGTGATGGGGGTATTGATGAAGAGAAGAAAGTGGCAACAGAACTGGAACTTGTTTCTCAGAACAAATTTCTCACTGTGTGTGAAAGATCATGTCTGTGTATGTATATGTGTGAGTGTGTGTGGTGGGGAAAATCAGAACTACTGGCTATAATCTGCAACTTAAATGTTTCTCTTGTTCCATGACTCACAACACCTGAAACAAATATCCAGATAAAATCCTGGAGCACCAGGGAACTACCAGAGAACTGGAAAAGAGCCGATGTGGTTCCCATCTTCAAAAAAGGAAAAAAAACAGACCCAGGAAACTATAGACCAATTAGTCTAACACCAATACCCGAGAAGATACTGGAAAAGATAATAATAATAAAAAAAACAGATCTGCCAACATTTAGAAACAAGTAAAGTAATAACTAGCAGTCAGCACAGGTTTGTTAAAAACAGATCGTGCCAAACCAATCTTATTTCATTCTTCAACACAGTGACTGAATTAGTAGACCAGCAAAATACTGTGGACATAATATATTTAGATTTCAGCAAGGCATTCAACAAAGCAGACCACAACTTACTTCTTAGTAAGCTAGAAAAAAGTGGAATAGATAGCACCACCACTAGATGGATTTTCTGGCAAACCGTACTCAATGAGTAGTCCTTAATGGGTCTAAGTCTACATGGAGGGAAGTAAGCAGTGGGGTGCCACAAGGTTCTGTCTTAGGCCCTGTACTCTTCAATATCTTCATTAATGATTTAGATGAGGGAAGAAAAGGGGAACTTACTAAATTTGCAGATGATACTAAGCTGGCAGGAATACCTAACACCCAAGAAGATAGGCTCAAGATCCAAATGGATCTTGAAAGACTAGAACACTGGGCCATATCTAACAAAATGAAATTCAATGTAGAGAAAAATAAAGTCCTTACACTTAGGCAAAAAAAGCTAAAAGTACACATATAGACTGGGTGAAACCAGGCTGTGAGAGGGATCTTGGAGTCTAAATGAACAACCAGCTAAATATGAGCCAGCAGTGTGCAGCAGTAGCCAAAAAAGCTAATGCAATCCTAAATTGTATTAACAGAGGGATACAGTCAAGATCAAGGGAAATCCTAATACCATTCTATAAAGCCTTAGTAAGACCACACCTAGAGTACTGCATCCAGTTTTGTTCAGCACATTACATAAAAGGTGTTGAGACTCTAGAAAAAGTACAGAGAAGAGCAAACAGGATGATTAGGGGACAGAGGCTAAAGCCCCTGTCACACAGCACCAACGGATGGAAAGAGGATGTAAAATGGAGAGAAACACTTGCCATCCATTGGTTAACGCGATCCATCCGTTCTGTACTCACTGCGTCCATTTTTCATACTCTCTATCTGTCCAACATCTGTCTACTGACATTTCATCCACTCAAAAAGTTTTGAGCTGCACAAAACTTTTTGAGTGGAAAATGTATCCAACGCATCTGTTATACATCTGCTACGCATACGGGGAACCTCCGTTATACGTCTGTAGTCATCCGTTATGCGTCCGCTATATCCGCTAGGCATCCACTGCGCCTCCACGCAACTTGCATCCGCTCCAGTGGAAAACGGACACAGGGAGGAAGCGAAGCGGACACGGTCAGTAGCACGGACGTAGAAAGGATGAAAGCGGAAGCAGCTCTCATACAAAGCATTAAAATGGAAAAAACGTTTGTATAGAGGACGTATCTCAGATATTTAGGATGTCTGCAGGATGCCTAGAGGATGCAAAAGGACACCAAATGGAAAACCTATATTTCCTATAAAAAGGGGGAGAAATCACCTGGATCTCACTTTCAGTCCAGCAGCCCTGCTGTGCAGACCTCTTCAGCCTTCACCTGGCTCTTGCTCTTCCACAGCATCCAGTCATCTCCACCATGGATCGTCACACACTCCTTTTGGTAGCCGCCATCATTCTACAACAGTGCGAAGCCCTCTACAGGCTCTTTCACCTGTTCTACGTGAAGAAAAGGAGGTGTCCAAGAAGTGTCTGGGTCCGAAGATGGATCGCGAGAAGAGCTGAGTATGGACTGTATAACAAGCTGATGGTGGAGCTGAGGAACGAAGACACTCGTGCATTCCAGAACTTCATGAGGATGCCGCCAGCCATGTTTGACGAAGTTGTGGAGCGGCTGAGACCCAGGTTGACCAAGGCAAAAAACCAACTTCCGGCCCAGCCTGGACCCTGGACTGAAGGTGGCACTGACTCTGCGCCACCTGGCCTCAGGGACCATGTACAGGAGCATGCAGTACACCTGGAAGGTGCCACACAACACCATCAGCATTGTGGTCAGAGAAGTGGTGCAGGCCATCATCGAAAAATACCTGGAGGAACTCCTCCAGTGCCCCTCAACTGAAGAAGGCTGGAAGAAAGTTGCAGAGCTGTGGTATCACAAGTGGAACTTCCCCCACACTGTTGGAGCCACAGATGGGAAGCACATGGCCTGCAAAGCTCCAGCCAAATCAGGGTCCACTTATCACAACTACAAGGGCTTCTTCAGCATCATCCTCTTCACCATGGTCGATGCTGACTACAAGTTCATGTACATCGATGCTTCAGGCAATGGGTCAGCCTCAGATGCCCAGGTATACAATGCCAGTCACCTCAAGGAGGGGCTGGAACGCAACCTCATCATGGGTTTCCCAGATCCAGACCCCCTGCCCAATGACACACAAGATGTGCCCTATTTCATCGCCTTCTCCCTCAGAACCTACCTCATGAAGCCCGACACTTCCAGATGCCTCACCCGTGAAGAGAGGATCTTCAACTACAGGCTGTCCAGGGCAAGGCGGGTGGTGGAGAACACCTTTGGCATCCTGGCCAACAGGTTCCAGGTACTTCTCACCACCATGCACCATCGCCCAGAGACGGTGAGGAACATCGTGGAAGCTTGCTGCATCCTGCAGAATGTCATGTGCACCCGCTACCCAGTGTTGCAGAACAGGCTTGTGGACCTCCAACAAGGCAATGGGGACATGGAGCCTTGTGAATGGAGGCAAGGGCGAAACCTGATAGATACTGTGGATGTGCAAGGCCCCAACAGAGCATCATGTGAAGGGAAGAAGCAGCGCAACCTCCTGAAACACTGGTGCAACTCCCCAGCTGGAGCATTGGAGTGGCAAGACAGGATGATAGATGATTAATTGATGCTTCCTTCAGCCTGTCTCATCACACTGATAAGATTATGCCATGTATGTTGAGTGGTCCTACAATGAACAGGGCATTTAATAAAGAGTTGTGTTTATGTTGAAATGTGTTGAGGAATAATGACATTGTCAATGATAATAAAGGGCCATAGGTGTGGCACCTGGGAGAGTGGACCATACAGTCCCACTATGCTTGCACTGGAGGTTTATCTATCCTACAGCTATTACCCATTCCACAGGTATCCCTGCCCATCCCACTGCTATCCTAACCCATCCCACAGCTATTACCCATCCCACAGGTATCCCTGCCCATCCCACAGGTATCCATGCCCATCCCACAGCTATTACCCATTCCACAGGTATCCCTGCCCATCCCACTGCTATCCTTACCCATCCCACAAGCATGCAAAGGCTTAAACCATTTCTAAAAGTTTCCACCAAGACTTTATTAACTAAAATAAATGAAACAAGTGTGTGAAGCAAAGATAAACTTTATTAATAACAAACTGTAAAAGCAAAATGACCCAAGTAAAGTGTCCCAAGCAAAGATAAAGTCAACAGGTAGCAACCCAGTCTCTGGCACTTTTCTCAGTTACTCTGAGTCATGCCCATAGTCTCAGGGGTGAAGGGTCCAGGTGCTGTGGAGGTGGCTGCTGCTGGAGTGCTGGTCTGAGGCACCATTGGGGAGCCTGGCCCCAAGAGGACAACAGGGGATGGTGTGTGGGGGAAGCTCTCAGAAAGCTGTCTCAGTCCTGTGATGTTGAGAGCCCCTTCCTCCATGACATGGGGTGTCAGTCCCAAGACCGATGACAGATGTTCTGAGGCCAGGCTTGGCTGTTGGTTGAAGGAAGGAGCAGTGTAGTGGGGCTGTCTGGTCTGCAGGTGAACGAGATGAGGTGTGGGTGGCATCTGTCGCGTCGGTGGCATCTGTGGCATCGGTGGCATCAGTGGCATCTATGGCACTGGTGGCGTACGATGTACCTGTGCCTGGACTGGGAAGGGCTGCCTGTGTTGCTGGAACTCCTGGTAGCCGTAGCCTTGGTAGGTGAGGGGCTGTTGAAAGCCTTGGAAGGGCTGTGACATCACCTGGGGTGGAGGAGCAGACCTTGACTGGTTTGGAGCAGGTTCAGCTGGGCCTGGAGGGTTGTGCAGAAGACCGGAGATCCTGTCCTTTATCACCTGGTACTATGATTTGGACATGTCCATGAGGGTCTGGTTCACATAGGTGAGGAAGGGCTTGCGGTTTGAGGATGGTATGTCGGTGTGTACCAGCTGAGAGAGGAGATCTACGCTGCTTTTGATAGTGTCCCTGATCTCCAGCAGGACAGTGTGGCTCTGCCCCTCCGGCCTGGCTCTCTGCCTGCTTTCTGTGGAGGTGGAGCTGGGGGTGGATGTAGGTTGGTCTCTGGTGGAAGCGCCCTCTCCTTGTTCCCACTGCGTCAGGGGGTCCTCCACATGCCCCGGCACGGGGAGTGCAGCTGTTGGGGGGGTCTCCGTCGTGGGGCGCTCCACAGATATTTGCCTGGAAACAGGAGCTGACTCTTGGCCAGAAGAGGACTGGATCTCTGTGGGCTGCCTGAGAGAGAGGGTTGTCAGAGTGGCTGCTCCTTGGTGGCGGATCTCACCCTCCAAGAAGCTGCACTTGGCCATCACGTAGGTCTCCCGGTCGGTGAGCTTGACTGTGGCCTGGCCAGATTTCTTGAGGTGCAGCTTCCCGTACCAGGTGTGCATATGCTTCCACCACCTGAGGAGGACCTGCGAAGTGTAGCCCAGGCTCTCCGCCTTCTCTCTCCAAGCAGCCTGCTTCCTTTTTGTGTCTCGATAGAGCCTGTGTCCCTTCCGCCATAGGTACTCATTCTCCCTCAGCCATTCAAGCACCTCATCCTCATTTTCCTCTTTGATGGAGTATTGCCTCCTCTCCCGTTCTCGCATATGCCTCTTCCTCCCTCTGGCAGGGCCATTTGAGGGGCTCATCAGAGGGGCTTCAAGGTTCTAGGGGCTGCTCCACCACACCACTACCAGCAGCAACAACAACAGTAGCAGCAAAAGCAGGACCAGCAGGACCAGTAGGACCAGCAGCACCAGCAGGTCCAGGATCATCATCAGCAGAGTAAGCACCAGCAGAACCAGCAGAACCAGGATCAGCAGCAGCAGAGTAAGCACCAGCAGAAGCACCAGCACCAGCACCAGGAGCAGCGCCAGCAGAGTAAGCACCAGCAGAAGCACAAGCACCAGGAGCAGCGCCAGCAGAGTGAGCACCAGCTGAAGCACCAGCACCAGGAGCAGCGCCAGCAGAGTAAGCCCCAGCAGAAGCCCCAGCACCAGGAGCAGCGCCAGCAGAAGCCCCAGCACCAGAAGAGTCAGCCCGAGCAGCAGAAGCCCCAGCAGAAGCAGAGTCAGAGCCAGGGCGTGGGATGGTGGCCCTGTCCTTCTTGCCAGGGCAGGCAGAAGATGGCACAGGCTTCCTCTTCTTCCCCATGGTTGTTGGCTGGAGCTGTGTCTGGCAGCAGGTCTTTCCTCTGAATGGTGACCTGCTTGCGATCTGCATCCTTTTATATCCACGGGGCTGACGCAATGCATTCTCCCTGCATGTGCAGTGAATGCTTTGCATCCGCTAGGCATCCACTAGGCATCCGCTAGGCATCTGTGATGCATCCGCTTCATCCGCTAGACATCCGCTCTGCATCCGTTCCTTCCATTGCGCGTCCATTTCGCTGTGCTCCCCCAGAAGCCCTGCGGATGTGCCATCCACTTCCATCCGCTTCCATCCGCTAGGCTTCCGTGGAGCATCCGCTTCACATCCTGGCTACATCCTCTCCCCGTCCGTTCCTTTCCGTTGTTTTCCGCTCTGCTTATGCAAATTTGGGGCACTTTTGAGAGTGGATAACAACGGATGGAAAATTTTCTCATCTGCTGTGTCCTTTTTACATACATTTTGCATCCGGCGGCCTGTGTGACAGGCCCTTAAAAGATACAATGAACAGTTGCAGGAATTGGGCTTGGTTAGTCTAGTAAACAGAAGAAGCAGGGGAGACATGATAGCAGTCTTCCAATATTTGAGGGGCTGCCACAGGGAAGAAAGGGTCAAGCTGTTTTCTAAAGTGTCTCTAGGCCAGACAAGAAATAATGGATGGAAACTGAACAAGGAGAGATTTAACCTGGAAATAAGGAGAAACTCTAGTGAGAGCAATCAACCAATGGAACAGCTTGCCCTCCGAAGTTGTGGGAGCACCATCACTTGAGACTTTCACGAAGAGATTGGACTGCCATTTGTCAGAAATGGTGTAGGGTCTCCTGCTTGGGTGGGGGTTTGGACTAGGTGACCTACAAGGTCCCTTCCAACTCTGATTATCTGTTATCTATATGTGCTAGCTCTAGAAAAACGGATAAATTCTTAGTCTAGTTTCTATAACAGTGTTTTGAGCATAACCTAGACTTTTTTTTACCCAAAGTATCACAGAAGACTCTTATCCAAGGATATTTTGTTTGAGATATTTATTCTTTTCCTCAATATTTCAGATAGGTCTGCTAGATGTAAAAATAAAATTTAAAAAATTAGAAATCATGTTACCACTACAAATGTTACGGGTTATTTTAATGGACATATTGCTTTCAATAGAGTTTTCGCCATCTGTTCTACTCTTAATTTTGAATGCAGAATGAGTATATTTCATAATTACATCTGTATGTAATTAGAGAGGCATTTTAAATACACATATATGTTCTCATAGTGCAGCAAGCATCTGGGATTTCTCCTCTCCCATACATTTCAAGCAGAAAATGAAAAGAGTCCCATGAAAGCCTCTGCTTTTATATGGTAAATTTCTCAGCATTCTTGCAAGCATTTTTTAAGCAAACAAGGGCGTCCGATAAACTCACTTTCGTATACCTAGGAGTTCAAGCTTAGCTCAGTAAACTATATCAGAAAGTCATTTTTACTTGTGTTTTCCTTGTCTTCATCCCAATGCTCCCCTTAGTTTGAATGCCAGTTTGGCAGATGCAAGGTATTGAATGGGTTTGTTTTCAATTCAGTAAAAGATTGATAAGCTGCATAGGACAAACTGCAGTATTTTCTTCTTGGTTTTTTTGCTATCCTCTTATATTGTTTGTTATTTTCTTGCTTTCTTTAATTCTATTTGGATGCAGTTATTGTCCTAAGCCAACAGTCTCCAAACTTTAAGACTTGTGCACTTCAACTCCTAGAATTCCCCAGCCAGTGTGGCAGGCCACAAGTCTTAAAGTCGCCAAGTTTGGAGACCTCTGTCCTCAGCCATTCTGTTTCAAAAGGAGTCTTCTCCTACACCAATCGTGAAAGACATCAGACGTACTCCTATAAAAACTGTCCCCTGTCACCTGCTAATCAGTTCTCCATGTGATCTGGCCAGCATTATTGAAATAGAGTTAGCAATACCCATGTTTTCCCAAAAGTAAGAAAATAAGGTATATTTTATTTCAGGGCCCAAAATAAGCACAAGGGCTTAGTTTTGGGAGGTGTCTTATTTTTCCCCCCACATACAGGAGACCCACTTCTGTTTGCTCACCATGGGGCAGGAGGCCATGCAGTATGCCAGTGCCACCATCACAAGGCGGGAAGGTGGAGCTGACCCATGTGCTCTGCACTGGCTTAATTTTGGGTTCCTGCAGCCAAGCCACCCCTGCTACAACACCTGCCTCACCTCATGGCAGCAGCTATGGCAGCCCCTTCCAGCTGGATCCTGTGTGGCCACTGGCACACTTCTTCTGCTTGTTCGTGGCTGCAACAGAGCAGGAGGCCCAGCAACACACTGGTGCCATGGCCATGAGGCAAAACAGGGGGTGGAGCTGCCCCATGCAACCCGCACCAGTTTACCTCAGGGTCCCTGAAGCCAGGACACCCATGCCATGACACCTGCCTCGTCTTGTGGCCACTGCACCAGCACATCCCTTGGCCTCCTGCTCCCTTGCAGCCAAGAGCAAGCAGAAGAAGTGAACCAGTGACCACGTTGGCTCCTGCAGCACATGGTGTCAGGGCATGGATGGCCTGGCTGTGGGGGCCCTGAAGTAAGCCAGTATGGGGTGCTTGGGGCAGATGCATCACCACCTTGCTTCATCTCCTGGCTGCAGCACCATGAACAACCTGACGGAATGGGCGGGCGACCGGCTGTGCAAGCTCTTAATTGGGGCTAATTTTGAGGGGGGTAGATCTTATAATAGGAACATGCATAAAAACATGCTAATGCTTATTTTCAGGATAGGTCTTATTTTGGGGAAAACAGGATATTTTAACACTTTACCAATATGGCGTTGAAAAATATAGGATTGTATTTAACAATTAAGCACTTGTAATTCTTGCTGCCTTGAATAATTACTTTAGTACTGCGTTGAAATTTGAACGTAGTTGCACTCCAAGGATTCTAGGATCTAGGGAGTTGAAACTAAGGATAAGTGAGCCATTAATTTAGTTTGCATTTTAATATAAGTCAACTTGATTAAAATTTTTGGAAACTGCTCAGGAATTGGAACACAGACCTAGGTAAAAATCTGTATGTTTAAATTAGGACATAATAATGTAACAATAAGGAGGAATATTGAATATATACAAATGTATCTGTCAATGGAAGATGCTTAAACCATGATATTAATGAAATTTTGGAGAAAATGTACGTAGAAAATGTTATCTAATTGCATAAAAATCTCTAGAAAGAAACATACATGAACATATAGTAAATATATGTCAGGATTTAAAAAAACAAATAGTTATAAAAATGAGTCAAATAAACTTGAAGAAGTATGGTAAATAAGAAATTGATTGAAACCAACATGATTTTAATAATATTGATCTTCCTTCCTTCCTTCGTTCCTTCCTTTGTTTGTTTCTTCCTTCCTCCCTTCCTTTCTTCCTTTCTTCCTTCCTGCCTTCCATGGCAGGGAGCAGCTGAGGCTGCAATATAGTCAAAGCATTAATGTCATCAAGTGAATGAACAGAGATTTCAGATATTTGGGGAATAAAATTATGTGGAAAAGATATATTAAATGTAAATAAAGGTCTATATGTTCTGTTTCTTCCTACTGCAAACAGGAAATTGCACACTTACGTCTTGGTAATTTACAGCTATAATTTGGCAATTTGCAGTCGTGACAACAATAAAGAATTCAGAGACTCACTTTATCACAAAGCTTAACATTCTTTCAACTGATTGTGGTCAGGAAGTTAATAGATTTTCATCAGGTAGAACCTGATGAATAATATCCATTTTCAATTGCTGATCTCCAGTACCTGGTAATCCAAATTAAAGACAGATAAAGTTTTCAAGTTCTGATTTAGAATAGATAAACCTCAACTGAATTAATTTACAGGATATTGGTGTAGAGGACTCATTCAGGACTAACTGTTAAGGCTCTTTCAAGTCACCTCTCTTTTATCCCCTCTTTGAATTTATTTACAGTGAAGAAATGATACATTCCAGGTTCAGATGACAAAGATTTTTGCTATAGTCTTCCCAGGAACCCCCTGAAATCTCAGATGGAGTATAATTCTATAGAGTGCTGGCTTCATCTCAAAATGTATCAGAAGGGATAATTTTGGAAATCCAATAGCCAGTACTCCCTTTCTGGATTTTAATTTATTTCAAGACCCAAGAAAGTGCAAAGTGGTGGAGTTAACATTTTATATGGTAATCTAATTATTTTAAATTCTTTACCGATGGCTATTACTGAACTTTGACAGCACTTCCTTTCCCCCAGGAGTTTCTCAATCCTCACTTCATGTTGCTCAGGGATGCTTTCCAGAAATGTTTTGAGAGGCGAAGATGGCTCTTGTGAAGAAGAAATAAGAACCTTTTGCCTCCACCAGATTCCAGCTCCAAAAAGTGCTTTTTCAAGAGGCAACTGGACTTTCTGGGTTTTCTTTTAAGATGTTTTACTTCTTATCCAATAAGCTTCTTCGGTTGAAAAAGCACCTTTGGTGTAATGTATGATATTTGCCATTGAAAGAGGATTTCAATCTCAATGAGGGAAATGTAACATTTGGCCCATCTTTCTACAAGATAACAGAATAACAGAGTTGGAAGGAATCTTGAAGGCCTCCCAGTCCAACTCCCTTCTCCAAGACCAACTGTTGAAAATCTTGTCATTTCTGCATGTTTGGTTGCCCTGCATAGCAGTACATCTCAGTGATGGCAGTACTAGAGCTAAAGGCCCTGTCACACTGGCCGACGGATGCAAAACGTTTGTAAAAAGGACACAGCGGACGAGAAAAATGTTCCATCCGTTGTTGTCCGCTCTCAAAAGTGCCCCGAATTTGCATAATCAGAGCGGACAACACGGAAAGGAACGGACGGGGGGAGGATGTAGGGCGGATGGAAAGTGGATGCTCCACGGAAGCCTAGCGGATGCAAACAGATGGGAGCGGATGGCACATCCGCAATGTTTCCAGGGGAGCGCAGCAAAGCGGACGCGGAATGGAAGGAACGGATGCAGAGCAGATGCCGAACGGATGAAGCAGATGCACAGCGGATGCAGAGCGGATGAAGCGGATGCAGAGCGGAAGCCTAGAAGATTCCTAGCGGAAGCCTAGCAGATGCCTAGCGGATGCCTAGCGTTCAATGTGCATGCGGGGAGGATGCATTGCATCAGCCCCATGGATATAAAGAGAAGCAGCTCCCAATCAGGTCGCCATTCAGAGGAAAGACCTGCTTCCAGACACCTGCTTCCAGAAAGACCTGCCTGCCTGCCAGCCTGCCTGCCAGCCTGCCTGCCTGCAACCTGCAACCTGCAAGCCAGCAACCCCACAACCATGGGGAAGAAGAGAAAGCCTCAGCCATCTGTTGCCAGCCCTGGCAAGAGGGACAGGGCCACCCTCCCACCCCCTGGCCCTCACTCTGCTTCTGCTGGGGCTTCTGCAGCATGGGGTCACTCTTCTGGGGCTGGGGCTTCTGCTGCTTCTGCTTATCTGGAGGAGCTGATGATGCTGCTTATGGCGGTGGTGCTTCTGCTGGTGCTTACTCTGCTGGCGCTGCTCCAGGTGCTGGTGCTTCTGCTGGTGCTGGTGCTTCTGCTGGTGCTCCTGGTCCTGCTGGTGCTCCTGGTCCTGCTCTTGCTCCTGGTTCTGCTTGTGCTCCTGGCACTGCTGGTGCTTACTCTGCTGCTGCTGATCCTGGTCCTGCTGGTGCTGCTGCTGCTGCTGCTGCTGGTGGTCCTGCTGGTGCTGCTGCTGCTGGTGGTGGTGGTGTGGAGGAGCAGCCCCTACAACCTGGAAGCCCCTCTGATGATGGCCCATCTGGTCCTGCCAAAGGGAGGAAGAGGCATATGCGGGGACAGGAGAGGAGGCAATACTCCATTGAGGAGAAACACGAGGATGAGGTGCTGGAGTGGCTGAGAGAGAATGACTATCTGTGGTGGAAGGGACACAGGCTCTATAGGGAAACCAAAAGGAAGCAGGCTGCTTGGAGAGAGAAGGCGGAGAGCCTGGGCTACACTTTGGAGGTGCTCCTCGGCTGGTGGAAGCACATGCACACCTGTTACGGGAAGCTGCACCTCAAGAAATCTGGCCAGGCCGCGGTCAAGCTGACGGACAGAGAGACCTACATCATGGCCAAGTGCAGCTTCCTGGAGGGTGAGATCTGCCACCGAGGAGCAGCCCATCTCACAACCCTCTCTCTCAGGCAGCCTGCTGAGAGCCAGTCCTCTTCTGGCAGAGAGTCAGCTCCTGTCTCCAGGCAGGTATCTGTGGAGCGTGCCACGACGCAGACCCCCCCGACAGCTGTAGTACCCATGGGGGAGTGCCTGGAGGACCCCCTGGCGCAGTGGGAGAAAGGAGACGGCACTTCCACCACAGTTCAACCCGCATCCACTCCCAGCTCCACCTCTACAGAAAGGCAGAAAGCCAGACAGGAGGGGCAGAGCCACACTGTCCTGCTGGAGATAAGAGACACCATCAGGAGCAGCAAAGATATCCTCTCTCAGCTGGTCCACACCGACTCCTCAACCTCCAACCGAAAACCCTTCCTCACCTATGTGAACCAGACCCTCATGGACATGGCGGAACCCCAGTACCAGGTGGTGAAGGACAGGATCACCGATCTGCTTCACAAACCTCCAGATCCAGATGAACCTGCTCCCACCCAGTCCAGGTCTGCTCCTCCACCCCAGGTGATGTCACTCCCATTCCAAGGCTTTCCACAGGCCCTCACCTACCAAGGCTACGGCTACCAGGAGTTCCAGCAGCACAGGCAGCAGCCCTTCCCAGTCCAGGCACAGGTTCATCGGATGCCACCATTGCCACCGGTTCCACTGATGCCACCAATGTCACCCACGCCACTGATGCCACCGACCCACCAATGCCACCGATGCCACCCAGGCCACCGATGCCACCAACGCCAATCCTCACCCAGCTGCAGACCAGACAGCCCCACTACACTGCTCCTTCCTCCACCCCACAGCCAAGTCCGGCCTCAGTACATCTGTCGTCGGTACTGGGGCTGACACCCATGGCATGAAGGAAGGGGCTCTCAACATCACGGGGCTGAGCCAGCTGTCTGAGAGCTTTCTCAACACACCATCCCCTGTTGTCCTCTCGGGGCCAGGCACCCCAGTGGTGCTTCAGACCAGCAAGTGAACAAGAGGAGTGCCAGAGACTGGGTGGCTACCTGTTGACTTTATTTGGACACTTGACTTGGGTAATTTTTTTATTACAGCCTGTCATTAATAAATATTATCTTTGCTTCACACACTTGCTTCATTTATTTTCTTCAATAAAGTCTTGGTGGAAAATTTTAGAAATGGTTTATGCCTTTGCATGCTTTTGGGATGGGTTAAGATAGCATTGGGATGGGCAGGGATACCTTTCAGATGGGTAATAGCTGTGTGATGGGCAGGGATACCTTTGGGATGGGTTAAGATACCTGTGGGATGGGCAGGGATACCTTTGGGATGGGTAATAGCTGTGGGATGGGCAAGGATACCTTTGGGATGGGTTAAGATACCTGTGGGATGGGCAGGGATACTTTTGGCATGGGTAATAGCTGTGGGATGGGCAGGGATACCTTTGGGATGGGTAATAGCTGTAGGATAGATAAACCTCCAGTGCAAGCATAGTGGGACTATATGGTCCACCCTCCCAGGTGCCACACCTATGGCCCTTTATTATCAATAATAATGTAAGCATTGATCCACACATGTCAACATAAACACAACTCTTTAATAAATGCCCTGTTCATTGTAGGCCCACCCAACATACATGGCCCAATCTCATCCGTGTGATGAGACAGGCTGAAGGAAGCATCCATTAATCATCTATCATCCTGTCTTGCCACTCCAATGCTCCAGCTGGGGAGTTGCACCAGTGTTTCAGGAGGTTGCGCTGCTTCTTCGCTTCATGTGAGGCTCTGTTGGGGTCTTGCACATCCTCAGTGTCGATCAGTTTTCTCCCTTGCCTCCATTCACCAGGCTCCATATCCCCATTGCCTTTTTGGAGGTCCACGAGCCTGTTCTTCAACACTGGGTAGCGGGTGCGCATGAGATTGTGCAGGATGCAGCAAGCTTCCACAATATTCCTCACGGTCTCTGGGCGATGGTGCATGGTGGTGAGAAGTACCTGGAACCTGTTGGCCAGGATGTCAAAGGCATTCCCCACCATCCGCCTTGCCCTGGACAGCCTGTAGTTGAAGATCCTCTCTTCACGGGTGAGGCATCTGGAAGTGTAGGGCTTCATGAGGTAGGTTCTGGGGGAGAAGGCATCATCATGCACAATGAAGTAGGGCACATCTTGCATGTCGTTGGGCAGGGGGTCTGGATCTGGGAAGCCCGTGATGAGGTTGCCTTCCAGCCCATCCTTGAGGTCAATGGCATTGTATACCTGGGCATCTGAAGCTGACCCATTGCCTGAAGCATCGATGTACATGAACTTGTAGTCAGCATCGACCATGGCGAAGAGGATGATGCTGAAGAAGCCCTTGGAGTTGAAATAAGTGGATCCTGACTTGGCTGGAGCTTTGCAGGCCACGTGCTTCCCATCTATGGCTCCAACGGTGTGGGGGAAGTTCCACTTCTGATACCACTGCTCTGCAACTTTCTTCCAGCCTTCTTTAGTGGAGGAGCACTGGAGGAGCTCCTGCAGGTATTCTTCGATGATGGCCTGCACCACTTCTCTGACCACAATGTTGATTGGTGTTGTATGGCACCCTCCAGGCATACTGCATGCTCCTGTAGGTGATCCCTGAGGCCAGGTGGCGCAGAGTCAGTGCCACCTTGAGCCCAGGGTCCAGGCTGGGCCGGAAGTTGGTGCTCTGCTTGGTCAACCTGGGTGTCAGCCACTCCACAACTTCGTCAAACATGGCTGGCAGCATCCTCATGAAGTTCTGGAATGCACAAGGGTCTTCGTTCCTCAGCTCCACCATCAGCTTGTTGTACAGTCTGTACTCTGCTCTTCTCCTGATCCATCTTCGGACCCAGACGCTTCTTGGCCGCCTCCTTTTCTTCCTGTAGAACAGTTGAAAGAGCCTGTAGATGGCTTCGCACTGTTGCAGAATGATGGTGGCTATCAAAAGGAGTGTGTTACGATCCATGGTGGACATGACTGGATGCTGTGGAAGAGCAAGAGCCAGATGAAGGCTGCAGAGGTCTGCACAGCAGGGCTGCTGGTCTGAAAGTGAGATCCAGATGAGTTGCTCCCCCTTTTTATAGGCAATATAGTTTTTCCACTATGTGTCCTTTTGCATCCTCTAGGCATCCTCTAGACATCCTTAATATCTGAGATAGGTTCCCTCTGCGAACGTTTTTTCCATTTTAAATGCTTTGTATGCAAGCTGCATCCGCTCTCATCCTTTCTCCGTCCGTGCTACTGTCCGTTCCGCATCTGTTTCGCTTCCTCCCTGTGTCCGCTTTCCACTGGAGCGGATGTGAGTTGCGCGGATGCGTAGTGGATGCCTAGCAGATGTAGCGGATGCGTAACGGATGCCAATGGATGCAGAACGGATGTTCCCCGTATGCGTTATTATATCAATGTTCCAATATTTGAGGGACTGTCACAGAGAGGAGGGGGTTAACCTATTTTCCAAAGCACCTGAAGGCCAGACAAGAAATAATGGATGGAAACTGATCAAAGAGAGATTCAACCTAGAAATAAGGAAAACTTTTCTGAGTGAAAACAATTAACCAATGGAACAGTTTGCCTTCAGAAGTTGTGGGCGCTTCATCACCAGAAGCTTTCAAGAAGAGACTGGACTGCCATCTGTCAGAAATGGTGTAGGGTCTCCTGCTTGGGTGGGGGGTTGAATTAGATGACTTACAAGGACCCTTCCAACTTTATTATTCAGTAAATTCTCTTCTTGTGATACTTTGGAAATCTACTGCTGAGGAGTGCCACTGTGTATCTCAGTCAAAAGGGCAGAGATGGAGGTGGCGTGAGGAGTTGAAGAGGAAGAAGAGTTCCCTTATCATACTAAGGCTCTAGGCTGGGAGAAACTAAGCTGGATTTGGCTGGAGTGGGTACTCACCGAACAACCAGTGGAATTTGATTAACAATGGCAACAGGAAGTACCAGGACCATCATTGCTAAACAATGCAGTCATGTGACATCATACTTCTGACTGCATTGGAATCAACTTAGCAATGAAAATTTCAATACCAATTGGGGTCATCAATTGAGGATTACTATAATGCCCAAGCCTTTATGTTTCACTGTTGTCATGCATTTTAATGATAAAGGATTTGGTTGAGATTAACAATTTTGTAAAAAAAAAACCAACCCAGTAAATATGACCAGAGCTGAGTCATAGATTATCTTTGACCAGCAAAATATATGTATCAAAAATATTTATAATCATTAACTCTTCTTTGAACCAAATAATTGTAATTTGTTCTAACTGATTCAGTTTAACAGACACCAGACAAAAATGGTTAAAAGCATTCTTGCTGATATATTTTTTTCCATTAAATAAATGTTGAAGGTAAAGACAGACGGGGCGGCTTTAGGAAAGTCTGAAGCCATATGGACAATTGGATATTGATATTTTCCTTAGGGAATAATCTATTTTGAAATAAGTTCTGCTTAACAAATTATTCTATTCATGCCATGTTGCAAATGTGGGAATGGTTTAGTATCTCATCAAACATGTAGAATAGCCAGTCAAAATATAACTGTCTGGTTGGGTTATGTCACAAAAAGAAATAGCTGAAGGCACAGCAGATTTGAAGTAGTCTATTTCAACATTCTGTGGGACCAACACAGGAGATCATTGT
The DNA here is from genome assembly GCA_015471245.1 of Laticauda colubrina. Classification (NCBI taxonomy): domain Eukaryota; kingdom Metazoa; phylum Chordata; class Lepidosauria; order Squamata; family Elapidae; genus Laticauda; species Laticauda colubrina. The sequence continues at coordinate 72,335,984 of BLBF01000002.1, forward strand.
CAAACTAGTCAAAATGCCAGCGGATATCCTTTCAAAGAAATATGATATTACCAGCTCCGTTGGCACTGATGCACTAACTGATGGTCAAAAGAGATGCCAGTCATTTGCAAGAGTGGACTGAATGTGCCATCTAAACTATGAGCACCAGCAACTGTGTTGTGCCATAACCAATACACAAGGAAAATTGGGAATGCAAAATTATGATGTGTCATGGAGTTTGGCCCACATCTTAAGCCCATGTCACACTGCCCAATGGATGCAAAAAGGACACAGCGGACGAGCAAAATGTTCCATCCGTTGTTATCCGCTCTCAAAAGGGGCAAAAATTTGCATAACCGGAGCGGATAACACGGACGCATGGAAGACGCAGGGCGGAGGCAAAGCGGATGCGGAACGGAAGCCCAGCGGATGGAAGCAGATGGGAGCAGATGGTGCATCCGCTAGGCTTCCGGGGAGCCGCAGCGAAGCAGAGGCGGAATGGATACAGCGGATGCAGAACGGACGTGGAACGGATGAAGCGGATGCAGAGCGGATGCAGAGCGGATGAAGTGGATGCAGAGCGGAAGCCTAGCGGATGCACAGCAGAAGCCTAATGGATGCCTGGCGTTAATTGCGCATGCGGGGAGGATGCATTGCGTCAGCCCCGTGGATATAATGGAAGCAGCTCGGAAGCAGGTCGCCATTCAGAGGAAAGACCTGCTGCCGGAAGGATTGGCTGCCTTGCCTGCCCTGCCTGCATGGCTGCCTGCCATCCTTGCTGCCTGCCTTTCTGCCAGCCTTGGTTCATGTCTGCCTTCCAGCCTTGGTGCCTGCCTACCTGCCAGCCTTCCTGCCAGCCTTGGTGCCAGCCTCCCTGCCAGCCTTGGTGCCAGCCTCCCTGCAAGATTTGGTGCCTGCCAGCCTGCCAGCCTTCCTGCCAGCCTTCCTGCCAGCCTTCCTGCCAGCCTTCCTGCCAGCCTTGCTGTCTGCCTGCCTGCAAAACCTTGGTGCCTGCCTCCCTGCAAGCATTCCTGCCAGCCTTGCTGCCTGCCTTCCTGCAAGCCTTGCTGCCAGCCTTCGTTCCTGCCAGCCTCCCTGCCAGCCAGCAACCCCACAACCATGCCGAAGCACAGCAAGCCTCAGCCATCTTCTGCCAGCCCTGGCAAGAGGGACGGGGCTACCACCCCGCCCCCTGGCCCTCACTCTGGTTCTGCTGGGGCTTCTGCAACACGGGCTCGCTCTTCTGGGGCTGGGGCTTCTGCTGCTTCTGCTTCTGGAGGAGCTGATGACAAGCACTCCACACCACCCACCTCCACAGCACCTGGAACCTTCACCCCTGAGACTGAGCGACCAAGAGGAGTGCCAGAGACTCATTTTTGCTTTATACCTTGTTGTTAATAAAGTCTATTTATGATTCACACATTTTTTAATAAAGTCTTGGTGGAAACATTTAGAAGTGGTTTAAGCCTTTGCATGCTTGTGGGATGCCTTAAGATAGCTGTGGGATGGGCAAGGATACCTGTGGGATGGGCAGGGATACCTGTGGGATGGGCAGGGATACCTTTGGGATGGGTAATAGCTGTGGGATAGATAAACCTCCAGTGCAAGCATAGTGGGACTGTATGGTCCACCCTCCCAGGTGCCACACCTATGACCCTTTATTATCAATAACAATGTAATAATTATCCACACATGTCAACATAAACACAACTCTTTATTAAACGCCCTGTTCATTGTAGGCCAACCAAACATACATGGCCCAATCTCATCCGAGTGATGAGACAGGCTGAAGGAAGCATCCATTAAGCATCTACCATCCTGTCTTGCCACTCCACTGCTCCAGCTGGGGAGTTGCGCCACTGTTTCAGGAGATTGTGCTGCTTCTTCGCTTCATGTGAGGCTCTGTTGGGGCCTTGCACATCCTCAATGTCGATCAGGTTTCGCCCTTGCCTCCATTCCCCAGGCTCCATGTCCCCATTGCCTTGTTCACAGTTCACAAGCCTGTTCTGCAAGACTGGCTAGCGGGTGCGCATGAGATTGTGCAGGATGCAGCAAGCTTCCACGATGTTCCTCACGGTGTCTGGGCGATGGTTCATGGTGGTGAGAAGTACCTGGAACCTGTTGGCCAGGATGCCAAAGGCATTCTCCACCACCCGCCTTGCCCTGGGCAGCCTGTAGTTGAAGATCCTCTCTTCACGGGTGAGGAGTCTGGAGGTGTAGGGCTTCATGAGGTAGGTTCTGAGGGAGAAGGCGTCATCCCCCACGATGAAGTAGGGCACATCTTTCTTGTCGTTGGGCAGGGGTTCTGGATCTGGGAAGCCCACGATGAGGTTGCATTCCAGCCCCTCCTTGAGTTGACTATTGTTGTATACCTGGGCATCTGAAGATGAGCCGTTGCCTGAAGCATCGATGTACATGAACTTGTAGTCAGCATCGACCATAGCGAAGAGGATGATGCTGAAGAAGCCCTTGGAGTTGAAATAAGTGGACCCCGACTTGGCTGGAGCTTTGCAGGCCACGTGCTTGCCATCTATGGCTCCAACGGTGTGTGGGAAGTTCCACCTCTGATACCACTGCTCTGCAGCTTTCTTCCATCCTTCTTCAGTGGAGGGGCACTGGAGGAGCTCCTCCTTGTATTCTTCGATGATGGCCTGCACCACTTCTCTGACCACAGTGCTGATGGTGTTGTGTGGCACCCTCCAGCCGTACTGCATGCTCCTGTAGGTGGTCCCTGAGGCCAGGTGTCGCAGAGTGAGTGCCACCTTGAGCCCAGGTTCCAGGCTGGCCCGGAAGGTGGTGTTTGCCTTGGTCAACCTGGGTGTCAGGCGCTGCACAACTTCGTCAAACATGGCTGGAGGCATCCTCATGAAGTTCTGGAACGCCCGAGGGTCTTCGTTCCTGAGCTCCACCATCAGCTTGTTGTACAGTCCGTACTCTGCTCTTCTGGCGAACCATCTTCGGATCCAAACTCTTTTGGGGTGGCACCTTTTCTTCTCGCAGTAGTGTTCACAGAGCCTGCAGATGGCTTCGCACTGTTGCAGAACGATGGTGGCTGCCGAAAGGACTTTGTTACAATCCACGGTGGACATGACTGGATGCTATGGAAGAGGAAGAGTCAGATGAAGGCTGCTGAGGTCTGCACCGCTGGGCTGCTGGTCTGAAAGTGAGATGCAGATGAGTTCCTCCCCCTTTTTTTTGGCAATATAGGTTTTCCGCTAGGCATCCTGTAGGCATCCTCTAGACATCCTTAATATCCGAGATAGGTCCCCTCTGCAAATATTTTTTTCCGTTTTAAACGCTTTGTTTCCATTCTGCATCCGCTCGGCATCCGTTCTGCATCCGTTCCGCATCTGTTCCACTTCCTCCCTGTGTCCGGGCGGATGGAGTTGCACGGATGCGTCGCGTATGTCTAGCGGATATCGTGGATGCGTAACGGATGCGTAGCGGATGCGGGACGGACAAACTGGATACATTTTCCGCGCAAAAGTTTTGGGCAGCCCAAAACTTTTGGAGCGGATGAAACGTCCATAAACGGATGCTGGATGGATAGAGAGGAAGCCAAACGGAGGCAGTGAGTACATCGCGTTTTCGAACGGACGGCAAGGTTTTTTGTCCGTTTTACATCCTCTTTGGATCCGTTGGTTCACTGTGACATGGGCTTTACTAACATCTCCTGAAAGTCACTTAAAGTTGTTGTATCAAATGGAAAGAAACCATGTGCTAATTAGCAGCTCACAATTGTTTTTTTTTTTAAATTAAAATTATCAAAAAAAACCCAACACCCCATATCAAACATTTACAAAAAAGTACAGTGGTCTAAAACAGGGGTTTCCAACCAGGGGTGGGATTCCACTGGTATAAAAACTGGTTCAGTGATTTTGTGTATGTTCACGCCAAATGCACCCTCCATGAACATACTCCAAATTTCAAGCAGAAATAATACTTACCTTCTGCAGCAGTCCCTGTAAGGAAAACAGCTGAGGCACAACAAACCGCTCTGCCACTTGAATCAGCTGTGCTCTAAACAAAGGAAGTAAAGGATAGGAAAGATCAGGGATGGGTAGGCAGGCCCATATGCTCCTTGCAGTGAACCGGTTTGGGGACAGCTGATCTTCAGAGCAAGGGGTTTGTCCAAACTGTTCCGAACCAGTAGAATCCCACCCCTGTCTCCAACCTTAGTAACTTTAAGACAGCTCCCAGAATTCCTCAGCCAGCTTTGAATTATGGGAGTTGAAATCCACAAGTCTTAAAGTTGCCAAGGTTGGAGACCCCTGGTTTAAAAGGAAGCTGGAGAATGTAAGAGAGACATAAGCAAAGAAAAATGTGAAAAATTTTGAAGTTCTAGTCACAAGGATTCTTCCTACATTTCTTGGTCTGAGGTTTCAAGCTTCAAGACCACCGGAATAGGTATGAAATAATTTGAGTAAAATATAAAAGTTTTAGTTAAGAATGGCTTTACTATATGAATATAATTATTATACTGTATATAATTATATTTATTATAGTAGGTTCAAAATGAATGGTAAGGGAAGCCATTGACTTTCCATGTGGTGCCTGTGTCCACTTAAGAACACATCTTTCCCATTCTCAAAGGGAATGCAGGAGTTTGATGTTCAACAGTGCAACAATTGATTTTTTGTTGTTATTCCAAAAGGGACAACATCAGAAGTGACAGCTGGGTTTGTTGGTTTGCACCTATGCAGTCCATTGGTCAATCTATTTCCAGTTGCTGACATTGTATGAGCAGCACAGTCAAGAACAGCTCAGTGCATGCTCTGTGCATTAGCCCATTAATGTCTATGGCTCAGCTTTAAACATAAATATTTGGGTCAGACAAGGATCTATTAGTGGTGTGTTGGACTGATTGCTTCTTGTAGTCAGAAAGAGAATAGAAGCAGGGGCTCAGCCAGACCCTAAATCCTGCTTGTCAGGAAAGCAATGCAATAGAAATGATCTCCCAGTGGTAGGGCACTGCACCACACGGTAGATGATGTTACTCTGAAGAGTAACCAACTTCGCCTACAGATTCTGCAGCTCAGTGTTTGTAAGCCAATGAAGACAGAGTATTTCAAGGCAGCTATGAATTATTCTTCAGAGGAAAGAGAACAGCTGTACTCCTTAGTGAGAAACCTTCTGGCATATTTCCCATACCTATTTGCTGGGCTGTATCTAAGCTGGCATTAGTTTTCTTGGTAAGAGAAAGGGAATATAATAATGACACCCATTTAAAAAAAATCAGGAAAGGGAGAGGTCAAAGGAATTTAAAAAAAATAAAAGAAATTGCACTCAAAAGAAATTGTAATTACAAATATTTTTTTTTAGAGAAAAGACAGACAGGCAATTGCCAATGATACCTGGTGCAGTGCAAAACAATCTGTGCCATATGCAAGTTTACTGCTGAATTGGGAGTCACAATCAGGACTGCAAGAGTCTGCAGTAATTGCCTTAGTTTACTAATTAAACAGACATTCTGAGCATCTAACATAAGTATGTCATGCTACAACAGAAAGGAAAAAAGAAATTATCAGGGTAAATCCTTTGCTCAGCGAGACTGACACAGAAAGTAGATAGTCAAAGAGACAGATATTCTGTTTATAAAGTGCAAAAACAAAAATAGCATTATGAGTAATTTGACACTGGATCCAAATGGTGGTGGACCTCCATTGGAGGTATTCATGCAAGGACTGTACTTAGTAAGGGTTGAACAAGGGTTGTCTTTAGTGCCCCTTTAACTACATGACTATATTTTTATATATTGGTGATCATTATGAACAACGAAAATTCTCATGTAAGCCATTTTGAACTCCTGTAGGAAAAAATATAAATTACATTTTAAAAACTAAATTAAATAATAAATAACTATGGAACATCATATTTCATAACTGGAATAGTTCTTCAGTTTCCCTGGAATGTACTTTAAGGGAAGGAAGCACAATGGCTCAGTGGTTAAAAACACTGAACTTGTCAGCTGGAAAGCTTTCAAGATTTCAAGAGGTTCAAGATCTGAGCACGGTGTGACAGTTTGAGTTCCCATTACTTGCTCTACCTCCTGCCCACCTAGCAGTTCAGAAGCATTGCAAATGCAAGAAGATAAATAGGTACCACTTCAATGGGAAGATAGCAGCATTCCATGCATCTTTGGTGTACAGTCATGCTGGCACATGACCACAGAAATGTCTTCAGAAAATGCTGGTTCCCTCAGCTATGAAATGGAGTTAGTTGGTTGGTTGGTTAAAATCTGATTGGTTAGGTCTCTGGAGAGATAGCATATGTTTGGATCCAAACAGTGATCAATCTATCCTTGAAAGGCAACTGTCCTTGCTTAAGAAGGTGATGGTCTGTTCCCCTTCCCAGAACTATTTCTTGCTACAGTGTATGGGACAATTTTACCCTGTCTCCAACTTTCTCTTTTTGGGAAAGGTTGTTTAGGAAGAATTTGGACAGCAGCTTCAGGAGGCCCTAAAGAAAGTGGATTATGTAAATGAAGTTGGGCTTCAGAGCTGAATATACTCCTTAAATGTAATTGTAGATGAAATCTGGAAGACAGGTGATGGTGTATTCATCATTTAAGTCAAATGATTGAAGCAGAATAAAACATTCCCAATAAACAAACTTACCATTCAACTGACTTTTTTCTTACCACTGAAAATAACATCAATCTACTGAGAAAATTTGAAGCAAAGTCTGAGGGGCTCTCAGTCTGCTCTACTGAACAAAATCATTGTCTTAAATAGCTTGTTCTTCAAAATTACCCTTTCCTGCATGATGCATATTTTCTCAGAGAAACTTCTTTACCTGTTACAAAATTTAACTTCCTCACATGGATTCAAACTACAGTATTTTCAAGAACCCTGCTCCCTGTAGAGTAATAGTAGAGGTATACATTGTGAAAGCTGGTAGTGTATCAAAGAACTGTAGTGTTTTACATAATTTTGCCTTTTGAATCCAAACTGCCTGAGTCTTTATAAAAAAAAAAAACCTATCTCTCTGGGGAGTAACGGGAAAACTAATTTTGCTCATGCTCTTTGTGATTTTCCAAGGGGAACAATTACTGTCAACTTTAATTTCTTTCGGTGTAAACTTAGGATCATTTCTCCTTGTCACACAAGCAAAAAACTGTTAGATTTCCTTTATCCAATCCAATATTCTGCCTATCAAAGTCACAGGTTTGATGTAGAAAAACTGGGGTCTGCCCATCCCATGACAACTTTCTTAGTAATTTATCAAAAGAGAGTTTCCACAGTTCAGACTCCACCCCTTGTGACTGCCCTTCAAGGATTGAGGTTCATCATTAAAAGGGAACTAAAAGTCTAGAGTAGATAGAATAGATAGAATTCTTTATCGGTCAAGTGTGATTGGACACAGAATTAATTTGTCTCCTGTGCATAAGCTCTCAGTGTAAATGCAAACAATAAGTGATAAATCATGATTATTACAAAACTAGCCCTTCATCTCAAAGCTTTATATGAGGTCATTTATTAAGTCTTATCATCATCAGCCACTGTCTTCAACTTTTGTAAAATCACTATGTGATCGGGCTTAATTTTGGGGGAGGAAAATATGGAGAATTTTTTTTTGTGTGTGCCTACCAGCATCCATCAATATTCATCTGGCTAGTGTCCTGTCAGTGTGTCAGAGAGTTGAGGGCTGTTTGGAAACTGAAACAGTATTTGCTGTGTGAGCAAGAAGCCTGGGCGTGGCTTTGGTCAACTGTTAGTAATAAAAAACGTGAAACTAAAACTGAAACTAAAACTCCTCTGCTTGTATTTTGCAGGTGGGGAGGGGAACTCTTTAGTGGGAACTCTTTAGCATCAAATTGTGTAAATAATAATATACAAAATACTAATGCTCTGATGGTTATTATGTCATACTCTTTATGATCATTAAATTCCTACATAATTTAATTTTACAAATTTACCATTTAGGTATGTTCTTTTCAGAGTTGAAGAGACTGCATCCATTCCACAGTATTTGATACTAGGTGAGAGTTTAAAATATGTAAACATTTATCCATGTTAAAAATTAATACTAAAATATTACCTGCTAGTCTCTGAATATCAACTGACAGCCATTATAATTATTTATACGTTTTTTTTCTAATTTAATATCCTCCAGATATGAGTGAATATAATTCCCAATAACACATCGGAAGTATGTGTTAAGTAACATTGTAAGTAACAATGCTTACTTCCATTACTTGGTTTTTAAATAATCATAATGCAAGAAATATAGATAAGATATATTTCTAGTTTCATCTGAGGCAGAATTCCAAGAGAAAATAGACAATCAATGATTTATTGGGTTATGGTTTCAGATATATCTTTTTTACCTAAACAGAGAAACAGAATGACTAAGGGCAAAAAAGCCTAACTTCCTACTAGTTTGACTACACTGACTGCCCACTGGCAGCTGAAAGAGGATCTATCTACCAAGCTTCTGGAGGGCTAGGGTAAGGCCCATCTACAGAATCACTAAGTGGTGGCAACTTGGCTAAATGTCAATCTCATGACAGTCATGGATCCTGAATTTTCAATGGATTCTCTAAGTTCACTCGTTTGAGGTGCCTTGATTCAAAAATTGTTGTCTTATGATGCACTGTTTCACCCAGTTAAAGATTACAGATACAAAAGTTTTAGTTGTATGCGGATGAACTTAGAAACAAATGGAATCCAGAGAGCAGTGTAATTGAATTCAAAATTTAAGAAGAGAAACTTCTACGATTAGGAAACGTTCCCTTGTGATCCAACTTCTGTAATTTAGAAGTGATCACTGGGGGGAAATCATCCTTTTAAATGTCTCTATAAATGAGTTAAAGTTTTAATATCTTAATCTTCACATTGTCAATGGACATTATATGTTTTAGTCTTATGACGATATGTTTGTGGCTCCTCTTGCCTTGATTAATCTCTGTTCCACTATTTGTGGGTAAGTTTTATAGTATGCAATTACCAAAACTGTGTTTTTTATTGGATTTTGGGGGTTTGAAATTAACGTTCATTGTTCAATCATTTTCTTGAAAGTGTTTTGTTATACATTGACCATAAAAATGCATTAACAAGTGCATAAACAAATATTATCTATGCCACTTGAAACCTTTTTTAAAAATTTATTTGCAGCTGTAAAATTGTAGAGCAAGATAAGAACATGTTCGAGCAATTCTTGATCTCCATTTTCCAACGCTTGTCCACTGGAAAGAATGTGCTGGTTGGAGTAGTAGAAAACTATTCAGCAATATCTGGGAAAAAGGAGCATAGGTTCTCAAATCTATATACAGAAAAAAACCATAAACCACCAAATTGTAGAGGTAGATCCTGCAATCCACTAGAATTGTAGGAAAATGTATCATGGAATTGCATGTTGAATAGAGAGACAATGTGCATTTTACTGTACCTGTTATTAAGAAATAAAAGAATATTTAGGATACTCATGGCTTTTCATCATCCAGACTCACTATGTACAGACAGGGGTGGGATTCTATCAGTTCACACCTATTCGCTAGAACTGGTTGTTAACATTCTAAGCAGTTTGGAAAACCGGTTGTTAGAAGAAATTACTGGACTAATCCTGTAAGGAAGGCAGGAAGGAAACATTCTGGTGTTGCTTACAGAAACTGCCTCTCCATTAAACCTTATTACATTCTTGGCAGGACTAAACTTCTCATCTCTGGAACTTCTCTGGAGTTTTTTCCCCCTCCTTTGCTGGTACTTTGCTTGTGTGGAGTGACCATTCAAAGTTACAATGGCATTGAAAAAAGTGACTTATGATCATTTTTCACACTTACGACTGTTGCAGCATCCCCACAGTCATGAGAGGCCAGGTGAGGAGATGCATGCCTTGATGTGAATGATATTGAATTGGCCACACCCAGCCAATAACATGATCACCAAGCCGTGCCCACTACCTAAGCCACACCCACAGAACCGGTTGTTAAAAAAGTTGAATCCCACCCCTGAGTACAGGTCAGGATGCTAAGTAGTACTAGAAGAATAGCAGTGAAGAAGATTGAGATATATTAATTCTTCCATTCAGTGCAATGAAGATCAAGGAGCTGAAGGACAGAACAGCACAGTAATAAAAGCTGATTAATTGAATGCTTAAACAATGAATTGCTTTCTTTGCCCTAAGATCTTCTGCCATTGCTATTGTCTGAAATCTAAATAAATGCATTCATGATTTTTTTCTTTGGCTGAATCACTATCTGAATTGGTTTTTGAGTGAATCTTTGTGGTTTGGATCCACCTTTTAAATCAGAAGTGGGGAAAATGGCCTCTTTATGACTTGTGGGCTTCAACTTCTAGAACTCCTGAGCCAGCATGGAGTTCAATATGAAATGCTCTCAAATCCCTGCTCCTCCGAACCCAACAAAAGACCTTTTAATAAGCTGTGGTTTATTTAAAGTATGGTTTCTTGAGTGAACCACAGTAGCTGGCTTTCCATTTCACTTTCAGTCATATTGTGCCTTGTTTGGTTCTGGATTGGTATGACACAAAATATAAGGTTTCAATTAAAAGATGTATTAAGCCAAAGGGCATAATCTTCCATCACCTTATCTAGACTATGAGAAGATATTTTGAACTTGGATATATTTTTCTAATTGTTTCCTTGTTTGCTTATCCTGTTTTTCCTCTAGTTGCTCAAGATAGTTTACCTGGCAACTCCTTAAATGCATATGGCTACAACATAAACCCCACAAAATTAGTTAGTCTGAAAAAAAGTGACTTCCCATTGCTGCAGATAGATTTCAACTTGGTCTCCCTGTCCGAGACCAAGAGCTTAGCCCAGGGGTGTCAAACTCAATCCCATCACAGGACACATCAGGAATTTTTTTGCCCTTTGGGGGGAGTGGATGACATAGCTTGGTTGCCACAGCCAACTGGGTGGGCAGGGCCAAGGTGGGCCAGGACAGCCAGGTTGATCCCTCGCCATCTCTGAGATGGTCTCTTGGGACAACTCTGGGCCTATTGCAGGCCTCCAGTTTGACAGCACCTCTGGCTTTTTAGCTGGTTCATCATCCTTTATTAAACTGAATGCTCATTTATTGCATTTATCTGAGAGAGGGAAACAAATAAATGCCAAGTGTCAAGCCAGAATTTGCAAAAAGGAGGACAATTAATTTTCTATGGTGATCTTTAACACCTTTAACTGTGTGGTATATGGCTTAAGGCTCTGTCACACTGCCCAACGGATGCAAAACGTTAGTAAAAAGGACACAACGGAAGAGAAAAATGTTCCATCCTTTGTAATCTGCTCTCAGAAAGGGCGAAAATTTGCATAACCGGAGCGGATAACACAGAAAGGAACGGACGCAGGGAGGACGCAGGGCGAATGGAAAGCGGATGCGGAACAGAAGCCCAGCGGATGGAAGCAGATGGGAGAGGATGGCACATCTGCAAGGCTTCCGGGGGACCTCAGCAAAGCAGACGTGGAACGGATACAGTGGATGCACAGCGGATGCCAAGCGGATGAAGCGGATGCACAGTGGAAGCCTAGCGAATGCACAGCAGAAGCCTAACGGATGCCTAGCGTTAATTGCGCATGCGGGGAGGATGCATTGCGTAAGCCCCGCGGATATAAGGGAAGCAGCTCGGAAGCAGGTCACCATTCAGAGGAAAGACCTGCTGCCGGACGGATTGACAGCCTTGCCTGCCCTGCCTGCATGCCTGCCTGCAAGCCTTGCTGCCAGCCTTGCTGGCTGCCTGCCTGCCAGCCATGCTGCCTGCCTTCCTGCCAGCCTTGGTTCATGTCTGCCTGCCAGCCTTGGTGCCTGCCTGTCTGCCAGCCTTCCTGCCAACCTTGGTGCTGCCTCCCTGCCAGCCTTCCTGCAAGCCTTCCTGCCAGCCTTGGTTCATGTCTGCCTGCCAGCCTTCCTGCCAGCCTTGGAGCCTGCCTGGCTGCCAGCCTTGGTGCCTGCCTCCCTACAAGCATTCCTGCCAGCCTTGGTGCTTGCCTCCCTGCCAGCCTTCCTGCCAGCCTTGGTTCCTGCCAGCCTCCCTGCCAGCCAGCAACCCCACAACCATGCGGAAGCACAGCAAGCCTCAGCCATCTGCTGCCAGCCCTTGCAAGAGGGACAGGGCTACCATCCCTCCCCCTAGCCCTCACTCTGGTTCTGCTGGGGCTTCTGTAGCACGGGCTCGCTCTTCTGGGGCTGGGGCTTCTGCTGCTTCTGCTTCTGGAGGAGCTGATGACAAGCACTCCAGCACCAGCCACCTCCACAGCACCTGGACCCTTCACCCCTGAGACTGAGCGACCAAGAGGAGTGCCAGAGACTCATTTTTGTTTTATAGCTTGTTGTTAATAAAGTCTATTTTTGATTCACACACTTGCTTCATTTCTTTTTTTTAATAAAGTCTTGCTGGAAACTTTTAGAAATGGCTTAAGCCTTTGCATGCTTGTGGGATGGGTTAAGATAGCAGTGGGATGGGTTGAGATAGCTGTGGCATGGGCAGGGATACCTTTGGGATGGGTAATAGCTGTGGGATAGATAAACCTCCAGTGCAAGCATAGTGGGACTGTATGGTCCACCCTCCCAGGTGCCACACCTATGGCCCTTTATTATCAATAACAATGTAAGCATTGATCCACACATGTCAACATAAACACAACTCTTTAATAAATGCCCTGTTCATTGTAGGCCCACCCAACATACATGGCCCAATCTCATCCGTGTGATGAGACAGGCTGAAGGATGCATCCATTAATCATCTATCATCCTGTCTTGCCACTCCACTGCTCCAGCTGGGGAGTTGCACCAGTGTTTCAGGAGGTTGCGCTGTTTCTTCCCTTCACGTGAGGCTCTGTTGGGGCCTTGCACATCCTCAGTGTCTATCAGGTTTCGCCCTTGCCTCCATTCCCCAGGCTCCATGTCCCCATTGCCTTGTTGGAGGTGCACGAGCCTGTTTTGCAAGACTGGGTAGCAGGTGCACATGAGATTGTGCAGGATGCAGCAAGCTTCCATGATCCTCCTCACGGTCTCTGGGTGATGCTGCATGGTGGTGAGAAGTACCTGGAACCTGTTGGGCAGGATGCCAAAGGCATTCTCCACCACCCGCCTTGCCCTGGACAGCCTGTAGTTGAATATCCTCTCTTCACGGGTGAGGCATCTGGAGGTGTAGGGCTTCATGAGGTAGATTGTGAGGGAGAAGGCGTCATCCCCCACGATGAAGTAGGGCACATCTTGCGTGTCGTTGGGCAGGGGGTCTGGATCTGGGAAGCCCATGATGAGGTTGCATTCCAGCCCCTCCTTGAGGTGACTGGCGTTGTATACCTGGGCATCTGAAGATGAGCCGTAGCCTGAAGCATCGATGTACATGAACTTGTAGTCAGCATTGACCATGGCGAAGAGGATGATGCTGAAGAAGCCCTTGGAGTTGTGATAAGAGGACCCTGAGTTGGCTGGCGCTTTGCAGGCCACGTGCTTGCCATCGATGGCTCCAACGGTGTGGAGGAAGTTCCACCTATGATACCACTGCTCTGCAACTTTCTTCCATCCTTCTTCAGTGGAGGGGCACTGGAGGAGCTCCTCCTTGTATTCTTCAATGATGGCCTGCACCACTTCTCTGACCACAATGCTGATGGTGTTGTGTGGCACCCTCCAGCCGTACTGCATGCTCTTGTGTGTGGTCCCTGAGGCCAGGTGGCACAGAGTGAGTGCCACCCTGAGCCCAGGTTCCAGGCTGGGCCGGAAGTTGGTGTTTGCCTTGGTCAACCTGGGTGTCAGCTGCTGCACAACTTCATCAAACATGGCTGGCGGCATCCTCATGAAGTTCTGGAATGCATGAGTGTCTTTGTTCCTGAGCTCCACCATCAGCTTGTTGTACAGTCCGTCCTCTGCTCTTCTGGCGAACCATCTTTGTCCCCAGACGCTTCTTGGCCGCCTCTTTTTCTTCCCATAGTAGATTTCACAGAGTCTGTAGATGGCTTCGCACTGTTGCAGAAGGATGGTGGCTGCCAAAAGGACTTTGTTATGATCCACGGTGGACATGACTGGATGCTGTGGAAGAGGAATAGGCAGATGAAGGCTGCAGGGGTCCGCACCACAGGACTGCTGTTCTGAAAGTGAGATCCAGATGAGTTGCTCCCCCTTTTTATAGGCAGTATAGGTTTTCCCCTAGGTGTCCTTTTGCATCCTCTAGGCATCCTCTAGACATCCTTAATATCCAAGATAGGTCCCCTCTGCAAACATTTTTTCCATTTTACATGCTGTGTTTCCATTCTGCATCCGCTAGGCATCCGTTCTGCATCCGTTCCGCATCCGTTCCACTTCCTCCCTGCGTCCGTTTACCGCTGGAGCGGATGGAGTTGCGCGGATGCGCAGCGGATGCCTAGCGGATATAGCGGATGCGTAATGGATGCGTAATGGATGCAGAATGGATTTCTAGCGGATACAGAACGGACAAATTGGATACATTTTCCGCTCAAAAGTTTTGAGCAGCTCAAAACTTTCTGAGCTGATGAAATGTCAATAAACGGATGCTGGACGGATAGAGAGGAAGCAAAACGTATGCAGTGAGTACAGAACGGATGCATCGCGTTAATCAACGGATGGCAAGTGTTTCTCTCCGTTTTCCATCCTCTTTCCATCCGTTGGTGCAGTGTGACAGGGGCTTAAAGAACTAAGGTAATATAGTAGTAGAGACAGTATTGGATTAAACACAGAGCAGGTTTGTTTATCTGGTCTCTTTATCTGTAAAGTCTATGCAAATCTAGTTTGAGCTGGAAACAGTTCTGAATCTATTTGAAATAAACAAACTCTTTCCCAATTAACTGCCATGGTGACATGATTTTGTTCCTCTCACCACGATATTTTCTTTTCCTTTTGTTAAAAAACAAATCAGGATGACCTCCCCTACCTCTTCTGGCAGTTGAGAGGATTGAAAAAATGATTGATACCTGACTGACACACTTATTCTGGATTACATGATTTTGGGAAACAGAGGTGAGTCTTTTTAACAGAGTTAACCATATCCTGGGATGGCTGCCTGGGCAGTTTGTAAAATGGGAGTATTCTTAAAAACAATGGCCCATTATTATTTGTCTTGAAAGCTGTGCTTTAAAACTATATTTTTCAGCATTCCACACAGATGGACATTTTATGTTTAATGTTAATGTTAGTGATATATTTGCTATTTGTTGTACATTTTAATTATTATTTTTGGTTGGTTGTTTGTAATTAATGTCTTTTTTAAATTGTGTTTTCACTTTAGAGATAAATAAAAAATTCATTAAAAAAAGAAAACTAGTTTTTTCTGACTGTTGGCATTATTTCTGCAAAGAGCTTTTTTCCTAAGACAATTGCTATGTATCTGAAAAAAAAAATATTTTCTGCATTGCTAGTCCCACAAAACATGGCGGGAATTCTAAAACTACAGCTTTCTCTTCCGCTTTTCAGATATTGTCTCCAGATTCAAATCTTCCATCTATGCATGACTCAGAGATGTTGAAAGAAAAATTGCTCAGTTATGCCAGGAGAACATAAATATTATGTTTCACTTGGTATTATAATTAACTGCATGTTTCAAATATTTCTTGCTTGTTTGCTTTCACAATGTATAGTATAATTTACCAGTAATAGGATTAAGATGTCTGCTTTTGAAAAAGTAAATAGCTCATTGGCTTGAGAATATTTTCTGTATTTCTTATTGATACCTATTTACTAAATGCTCAACATACAGTATCTCAGTATAGAGAATAATTAAAATAACTAACTATAATTTGTAAAGCTCAGAAGATAAATTTCTTATTTTTCTCAACTTCTCCTTGCTGGGAATGTTGTAACTACCAGCACATATTCAAACAAGAGTAGATCTGAGAGATTGAGATATTTTTTAAATATATAAAAAGCTCTAACAGTTAAAATGATACTGTTTATTAAAATTCAGAGGAGGGTGGATTGCAGATTGATTACAGATCTAGTACACTATAAAATTGATACTATTGAAAAAAATCATTTTTTGCAAGCCATCTTTTTGAAATTTGGTAATAAACAGAAAGGGACTATCACTTTAAGATAAATTAAGCTTAATATTTCACCACACGCTTATTTCTGTGACACTCAAAGACAACTGCAGAATGCATCCAACTTCAGCACTTGTTAAAAATCACTGAAGTCATGAAACATTTTAACTGGAGAGAGAGAGAGAGAGAAAGAACAATGAGAAACTAAAACAAATCATCATCATCACTGGCCAAAGTTTTACTCACTGCTAGAATGGCAAAGCCCATTAAAAATCAAGCAGATGTATGCAGAGGAGTATTCCTGCTTTTGTGCTTCCCAAATGCTGGAGTTGGTCTTTTGCCAGATTTTTTTCTCCCGGATTTGCATCTGGCCTGGCTTTGGGATGGCTCCCTCAGCTACAGCCATATGTTCCCTTCTCTTTCTCATTGATGTCACAAATTTTCTTCTGCTGTGGTAAGAGGAGGATAATAGAACAGGGGTGGCGGCTGTTGTTTCCTGCATCCAGACATCCAAATAGTGTTGGGTAGGATGTGGGTATATGTGTACCATCTTTTTAAAACAACTGCTGGAACCTGTTAATAAATCTTGAAGGTATCAAACTGGCCTTTGAAATACTGCCATAGACATTAAATAGGTTTGCTAATTTGGAGGATGGGTGTTCTTTCTTTTGAATAATTATCTGCTGTATCTCTGTAGGGCTTCAGATACACTGGCCTTGGTGACATTGATTCTGTTCCTGTCATCATTATGGTTTTTTTTTTCCTTTTGTTAAAAACAAATCAGGACAACCTCTCTACTTCTTCCCTCCTGGCCGCTGTATCTATATCTTCAGAGAAGATACACTGGGGCAGAGGTCTCCAAACTTGTCAACTTTAAGACTGGTGGACTTCAACTCCCAGAATTCAAAGCTGGCTGAGGAATTCTGGGAGCTGAAAGTTGCTAAGGTTGGAGATAGGGGTGGGATTCTACCAGTTTGGACTAGTTTGGGTGAACCCCTTGCCCCAAAGAGGGACAGCTGATCTTCGGAGCAAGGGGTCATCCAAACCGGTAGAATCCCACCCCTATCTCCAACCTAAACAACTTTAAGACTTGTAGACTTCAGATCCCAGAATTCCTCAGCCAGCTTTGAATTCTGGGAGTTGAAGTCCACAAGTCATAAAGTTGACAAGTTTGGGGACCACTGCACTGGGGAGACTATTCCTTTGCAAGTGACATTTCAGTTCTTCAGGTACAGATAACTAAATTGCTTGAATTGGCAGCACAGAGAGTCTGGTCTTCTCAGCTTTTGACCTGGTTCTCATTCATGGGGAAATAATTAGGCAAGAATATTATGATATAATGGATCAAATTATCCAGCAGATAGGAAGGCCTTGTGGCAGTCATGCTTCAAGATATGTCTTCAGACCAGTGAAAATGCATCCCTCCCATTGAGCTCAACACATTAACAAGTCTGTTCCAGCAGTGGGATCCTACCTGTTCCACTATCAGTTTGTTGATTGCACTTTCGCATGAGCACAGCTTTTCCCACACAAGCTGAAGCCTGCAGTGCCAAACAGCTGAGATAATAAAGGAGAGAAAAGTGCAGGGGTAGGTGGGAGGGCCAATCCTGCACTTTTTTCTTTTTCCTACTCTCAGTTGATCGTTGGAGGCTTTTTGTACCACAGGTTTGGGTGAACTGGTAGTATACCATCACTGGTACATTCTCTTTCAAGGGCTTGCCACAAAGATAAATCTTGCTGAGACTTTAACCTGTAATATCGAAGTAGGTGGGAACTTGCTGGAGGAAGAGTAGGCTTCAAAGGAAGAAAGGGTGGCAAAATGCATGCAATGTCTGGATGTGTTTAAATTACTAACCAGGCCATTCAGTTTATTGTACATGTTAGAAGGGAAGTCTTCCAATCTTTTCCCCCCTTATTTTTACAATTCATTCAAAACGTCATAACCATTTACATTTGCTATCATCCATAGCATATGGAGATTTTTGTACACATCTTCTAATTTACATAACTGTTTGGTCAAATTGCCCAAGAGACTTTTTAAAAATGCAAATGATCTTGCTTTCATTCATTAACATGTAAATGTCAGTGATGTAGGCTTTTTTAAATGCAATTTTCCTAATGTAAGCTCTTTCTTAAACGTAATTACTACTGTTTGTATGCAACTTTCAATAGTATACTTTTCATATTCAGAAGTCTCTCTTTCTCTCTCTCTTTTTTTCAAACAGATTTTTGCCTGGGAGACAGATTAATGTTGCTGCATTTTGATGCCAGTATGTAGCTTACTCTGGAATTTGAAGTGAGTCAAATGCTTTTCCCAAATCTTTATCCAAAGGAATTCTTACTAGAATATTTGTAGATATATCTCCTAGTATAGGAGGAATTGCAGCGATTGCTCCAACATGAACTTAGTGGAAAAGATCTATTTTATATTTATCTATTTTTCTGATGCTGTTGTTTTTTTATACTGAAAAGAATAAAATAAGTTAAAGCCCATGTCACACTGAACCAACAGATGTAAAATGGACAAAAAACCTTGCCATCCGTACGAAAATGCGATGTACTCACTGCCTCTGTTTGGCTTCCTCTCTATCCGTCCAGCATCCATTTATGGACGTTTCATCCGCTCCAAAAGTTTTGGGCTGCCCAAAACTTTTGCGCGGAAAATGTATCCAGTTTGTCCGTTCTGCATCCGATACGCATCCGCTAGGCATCCATTACGCATCCGTTACGCATCCGCTATATCCGCTAGGCATCCGCTACACATCCGCCAACTCGCATCCGCACGGATGCAGGGAGGAAGTGGAATGGATGCAGAACGGATGCAGAACGGATGCCTAATGGATAAAGCACGGAAACAAAGCGTTTAAAATGGAAAAAACGTTCACAGAGGGGAACTATCTCGGATATTAAGGATGTCTACAGGATGCCTAGAGGATGCCTAGTGGAAAACCTATACTGCCTATAAAAAGGGGGAGCAACTCACCTGCATCTCACTTTCAGAACAGCAGCCCAGTGGTGCAGACCTCTGAAGCCTTCATCTGCCTCTTCCTCTTCCACAGCATCCAGTCATGTCCACCGTGGATTGTAACAAAGTCCTTTCGGCAGCCACCATCGTTCTGCAACAGTGCGAAGCCATCTGCAGGCTCTGTGAACTCTACTGCGAGAAGAAAAGGAGCCACCCAAAAAGAGTTTGGATCCGAAGATGGTTTGCCAGAAGAGCAGAGGACGGACTGCACAACAAGCTGATGGTGGAGCTCAGGAACGAAGACTCGGGCGTTCCAGAACTTCATGAGGATGCCTCCAGCCATGTTTGACGAAGTTGTGCAGCGGCTGACACCCAGGTTGACCAAGGCAAACACCAACTTCCTACCCAGCCTGGAACCTGGGCTCAAGGTGGCACTCACTCTGCGCCACCTGGTCTCAGGGACCTCCTATAGGAGCATGCAGTACGCCTGGAGGGTGCCATCCAACACCATCAGCATTGTGGTCAGAGAAGTGGTGCAGGCCATCATCGAAGAATACGAGGAGGAGCTCCTCCAGTGCCCCTCCACTGAAGAAGGCTGGAAGAAAGTTGCAGAGCAGTGGTATCAGAAGTGGAACTTCCCACACACCGCTGGAGCCATCGATGGCAAGCACGTGGCCTGCAAATCTCCAGCCAAGTCGGGGTCCACTTATTTCAACTCCAAGGGCTTCTTCAGCATCATCCTCTTCGCCATGGTCGATGCTGACTACAAGTTCATGTACATCGATGCTTCAGGCAACAGCTCATCTTCAGATGGCCAGGTATACAACACCAGTCAGCTCAAGGAGGACCTGGAAGGCAACCTCATCGTGCGCTTCCCAGATCCAGACCCCCTGCCCAACGACACACAAGATGTGCCCTACTTCATCGTGGGGGATGATGCCTTCTCCCTCACAACCTACTTCATGAAGCCCTACACTTCCAAACTCCTCACCCGTGAAGAGAGGATCTCCAGGGCAAGGCGGGTGGTGGAGAACGCCTTTGGCATCCTGGCCAACAGGTTCCAGGTACCTCTCACCACCATGCAGCATTGCCCAGAGACCGTGAGGAGGATCATGGAAGCTTGCTGCATCCTGCACAATCTCATGCGCACCCGCTACCCAGTCTTGCAAAACAGGCTCGTGCACCTCCAGCAAGGCAATGGGGACATGGAGCCTGAGGAATGGAGGCAAGGGCGAAACCTGATAGACACTGAGGATGTGCAAGGCCCCAACAGAGCCTCACATGAAGCGAAGAAGCAGCACAACCTCCTGAGACAATGGTGCAACTCCCCAGCTGGAGCAGTGGAGTGGCAAGACAGGATGGTAGATGCTTAATGGATGCTTCCTTCAGCCTGTCTCATCACATGGATGAGATTGGGCCATGTATGTTTGGTTGGCCTACAATGAACAGGGCGTTTAATAAAGAGTTGTGTTTATGTTGACATGTGTGGATAATTATAACATTATTATTGATAATAAAGGGCCGTAGGTGTGGCACCTGGGAGGGTGGACCATACAGTCCCACTATGCTTGCACTGGAGGTTTATCTATCCCACATCTATTACCCATCCCACAGGTATCCCTGCCCATCCCACAGCTATCTTAACCCATCCCACAAGAATGCAAAGGCTTAAACCATTTCTAAAAGTTTCCACCAAGACTTTATTAAAAAAAAGAAATGAGGCAAGTGTTTGAATCAAAAATAGACTTTATTAACAACAAGCTACAAGACAAAAATGAGTCTCTGGTACTCCTCTTGGTTGCTCAGTCCTAGGGGTGAATGGTGCAGGTGCTGTGGAGGTGGCTGGTGCTGTAGTGCTTGTCATCAGCTCCTCCAGAAGCAGAAGCAGCAGAAGCACCAGCCCCAGAAGAGCGAGCCCGTGCTGCAGAAGCCCCAGGAGAACCAGAGTGAGGGCCAGGGGGTGGGATGGTAGCCCTGTCCCTCTTGCCAGGGCTGACAGCAGATGGCTGAGGCTTGCTGTGCTTCTGCATGGTTGTGGGGTTGCTGGCTGGCAGGGAGGCTGGCAGGAACCAAGGCTGGCAGGAAGGCTGGCAGGGAGGCTGCCACCAAGGCTGGCAGGAAGGCTGGCAGGAAGGCTGGCAGGGAGGCAGGCACCAAGGCTGGCAGGCAGGCAGGCAGGCAGGCACCAAGGCTGGCAGGAAGGCTGGCACCAAGGCTTGCAGGAAGGCTGGCAGGGAGGCAGGCACCAAGGCTTGCAGGAAGGCTGGTAGCAAGGCTGGCAGGCAGACATGCAGGCAGGGCAGGCAAGGCAGTCGATGTGTCTGGAAGCAGGTCTTTCTTCTGAATGGTGACCTGCTTCCGAGCTGCTTCCGTTACATCCGCGCGGCTGACACAATGCATCCTCCCCGCATGCCGAATTAATGCCAGGCATCCATTAGGCTTCCGCTGTGCATCCGCTGTGCATCCGCTTCATCCGTTCGGCTTCTGCTGTGCATCCGCTGTATCCGTTCCGCGTCCGCTTTGCTGAGGTCCCCCGGAAGCCTAACGGATGCGCCATCTGCTCCCATCTGCTTACATCCGCTGGGCTTCCGTTCCGCATCCGCTTTGCATCCGCCCTGCGTCCTCCCCGCGTACGTGTTATCCGCTCCGGTTATGCAAATTTTTGCCCCTTTTGAGAGCGGATAACAACGGATGGAACATTTTGCTCGTCCGCTGTGTTCTTTTTGCATCCGTTGGGCAGTGTGACATGGGCTTAACTTTAAATAAACAGCTACTGGAAAAATGTTATTGTACTTCTATAACATAAATGTGTGCCTACCTAAAAACACACTTTGTTGTGTGGGGAATCATTGAAGCTATTTGTTCATTTCTGAGAGCAGCTTGAAAGCAGTGCAGTCTTCTCTCCTTGCTGCAGCACAAAGAATTTGGCATAAACATTTGGATGTATTCACTTAACTGCTTTTCCATCTACTAAAGTTTCATTAGGGAGCCATGTGCCTTTGCAAGGGATGAATGGTTTCATTAGCACTGAGACTAATAAACTTATAAAAGTTAATAATGTGAATATGTTTGATTTGTAATTATGCACTCAGACATTAAAAACCACAAAAAGTCTCTTTCATAACAACCCGCTTTCTCCAGACTTGCTCAGGTAGGTGAGAGGGCGAATTGCTTGGAGAAATAATAGCTTAAAAAGGCACTATTTTCTTTGTTTGTCAGCCTATATTTCAGGACTTTTAATGTTCAGAACAGATTTAAAAGTCAGAGATAGTCTATAAACTTTAACTGTTTGCTAACTCACAATGTCATTGAGATTTGAAGTTCAAGCCATGGAAATATGACTCTTAGGGCTCATAACACTTGATTCAAATAACATATTAGAGTAAGTCTTGTGAAAACTACATTTCCCAGGGGTTGTTTTAGGCTGCTGTGTAACCATTCAGAGTACCAAATCGCAGTGGGAAGGTGGGGAGGAGATCTCCCTACCACTTCAACGCCATGTTAGTACCAGTAATATCAGATCACCACACACATTGGGGTGATCAGAGTAGTAATTTCAGAGAAGAGAATACTTGATTTATACCATACCCAAAATGACTTTTTTTTAAAGAAACAGCAAGCTTAATTCCAAACTGATCTGAAAATATTATGGGCAAAGAGTTTCTGTTGTTGGGGTTTGTTGAATGGTTACTTCACTAATGTACAAACACAGCATAAACCCTTCTCTCTGATAAGACAAAAAATAAGCAAAGGATTACAATCTAGATTCATAGCTTCTCAGAAAAATAGTTTATTTGTTTAGAGTACTTGTAGGCTGAGTTCCAAAAGCAGTTTTCCAAATAATAAATGCCTATTGTACATATAAAAACATTAAACTCAGAAAAAGTATTAACCAGCAACACTACTTGCAATGGAATTGGTTCTAGCTATTTCTTTATAAATCACCAAGAAACTTTAGGGATTGATTAGTATATAAATGTTATGTACAATAATAAAAAACCTCTATTCTGTTAGGGTATAATATTAAAATAATTCACACTAATTCCTCAATTTGAAAAAAATAAATCCATATTTTATAGAAACTTTCCTTGAGCAAGCTTAAGGCCCTGTCACACTGCCCAACGGATGCAAAACGTTTGTCAAAAGGACACAGCGGACAAGAAAAATGTTCCATCCGTTGTTATCCGCTCTCAAAAGGGGCAAAAATTTGCATAAGCAGAGCGGATAACACCGAAAGGAACAGACGGGAGGAGAACGCAGAGCAGATGGAAAGTGGATGCGGAACAGAAGCCCAGCGGATGGAAGCGGATGAGAGTGGATGGCACATCTGCAAGGCTTCTGGGGGACATCAGCAAAGCGGACGCGGAACGGATGAAGCGGATGCACAGCGGAAGCCTAATGGATGCCTAGCGTTAATTGCGCATGCGGGGAAGATGCATTGCGTAAGCCCCGCAGATATAAGGGAAGCAGCTCGGAGCAGGTCACCATTCAAAGGAAAGACCTGCTGCCGTACGGATTGACAGCCTTGCCTGCCCTGCCTGCATGCCTACCTGCAAGCCTTGCTGCAAGCCTTGCTGCCAGCCTCCTTGCCAGCCTTGCTGTCCGCCTGCCTGCCAGCCTTGCTGCCAGCCTCCCTGCCAGCCTTGATGTCTGCCTGGCTGCAAGCCTTGCTGCCAGCCAGTCTCCCTGCCAGCCGTGGTGCCTGCCAGACTTGGTTCATGCCTGCCTGCCAGCCTTGGTGCCTGCCTTCCTGCAAGCCTTGGTTCCTGCCTTCCTGCCAGCCTTAGTTCATGCCAGCCTGCCAGCCTTGGTGCCTGCCTGCCTGCAAGCCTTGGTGCCTGCCTTCCTGCCAGCCTCGGTGCCTGCCTGCCTGCCAGCCTTCCTGCCAGCCTTGGTGCCTGCCTCCCTGCCAGCCTTCCTGCCAGCCTTGGTTCCTGCCAGCCTCCCTGCCAGCCAGCAACCCCACAACCATGGGGAAGAACAGAAAGCCTCAGCCATCTGCTGTCAGCCCTGGGAAGAGGGACCGGGCCACCATCCCACCCCCTCGCCCTCACTCTGGTTCTGCTGGGGCTTCTGTAGCACAGGCTCGCTCTTCTGGGGCTGGGGCTTCTGCTGCTTATGTTTCTGGAGGAGCTGATGATGCGGGGGATCAGACAAGCACTCCAGCACCAGCCACCTCCACAGCACCTGGACCCTTCACCCCTGAGACTGAACGACCAAGAGGAGTGCCAGAGACTCATTTTTGTTTTATAGCTTCTTGTTAATAAAGTCTATCTTTGATTCACACACTTGCTTCATTTCTTTTTTTTTAATAAAGTCTTGGTGGAAACTTTTAGAAATGGTTTAAGCCTTTGCAGCCTTGAGGGATGGGTTAAAATAGCAGTGGGATGGGCAGGGATACCTGTGGGATGTGTAATAGCTGTGGGATGGGTAAGGATAGCAGTGGGATGGGTAATAGCTGTGGGATGGGCAGGGATACCTTTGGGATGGGTAATAGCTATGGGATAGATAAACCTCCAGTGCAAGCATAGTGGGACTGTATGGTCCACCCTCCCAGGTGCCACACCTATGGCCCTTTATTATCAATAACAATGTGATAATCATCCACACATTTCAACATAAACACAACTCTTTATTAAATGCCCTGATAATTGTCGGGCCACTCAACATACATGGCACAATCTCATCAGTGTGATGAGAGAGGCTGAAGGAAGCATCCATTAAGCATCTATCATCCTGTATTGCCACTCCACTGCTCCAGCTGGGGAGTTGCACCACTGTTTCAGGAGGTTGCGCTGCTTCTTCCCTTCACATGAGGCTCTGTTGGGGCCTTGCACATCCACAGTATCTATCAGGTTTCGCCCTTGCCTCCATTCCCCAGGCTCCATGTCCCCATTGCCTTGTTGGCGGTCCACGAGCCTGTTCTGCAAGACTGGGTAGCGGGTGCACATGAGATTGTGCAGGATGCAGCAAGCTTCCATGATCCTCCTCATGGTCTCTGGGCGATGCTGCATGGTGGTGAGAAGTACCTGGAACCTGTTGGCCAGGATGCCAAAGGCGTTCTCCACCACCCGCCTTGCCCTGGACAGTCTGTAGTTGAAGATCCTCTCTTCATGGGTGAGGCATTTGGAGGTGTAGTGCTTCATGAGGTAGATTGTGAGGGAGAAGGGGTCATCCCCCATGATGAAGTAGGGCACATCTTGTGTGTCGTTGGGCAGGGGTTCTGGATCTGGGAAGCCTACGATGAGGTTGCGTTCCAGCCCCTCCTTGAGGTGACTGTTTTTGTATACCTGGGCATCTGAGGATGAGCCGTTGCCTGAAGCATCGATGTACATGAACTTGTAGTCAGCATTGACCATGGCGAAGAGGATGATGCTGAAGAAGCCCTTGTAGTTGAAATAAGTGGACCCTGACTTGGCTGGCGCTTTGCAGGCCACGTGCTTGCCACCTATGGCTCCAACGGTGTGTGGGAAGTTCCACCTCTGATACCACTGCTCTGCAACTTTCTTCCATCCTTCTTCAGTGGAGGGGCACTGGAGGAGCTCCTCCATGTATTCTTCGATGATGGCCTGCACCACTTCTCTGACCACAATGCTGATGGTGTTGTGTGGCACCCTCCAGCTGTACTGCATGCTCCTGTACGTGGTCCCTGAGGCCAGGTGGTGCAGAGTGAGTGCCACCTTGAGCCCAGGTTCTAGACTGGGCCAGAAGTTGGTGTTTGCCTTGGTCAACCTGGGTGTCAGCCGCTGCACAACTTCGTCAAACATGGCTGGAGGCATCCTCATGAAGTTCTGGAATGCACGAGTGTCTTCGTTCCTGAGCTCCACCATCAGCTTGTTGTACAGTCCGTCCTCTGCTCTTCTGGCGATCCATCTTTGGACCCAGACGCTTCTTGGCTGCCTCCTTTTCTTCCCGTAGTAGAGTTCACAGAGCCTGTAGATGGCTTCGCACTCTTGCAGAAGAATGGTGGCTGCCAAAAGTACTTTGTTACGATCCACGGTGTACATGACTGGATGCTGTGGAAGAGCAAGTGTCAGATGAAGGCTGCAGAGGTCTGCACCGCAGGGCTGCTGATCTGAAAGTGAGATCCGGGTGAGTTGCTCCCCCTTTTTATAGGCAGTATAGGTTTTCCCCTATGTGTCCCTTTGCATTCTCTAGGCATCCTCTAGACATCCTTAATATCCGAGATAGGTCTCCTCTGCTAACGTTTTTTTCTGTTTTAAATGCTTTGTTTCCGTTCTGCGTCCGTTCTGCATCAGTTCCGTGTCCTTTCCACTTCGTCCCTGCGTCTGTTTACCGCTGGAGTGGATGGAGTTGTGCGGATGCGCAGCGGATGCCTAGCGGATTTAGCGGTTGCGTAACGGATGCAGAACGGATGCCTAGCGGATGCCTTGCGGATGCAGAACGGACGCATTGGATACATTTTCCGCTCAAAGGTTTTGGGCAGTTCAAAACTTTTTGAGCAGATGAAACATCAATAAATGGATGCTGGACGGATAGAGAGGAAGCAAAACGGAGGCAGTGAGTACAGAACAGACACATCGCGTTAACCAACGGATGACAAGTGTTTTTCTCCGTTTTACATCCTCTTTCCATCCGTTGGTGCAGTGTGACAGGGGCTTTAATCATGATATATTTCCATCTGAAACAGAATTCTATGTCTTGTTGGCTACTACCAATAAAACCCTTCATTTCATGTGTTGTAGCTTCATTATTTGCCCAGATGTGCATACACATAGTGAGGAGATATGGATGGAGATTTCTTGGGTAAGAAATACAGAAAATGTTCACTAAGTGGGATCACATGATTTGACTGTTTATCTTATCCTTTGAGGATAATTCAAGTGATTCTGTTTCCTGGCAGCTCCATGTTGAATCATATGGATATTGCTAATGCACAGATGCCTGAACCAAGTTCCATGATCTCTTGATGTCTGGAAATTGAGTTATGGCAACAGTACTTCTTTTCTTTTTAGTTTGAAATGTTTTGCTACTTATCCAAGCAGCTTCTTCACTCTGAGAAGCCTGATGACTAAGAATCTTCATCAACATAATCTTTTGGTATAGTTACAGTTGGCATATCAGTTGAAGCTGGTAAATTATTCCTAGCCATTGTAACCAGCTGAGTTTCTTGATTAGTACAGAATTCAGGAAAAGATTAGTACAGAATTCAGGAGAACAGAGCCTCATCAAGAATTCCTGTCCTTTCTGGTTAAGTTTTAGCTTGTTCATCATCATCATCATCATCATCATCATCATCATCATCATCATCATCATCATCTATCCACAAAGTGCCTCCAGGCACTGTTCCATTGCCTTTCTGGGGTAAGTAGATAGGAATCTGAGACACAGCAGGGAACCATCTACATTATCATAGTGATTTCATACAGATGTTACAAAGTATGAAGGACAAAACAGAACTTCTTAACAGCTAGATCATTAGTTGCTAGGGCTTCTTAAATAATGAAATTGATCTAATCATTTTTTTGGAGAAATGTTTCTGGGATATGTACTTATTCATCTATGTTTTTCTGGTTCATTTTGGTTCTTCTTAAGTTGTTCCACAAATATTTTGGAGGATATGTCTAACAGCCTGGTATGCTCTATTCTTGTGCTTGGCTCACTGTCTACAGCAGAGGTTCCAAATAAGCACCTATCAATATGAGAATGTGGACCTCCATTTATTATCCCCATTGTCCATCACATCTAAAAGAGCCCCATATCTTTGAAGAGAAAAAGCTGCATTAGTTTCCCAACAAGTAGTGTTTTCCAATCTGTTCTCTTCTTTGTCTTCTTTCTTGAAATGTTTCTCTATAAACAAATGAGAGGGGTATTTCTACCCAACATCAAATTCCCAGCAAAACCAGATACTTTCATCTTCTACCATCTGTTTCTGAATGAGTCATCTTCTGCTAAAAGTATTTCCCAAGCCTCCCATCTTACAGGAATGCCCCTTACATTCAGTGGGATAATGAAGATAATCTGCTATAGCTACAGTTTGCATCCATCTTCTAAAAACGTGCTTCTACATTTTCTAAAAAAGTGGTTTATAAGCTTATATTTCATAACAATGCATTCTATACTCTATTAAGGAAGTCTAGAAAACTGCCATGGTCAATGATATTGAAAACTGCTGAGAAACATGGGAGAACCAATGGAATTACATTTTCATATTCAGCTGTGGTATAAATTATCTACCAAAGCTGTTTCTTTTCCTAAACTATACTTGAAATCAGACTGGAATGGGACAGAAATAGGAATATCATCCGGCACTGTCTAAAATTGAAAAGTCTTCACACGCTTTAATATATTGCCAGTGAATGTAAAATATAGGCATTTTATAGAACAATTTTTAATTATTAAGTTAAATGTGTTAGTTTGCCAAGGCATTTTCAATTCAGTATATGTTCACTAAGCTTGGCTCCTAATGGCATTATGAATATTGTTTTACATGGTTAACTTTATTTGTGTTAATTGTATATTGTTTTGTTGTTCCAAACTGATGAGATGAGCCAAGATATCAATCTGCATCAAAGAGTTTACCTTAAATCCAATTTTTAGAAGTAATCTTGCAGTTGAATTAATTTTAAAGAAATAGAAGTGGATATTGGCTTCTGAACAACTGAAGACCTATTTCAAAACAGAATCTCATTGGCTCTATTTGTAATATTTTTTGAAATGTTGAATTATATTGGCCATTGATTTAATTCATTAGGAGTTTGTTGACAATTGTTCTCCAAAGGCATTTGGAATGGAACTTTTTAAAAGCTTCAAGCCCTCATTTGCTCTAGAATGGAATGTTTTCAGTTATTTTGTGAGAATAACTTAATACAGGTAGTCCAGGGATGGGATCCAATTGGTATAACTACCAGTTCTGTTGCTCTGTGTTGTGTGCTCATGCAAGAGTCACAGGAGTCGTGCGAGTGAAATTTACGACCTGCTGAGCTGCCCAGACAGCTGAGTAGCACTGCATGCAAGTATGCAGCAGTTGAAAAAGTCCCTTTTTCCTGCTTTTTCAACCACAGCTGTGTCACGCAAAGCAGTTGAGGTTGAAAAAGCAGGAAATAAAGGTCAGGTAAGAGCCCAGGCGGGTGGGTGGGCCAAAACAGCAGCAGACATAGAACCGGTTCTATGTATGCTCTCTGTTTGCTGCTTTTCAGAGCAACTGGTTCTACAGAAGTGGACAAAACCAGCAAAATCTCACCCCTGAGGTTGTCCTTGACATACGACCGCAATTGAGCCCAAAGTTTCTGTTGCCAAATGAAAAAAATTATGACCTTCCTTGCCACAGTTGAGTGAATCCCTGCAGTTGTTAAGCTTCTAACATGCTTGTGAAGTGAATCTGGCTTCCCCACTGACTTTGTTTGTCAGAAGATTGTAAAGGGGATCACATGACCCTGGAACCCTGCAACCGTCATAAATATGAACCAGTTGTCAAGCATCCAAATGTAAGTCACATGAGCATGAGGATATTGCAATGGTCAGGAATATGAAAAATGATCATAAGTCACTTTTTTCTGTGCTGTTATAACTTGAAACAGTCACTTCGTGAACTATTGTAAGTTGAGGACTGCCTGTAGTAATTTGCAGTAATGTAGGTTTTAATTCACTTTGGGGAATTTCAAATGAAAAAAGAATGCTTGGTGCTCTGAGTAAGTATAGAACAGAATTAGAACAGAATTAGAATAGAATTAGAATAGGAATAGAAGAGAAGAGTTGGGAGGGACCTTGGAGGTCTTCTAGTCCAACCCTTTGTTAGGCAGAAACCCTACACCACTTCAATGGTCAATGAAGTCAATGAGGTCAATGAAGTATCACTTCAGTGATAACCACCACAAATGGTTATCCAACATTTTTTTAAAAAACTTCCAATGTTGGAACATTCACAACTTCTGGAGGCAAGTTGTGCCACTGTTTAATTATTTTAGCTGTCAGGAAATTTCTTTTTAGTTCTAGGTTGCTTCTCTCCTTGATTAGTTTCCACCCATTGCTTCTTGTCCTGCCCTCAGGTGCTTTGGAGAATAGCTTTATTTCCTCTTCTTTGTGGCAACCTCTGAGATATTGACACATTGCTACAATGTCTCCCCTAGTCCTCCTTTTCATTAGACTAGACATATCCACTTCCTGTAACTGTTCTTCATATGTTTTAGTCTCCAGTCCCTTAATCATCTTTGTTGCTCTTCTCTGCAATCTTTTTAGAGTCTCAACATCTGTTTTACATCATGGCATCCAAAACTGAATGCAGAATTCCAAGTGCGACCTTACCAAGGCATTATAAAGTTATATTAACACTTCATGTGATCTTGATTCTATCCCTCTGTTTATGTAGTCTAGAACTGTATCATTTAAATGATAATCTCCTGCAGATTGCTACTTCTACCACCTTCCCCTATCTTTGTTAGGGATCCAGATTCCTAGTGCCATGCCTGCAATGCAGGACAATATATCCCATTGTAATGGAGAGAAAAAAGAAATCGTTTGTTTATATTATACACAATTGATCAGATATGCAACACAAGCACACCTGTGCTAGTGAGAGGAGAGACCTTGTTACACTTTAGAATGGATCAGATTTCATGGTAGTTCTGCAGCTGCAGAAAAAAGGAATACAATTTGTTTCTTTGTTACTGCAATGTCATATCAACTAATTCACATAAATCAGTTTTCATGTACCTGCAATTTCATTGCTGACAATACCAGCTAACTGATATGAAGTATATCTGTTGTAACTAAGGAAAGTATATTAATGATGTGGAAATATCCTTTTGGAATAGTGTGGTCTACTACTACAAGTCTAAGTCTGTTTTATACAATTCACTTGACAAAGTATTTCTGTGTAATTGTTTATATATCCAAAGTTCTTGGAAAAAGTGATGTAATTACTGAAATTTTAAACAGATAAAATAAAACTTATATAATTTATGGTCCAGCAAACAGATAAAATAAAACTTATATAATTTATGGTCCAGCAAATTTGGGATATTACTAGGTAACATCACAGGACTTAGCAGCAACTGAGTTGCAAGTGTGATGACAAGGGCAGGGAATAAAAAGTTGGTGTCTTAGTAATAAAAAAGGTTTAAATGTATAAGTTGCATTTTGCTTAGAACTGTATGAGAGAATTTAAGAATACAGGTAGATCTTGACTTATACATTTATACTATATACTATACATTAGACTATAATATACTATAGTATACTATACTATATAGTATAGTATATGTACTATATACTATACATATAGACTTATACTATACATTTAACAACCATTTGAAATTATGATGGTGCTGAAAAAAGGTGGTCCTCGCACTTACAACTGTTGCAGTAGCCTAGCGGTCATGTGATCAAAATTCAGGTGTTTGACAACTGGCATATTGCCAACAGCAGCAACATCCTGAGATCATGGGATCACCATTTGTAATCTTTCCCAGAAGTTTCCCAGAAGCAAAGTCAATGAGGGAAGATTTGCCTGATTTGCTTAAGGAACAAGGCAAAAAAAAAAAAAAAGCTTGTAAAATCAGGTACATCTTATTTAATTATCACATTGCTTAGCAATGGAAGTTCCAACCCTGTTTGGGATTGTAAGTCAAGGACTATCTCCAGGATAGTTACAATTCAGAAAACAATGTGTGATACCAGATATTTAAAGTATGTATATACGTATGTATGTATAAGGCAGCTTTCCCGTGTTTAGGGGCTGGGGAAGATAATTTTATTGCAGAAAAACATGAATATGAAAATAACTTGTCAGGTGCAAAGAACCAGAGCCACTCATAATAGTTAAAGCAAGCAAATTTATTGTTCTCTACCAAGATTGCAAGAATCTTCATAGACTGCTAGTTTTCACCTGGGATTCCCAGATAAGACCTCATGGATCTTGGAGGAGATCAAGTTTATGGCTTTTGCAGCTCTGCAGTGACTCTAAGCTAAGCCCTTGCTTGACCCTGCCACTTCAGCCTACCTGGCAGTTTCCCAACAGGGGTGGGATAGTACCAGTTCTGCCCAGCTCTATAGAACCAGTAGCTCTGACATCAAACTGGTTCTATGTTTGCTGCTGTTTGGCGTGCCTGCCTGCCCGGGCTCTTACCTGTCCTTTATTTCCTGCTTTTTCAACCTCAGCTGCTTTGTGCAGCACAGCTGAGGCTGAAAAAGCAGGAAAAAAGTGGATTTTCAAATGCTGTGCACCCATGCGCAGCACTTTTCAGCTGTCCGGGCAGCACAGCTTAAGTTTTTTTACATGCGCATGCAACAAACCGGTAGTAACACTAGTTGAATCACACCCCTGAACATAACTGTAACATATTGGCCAAACTTTTGCTCCTGTTGTGGATTTTTAGGTGGCCAAGTATCTAAAGATAGACAACCTGCAGTGTTCCTTCGACTTTGTTATTGTGTTGCCATAATTTCCTCTGTCCCTTTCTGATCTAATATCTGCTATTTTGGAAATGGAATTCTACTGTACCTATAAAACTCAGTGAGTGTTCAGTACTGAAACTAAAACACTTCACAGAAACATGTGTAGCTTCTCAAAGTTAACAAGTGATGAGGAGAAACTGAACATTGAAATATCTTACATGGTTATCTGATATTTTTTGTAAGCCCAGATTCAGCATTATGTGAATGCTTAGGTTTAAACAGGTCTCCATTTCTATTTTAGGAAATATTCATATTTATTGATGAGACAATTGCTGTATTTATTTATTTAGAGTCCTCCTTTATTATTTTGATAAATACCTCAAGGCAGTGAGCAACTAACTTGCTTTCCTCCAATTTTTTTCATACAACAACAACCCAGAGAGCTGAGAGAGAAGGACTATGAGCCTTAAGTGGTTACTGCAAAATAATAAAGCATCATACATGAAATGTTTCAAATCCTAAACATTTGTAAAGTTTACTATGATTGTTATTTATGTCATAACCTTGATACGTTTGTGTTAAGGACTTTTATACACAAAATATCCCTTTAAAAGTTGTGATACATTTATAGCAATAGCACTTAGACTAAAGGCCCGGTCCCACTGTACTTACGGATACAAAGAGGATGTAAAACGTTAAAAAAAGTTTGCCATCCATTGGGAAACGCTATGCATCCATTGTGTACTCATTGCACATGTGTTTCATATGCTCTATCCATCGAGCATCCGTCCACTGCAATTTCATCTGTGCAAGAAGTTTTGAGCTGCACAAAACTTTGTGAACAGATGAACTTTCCGCCACGTACGATTTACATCCGCGACATATACAGGCAACAAACGTTCTATGTCCATTATCATCTGTTAAACATCTGCTGTATCCTCTCTGCAACCTCTGGCCATCCCCTCAACTTACATCCGCTGCAGCTGAAAACGGAAAGAGGGAGGAAACAAAAGGTACATGGAACATCTACACAGCGTTAGTAGCACGGAAATAGAAAGGATGTAAGCATATGCATCTCGTATATAAAGGATCAAAAATGGACAAAACGTTTGTATCTGGGATGTATCTTGTATATTTAGGATGTCTGGAGTATGTCTAGAATATGCAGAAGGACACCTAGCAGACAACCGATATTTTCTATAAAAAGGGGGAGAAAATCACCTGGATCTCAGTATGAGTCCAGCAGCTGTGGTGTACAGACCTCTTCACCCTTGGTCTTGCTCTTCCACATCATCCATTGATCTCCACCATGGATCATAACACAGTCCTTATGATAGCTGCGATCATTCAACACCAGAACCAAGCC
Source organism: Laticauda colubrina (assembly GCA_015471245.1). Classification (NCBI taxonomy): domain Eukaryota; kingdom Metazoa; phylum Chordata; class Lepidosauria; order Squamata; family Elapidae; genus Laticauda; species Laticauda colubrina. The sequence goes on from BLBF01000002.1 coordinate 72,369,604, forward strand.
CTGTTCAGACTGTTTCACCTTTTCTATGCAAGGAGAAGAAGGAAACATTCAAGAGCTGTGTGGGTCCGACGATGGATTGGGAGAAGAGTGGAGTTTGGACTGTATGACAAGCTGATGGTGGAGCTGAGGAATGAAGACCCTCGTGCATTCCATCACTTCATGAGGATGCCACCAGCCATGTTTGACGAACTTGTAGAGCATCTGAGACCCAGGTTGACCAAGCAGAGCACCAACTTCCATCCCAATCTGGACCCTGGACTGAAGGTGACACTGACTCTGAGGCACCTGGCCTCTGGAACCACATACAGAAACATGCAGTATGCCTGGAGGGTGCCACACAACACCATCAGCAAAGTGGTCAGAGAAGTGGTGCAGGCCATCATCGAAGAATACCTGGAGGAGCTCCTCAAGGGCCCCACCACTGAACAAGGCTGGAGAAAATTTGCAGAAGAGTGGGATCAGAGGTGGAACTTTCCCCACACCGTTGGAACCATAGATGGGAAGCACGTGGTCTGCAAAGCTCCAGCCAACTCAGGGTCCACTTATTAGAACTACAAGGACTTCTTCAGTATCATCCTCTTTGCCATGGTTGATGCTGACTACAAGTTCATGTACATCGATGCTTCAGGCAACGGGTCAGCTTCAGATGCCCAGGTATACAACGCAAGCGACCTCAAGGATGGGCTGGAACGCAACCTCATCATGGGTTTTCCAGATCCAGACCCCTTACCCAATGACACACAAGATGTGCCCTACTTCATCGTTGGTGATGATGCGTTCTTCCTCAGAACCTACCTCATGAAGCTGAACAGTTCAAGATACCTCACCCGTGAAGAGAGGATCTTCAACTACAGGCTGTCCAGGACAAGACGGGTGGTGGAGAACGCCTTTGGCATCCTGGCCAACAAGTTCCAGATACTTATCACCACCATGCAGCATGACCCAGAGACTGTGAGGAGCATCGTGGAAGCTTGCTGCATCCTGCACAATCTCATGCGCACCCGCTACTCAGTGTTGAAGAACAGACTTGTTGACCATCAACAAGGGAATGGGGACATGGAGGTAAGGATGTAACCCGATAGACACTGTGGATGTACAAGGCCCCAACAGAGCTTCACGTGAAGGGAAGAAGCAGTGCAACCTCCTGAGACACTGGTGCAACTCCCCAGCTGGAGCAGTGAAGTGGCAAGATAGTATGATAGATGATTAATGGATTATTCCTTGAGACTGTTGCATAACACTGATGAGATTGTGCCATGTATGTTGAGTGGTCGTACAATGAATAGAGCATTAACAAAGAGCTTTGTTTATTTTAAAATGTTTATTTTAAAAATGCTTTATTTTAAAAATGCTTATTTTAAAAATGTTTATGAAACAAAATGCTTTGTTTATTTTAAAATTTTATCAATGAATAAATTGTTATTGATAATAAAGGTCCATATGTGTGGCAGCTCGGATGGTGGACCATACAGTCTCACTATGCTTGCACTGGAGGTTTATCTATCCCACAACTATCCTTATCTATCCCAGAAGCATGCAAAGACTTAACCATTTTTTCAAAGTTTTCACCAACTTTAAATAAAAAAAATGAACCAAGTGTCTTAAGCAAAGATAACCTTTCTTAACTTTCTTAACTTTATGACTTTATTAAATAAGCAAAATGAACCAAGTAAGCTGTCTTAAGTGTCTTAAGCAAAGATAACCTTTATTAATTTTCTTAACTTTATGACCTTATTAAAACGAAATGAACCAAGTAAAGTGTCTTAAGCAAAGATAAACTTAACAAGTACAACTCAGTCTCTGACACTATTCTCAGTCACTCTGAGTCATGACCATGGTCTCGGCTGTTAAGCGGGCAGGGACTGTGGAGGTGGCTGTGGCTTGAGTGCTGGTCTGAGGCACCATTGGGGTGCTTGGCCCCGAGGGTACAACAGGGGATGGTGTGTTCAGGAAGCTGTCCGAGAGCTGACTCCCGTGAAGTTGAGAGGACCTTCATCAAGGACTTGAGATGTCAGGCCCAATACTGATGACAGATTGTCCGTTGATGGGCTTGGCTGTGGGGTGGAGGAAGGAGGAGTGTAGTGGGGCTGTCTGGTCTGCAGCTGGGTGAGGAGTGGCATTTGTGGCGTGCGATGAACCTGGGCCTGGACTGGGAAGGTCTGTTTTTGCTGTGGGAAGTCCTGGTAGTCATAGCCTTGGTAGATGAGAGGCTGTTGAAAGCCATGGAAGGGCTGTGACATCGCCTGGGGTGGAGGAGCAGACCTGGACTGGGTAGGAGCAGGTTCAGCTGGGCCTTGAGGGTTGTGCAGAAGTGCTGTGATCTTCTGCTTCATCACCTGGTACTGGACCTCGGACAGGTCCCTGAGGGTGTGGCTCACGTAGGTGATGAAGGTGTGGCAGCCCGAGGATCCTCTGTCCAAATAGACCAGCTGAGAGAGAAGTTCTGTGCTGGCCTTCATTGTGTCCCTGATCTCCAACAGCCAACTGTGGTCCTGGCCCTTTAGTCTGCCTCTCTGCCTGCATCCTCTGGAGCTGGGGGTGGGGGTGGGGGTGGGTTGGCCTCTGGTGGCTGCTGCTTCTTCCTCCATTTGTGACAGAAGGGCGTCATCCTCCATGGGATCCTCCAAGTCTGCCGGCATGGGGAGTGCAGCTGTCGGGGGGGTCTCTGCTGTGGGGCCTTCTGAAGACACCTGCCTGGACAGGGTAGCTGGCTCCTGGCTGGAAGAGGACTGGCTGTCTGTGGGCTGTGTGAGGGAGAGGGGTCTCAGAGGGGCTGCTCCTCAGTGGCGGATCTCACCCTCCAGGAAACTGCACTTGGCCATGACGTCCATCACCTGGTCAGTCAGCTTGACAGCGGCCTGCCCGGATTTCTTGAGGTGTAGCTTGCCATACCAGGTGTGCATGTGCTTCCACCATCCAAGGAGTACTTCTGCAGTGTACCTCAGGCTCTCTGCCTTGTCTCTCCAAGCTGCCTGCTTCTTCTTGTTGTCCCGATACAGTCTGTTGCCCTTTCTCCACAGGTATTCGTTCTCCCTAAGCCATTCCAGCACCTCATCTCATGCTCCTCGGAAACGGTGTACTGTTTCCTCTCTCCCTTCTGCTTCCCTTGCCTCTTCCTCCCTCTGGCAGGGGCTTGAGCAGGGCCTTCAGGGGCTTGAGCAGCAGGGCCTTCAGGGGCTTGAGCAGCAGGGCCTTCAGGGGCTTGAGCAGCAGGGCCTTCAGCAGCAGGGCTTTGAGGGCCTTGGGGCTGGTCCACCACAGCAGAAGCAGCAGGTTCAGAGTCAGTGCCAGGGGGTGGGATGCTGGTTCTAGCCTTCTTGCCAGGGTTGGAACGAGTAGGCACGGGCTTCCTCTTCTTACCTGACTGACGAACCATGGTGTTCCTGCAAGATGTATGTGGCAGCACATCTTTCCCCTGTATACTGACTGCATGCATGCTGCATCCTTTTATATCTGCAGAGCTGACGCAATTCATACTCCCCGCAAGCGCAGTGAACGTTTTGCATCTGATATAAATCCATGGAGCATCCCCTTTGTTTCCTATAGGCGTCCGTGATGCATCTGCTTCATCCGCTATGCATCCGCCCCTTCCGCTATGAGTCCACTTCAAAATTCTCCCCCGGAACCCCTTCAGATGTGTCATCTGCTTCCATCCGCTGTCATCCACTAGGCTTCCTATGAACATCCATTTAACATCCCCGCTACATACTACCCACATCTGTTCTTTTCCATTCTGTTTATGCAAATTTTTGCCACTTTTTGGAGCCGATGACAATGGATTGAGCCACCCCCGAAATTTTGCTTGTCCGCTGTGTCCTTTAGGTATAGAGGTCCTTTAGGTGTGTCCGCTATGTCCTTTAGGTCCCACGTCCGTTGGCCAGTGGGACCGGGCCTTTATATACTACTTCACAGTGCTTTATAGTCCTCTCTAAGTGGTTTACAGAGTCAGTATATTGCCTCCAACAATCTGGATCCTAAGTTTACCAATCTCAGAAGGATGGAAAGCTGAGTCAACCTTGAGCTGATAAGAATTGAACTGCTGAATTGCTGGCAGCCTGCAGTAGCCTGCAGTACTGTATTCTAATCACTGTGTCACCAAATTCCTATATTTATCTTTTTTTCCCCAGCACAAATATTTGTCTTCTTGGAGATCCTCGTGGTATATTATAGATTCTGATTACCTGTCTTTCCCCCTTAGTAGTTAGAAGCAATCACAAAATGGATGTTTTATCTACATCTTAATAATAATTATGATGCTGATGATAGTAGTAGTAGTAATAACAGTAATAATAGTAATCAGCATGGAGCTCAGCCTGGACAAATGCACTACAGTGCCATTGAAGAAAGGAAAAATCATATAAAGTGATGGAATCGAAATGCCCAATGGACAAGCTATCAAGTGCTACCAACCTGAAGCCTACAAACACCTGGGCATACTGCAGCTGGACAATATCAAGCATGGGCTAATGAAAAATGTGGTCAGCAAAGAACACACACAAAGGATCATAAAAATTCTAAAAAGCAAACTGAATGGTGGTAACACCATCAAGGCTATCACTACCTGGGCCATACCCATCATCAGATATACTGCTGGGATCGTAAACTGGACACAGGCAGAGCTGGACAATCTGGATAAGAAAATGAGGAAACTGATGACCATGCACTATGCGCTGACAGGCTGTATTTGCCCAGAAAAGCAGGTGGCAGAGGAGTTCAGCAAGTGAAGCAGACAGTCAAAGAAGAAAAGCATGCTCTGGCAGATTATGTGAAAGACAGTGTTGAACCAGCTTTGATGGAGGTCAACAACAGGAATCTGCTCAAAATGCAGAAATCCAAGAATCAATACAGGAAAACAGCGATGCAAACTCGGGGTGACAGCTGGTGTAACTGCATGGGCAGTTTCTTGTAAAGATCCAAGGAAAAGTAGATAAGGAAAAGACCTGGTTATGGCTGACCAACAGAACACTGAAGAAAGAGACAGAAGGCCTGATTCTTGTAGCCCAAGAACAAGTCATTAGAACAAATGCAATCAAAACCAGAAGAGAAAAATCTGTTGATGACCCCAGATGCAGACTCTGCAAAGAAGCGGATGAAACCATCAATTACATATTGAGCTGTTGCAAGACAATTGCTCAGACTGATTACAAAAAATGTCACAACTCAGATGGTTCATTGGAACATGTGTCGCCACTACCATCTGCCTATAGCAAAGAACTGGTGGGATCATAGGCCTGAAAAAGTGGTTGAAAGTGAGCATGTAAAACTACTGTGAGACTTCCAAATACAGATTGACAAAAGTTTTGGAACACAATACCCTGGATATCATGATTATGGAGAAGAAAAAAGTGTAGATCGTCGACATTGCCATATCTGGTGACAGCAGAATTGATGAGAAACAACTTGAAAAAATTATCAGATTGAAAATGCAGAGACTCTGGCACAAACTAGTGCAGGTGGTTCCAGTGGTACTCGGCACACTGTGTGCTGTGTCTAAAGACCTAGGCAATTACTTGAAAACAATTGGCACTAACAAAATCACTATTGGTCAGCTACAGAAGGCCACGTTACTGGGATCTGCTCGCATAATCCACCAATACATCACATAGTCCTAAATGCTTGGGAAGTATTTGACTAGTGATTTGTGATACAAAACCCAGCATAGTTATTTCATTTGCTGTGTACACTGTTATTTTTGTGTATAACAACAACAACAACAACAACAACAACAACAACAACAACAACAACAATAATAATAATAATAATAATAATAATAATAATAATAATAATAATAAT
>BLBF01000002.1:72375406-72419099 GCA_015471245.1 Laticauda colubrina
ATAATAATAATAATAATAATAATAATAATAATAATAATAATAATAATCTATTTGCCCTCCTCTCACTGACATGATGTAATTGGGGCAGCTAGAAGTAGTCCTAATAGACAATGTCTCTGTAAATCCATTATAAAAAGCAAGTCAATAATTATTTAAAAAGTTAATCCTTTTATTTTGTCCAGGGTAGTTTAGCAAACATTGAATTAGTGACTCGTGAGAGAAATATTAATAAGGTGCCAAAGTAGGACATTGATGACTTATTGTTAAGCCTGGGTTCCCCAACCAGGGTTAGGTAGACAAGCTAAACAGAATGTGCAGCGTTAGTCAGATAGGCACACAGATAAATGAGTGAGCTAAGCTTATATGTTTATTAACATACAGTAAAAATAACAGATACGCTTGTGCTATCAAGAATATATTTTATTCCAGTATAAGTTTATAGCATAGTCAAAAACAGTCCAATATTCATTTACCATGTAGTCAGTCCATTCAGGGATATTCAGTTAGCAAAGTCCATGTAGAATATCCTATTGTCAGTTCACATAAATCAGTCCGTTGTTGTCTCTCCCGTTCGAGCAATGCAGTCTTGCTTCCAAGCAGTAATCAGGGGTCATCAAAGCCAGAGAGAGAGAGCGAGCAAGCTGTAGCCTTGCTACTTTTATATGGTTTTCATAACCACACCCACAATAGCTATTTTACAGTTAAAGCTGCATACATTAACTATGATTCATAGTTAGTATTTCACCTAAAACAGTTAGGGTGAACAATGTTATCCCTAACACTTATCATTAAGACTGAAATAAATAAGCATAATATAGAAATCAGACGTGCAATGTTAAATAATCCAATGGTTTAGATTTGAATATACAATACCAGAAAACAAGAAAATCTGTTTGGTGTACAGTAAAAAAATGTAGGGAATAGCATTGGCATGATTCTGAAAAATAAAGTCATCTGTAATAGTCAAATCATAGTAATGTCTTCTGTGTATACTTGATATTCTCATAATAGTTGAGCTGACATTTTGGAAAGACTGGAAATTATTTGCAGAAGAAAGTTAACAAAACTAAAAATCTGTTTCTCTGGAGCCATGTAGCCAGAAGGGCAGGGGTGGGATTCAAAATTTTTAACAACCGGTTCTGTGGGCATGGCTAAGTTGGTGGGTGTGGCTTGGTGGTCATGTTATTGGCTGGGCGTGGCCAACTCAGTATCACTCATATTGAGGCATGCATCTTCTTGCTTGGCCTCTCATGATTGTGGGGATGCTGGAACAGTCATAAGTGTGAAAAATAGTCATAAGTCACTTTTTTTCAGTGTCATTGTAACTTTGAATAGTTACTTCACACAAGCAAAGTACCAGCAAAGGAGGAGAAAAAAACTCCAGAGACGTTCCTGAGACAGGAAGTCTAGTCCTGCCAAGAGTGTAATAAGGGTTAACGGAGAGGCAGTTTCTGTAAGCAACATTAGAATGTTTCTTTCCTGCCTTCCTTACAGGATTAGGCCTGTAATTTCTTCTAACAACCTTTTCTCTGAACTGCTTAGAATGTTAACATCCAGTTCTAGCAAATAGGTGTGAAGGGCTCTACCCCAACAGAAGGGCTTTACAAACTTTGAAAACAATTCAGTATAAGTGCTTTGGATCACTCATAAATGTGAAGAGATTGCGACTCATTATTTTTTAAAATACCCTGATTTTGCAAGCTTGGGAAAAAAATGCTTACTGCTCTAGGGAACCCACTCAAAAACATAACTTCCTGATTGAATTCTAAAATAATAACTGTTTAGGACAGGCTTTATAATTTTGCGTACAGTTAAACATGATAGAGGAAGTTTTACATTCTTGTTTTATCTTCATGTGGAAATGATCCAAAATTTCATCACTTATTATTATTATTTTTACCAAAATGATCTTTCTGTGTTCAGCAGAAGCACTGTATTCTACAGCGATATGAATTTTGCTCACATCCCTATGATTTGAAAAAAAAAAATGCCTCTGTTGATTTCCATGGGGCACATTTTGAACAGATGTCCCTGGAAAATTGCCATTTGGGGCTGGAGCACCCTTAAGGGATCCATATGTCAAAAAGTTCATCTGAACTAGGTAGTCCTCAACTTACAATCACAATGGAGTCCAACATTTATGTTGTTAAATGAGACATTTGTTAAGTGAATTTTTTTTAATGACCTCTCTTGCCACAATTGATAAGTGAACCACTGCAGATGATTTGTTAGTAACTCAGTTATTAAGTGAATCTTGTTTCCTCATTGACTTTGCTTGTCAAAAAGTCACAAAGTTGATCATGTGACCATGGGACACTGCAATGGTCATAAGTATGAACCAGTTGCCAAGCATCTGAATGTGGATCACATGATTATGGGGATGCTGCAATGGTCATAACTGTGAGAAATGGTCACAAGTCACTTTTTCCAAGGTTGTTGTAACTTTGAGCAGTCACTATATGAGATGTTCTAAGTCGAGGACGACCTATAATGCAAAATTTCTGCTTCTTCATGAGCTTCCTTAGGCTTCTTACCAGGTGAGCCATGAATCATTCGAAGAGGCTCAGTGATTGTAAGGATAAAGTGCTCAAGGCTAAGTTTAAGGCAATTATTTTGCTCCTTAATCTCCCCAAACTTTTAAAAGATATCTGCACCCTGTATGCGAAAGCTACAAAGGTGTACAGAGGATTAACATGTTTAGTCTGTCTAATTAATTTTACCATCATCTGCCCACTCTACAAATGACCCTAAAGAACCAGGTGCTTAGAAACAATCAAAGAATCCTCCACTAGATAGCCCAACTTCCCCTTCCCCAAAGAAGGATAAATCCTTGGTCAACCCTCCAGCACATAGTTTTATTAAAATGTGTTGCAAACCTAACTCTATCATCCTAGCTTTTGAGAACTTGGATCATTGGCTTGAAAGATGGAATATGTTATCCTGAATGACGTCCTGGCCAATCTGCATCTCTGCCACTGGAAGATGATTGCATTCAATGGCTTTGTAGCTTGTTTGGTTCTTAGGAAGACTCAGGAGGACTGTAGTAGTGGTGAGAAAGAGGCAGTTTGGTGCTAACAAGATACCAGCTCTCACTCTGCTCCCTGGAATGAGCTGGATGCTCAAAGGTTAGTCTGCCTGCTAGCAATCACTTGTGTCTCTAAGTTAATTCTGCTCATCAGTTGTTGTTGTCTTTGTTTCCGATTGACACAGAACACTATTGCTGCATCCGTCACTTTGACTTCTCCCCAAGGATATTTACCTGCATCTTTACTGCCTTTTAAATTCCTTTTTCTGGGCTACATTTCCATATGTCACTTTCTCTTTCTGCCATTCTGGGAATTGCTGCACCTCGTTCTGTAAAGTATTAGATTTCTATCCCTGTGAAGTATTTTGTGGCATTCGGCATGAGGGATGGTATATAAAAATTCACTACATTGCATTGCATCTTCTTGGACTGGCATGCCCTTTATTTGGTTCATTCACACTGACAATATCTGGAGAAAATAATATTTTAGAAAAGCCACAGGAATTTTAAGAACTTGGGATAATGAATACGTACAACAGATACATATTTATTCATTCCTCAAATGGGAAAACGTCAGACATTCTGACGTTCATATTAGGGCTTGCAGTGATCTGAAGATAGCCAATTCATAGTGATTGACAAAACGGGTCAGTAGAAAGATCTCTCCCCAACCCATCTCTCTTAACCTTTTCCACTTTTCTGCATTTGGCTCGCAAATGACCACTATCACTCTACTTACAGCAAAGCCCTGTAAAGTGCAAGGCAAAAGACCGTATTGTATTGTATTACTGTGGTGAAAATGAAACAACCTGAACGCTTTCATATGCATCTATTGGGCATAAGGGGAAAATGTGTACAGCTTTGTCTTGTAGCAATATCAGGAGTAAAACTATTTCTTAAACTGGAAAAGTCGAGACAATCCCAGCAAAGACATACCCAGAGAAAAGCTTTGAAGAGCAATGGCCTAGTAATACTAAGGTGTTCAACTAGAGCAAGGACGTAGGCAGCTTTTATTAGGATCTGGAAATACTGTGTTTAGATTCATATGTATTTGGTATTCTTTTGTTCTGTTTTGCTTTTTTACCCAACAAACTGGAGTTGGAAGGAATTGATTGTATTTATGTCCTTACTATATTTATAAGCCACCTCAATCAACCAGGACTCCATGAATAATGTAACTAAGGTACACAGTTAAGACTATAATATAAATTCCAAACAAGAATTAAATAAGAAGCATCAAGACACACTAAGGACTAAATGCCTGCCAGCATACCATGATTTTTAATTTTCCTTCGAATTATAAGAGAAGAAAGGGGCTGTCCTTATCTCTGGTAGCAAGATGGTCCAAAAACAAAGAACCACTGTTTCAGAATGAACAGTTTACCTGATAAAGAGGATTTCAGTTCTGCATGAAGCTGAAATCCTTCAGCAGGCAGCTCTTTTGTTCCATCCACTTCACAACTCTGGAGACTGCTTAACAACCACAATCCGGAATGCCACAATTGTAGTCATTGAGTGAGGCAGAAACATGGGCATCTTGCTTAAAACCAATGCTCAATGACTAAGGTTCCAATCCCAATTGTGGTTGTTAAGTGGGAGCTACAGTGATGTTTGCTAGCCAAAAAAGTAGATTACCTCTGCTTTAAGTGTCAAACAGAGGAGTTCATCTTTTAGATGAATGACTGTCTGCCAATAAATAATTAGATTGTATCCACCATATTGAACAACTTGATTCTTCCCTCTGTATTTTATTTTTCATTACAAAGTACTCAGAAAAGATAGAGTCTGATGAATTTTCTCTAAAAAAACACAAATTTAATTGAAAAATGATCAGAAGAAATGTTTAAGCAATTTTTCCTCCCCATTACTCCTGCCATGCAATAAAATCTTTCACTCAGTAGTTGCTAGTTCTGTTCAATGCAAAAACATAAATCATCCAGATTTTTGTAGGCCAGATCTTATAGATTTGATATTAGCTCCCCTTCTTGTTTTGGCCCAAAATTTTTATATAAATTTCTGCTAAATTTATCTTTTGCTTTACTTGTAATCACAAAATCACGTCATTTTGATTAGATCACACATATTAAACCACTATAAAGAAAATGACTGGTAAACTCCTTTATGACAATCAAAGTGGTTTCTTAATGGAATATGAGAATTTAACCATTTGCTCTCATTAGAATGGGTGTTTAATGTATTGAACTTGTTGAACTCCTTATTTCAAATAGTTAAGAATATCTGGGAAATGAAGCTTATGAAGAAAATTGTACATCTAAGAAGAAGAATTATTTTCTCAATGATGGTGAAAATCTGCCTTTCTTGTATATTTCTTCAGCACAATGAATGTTATATGACTGTCATCACAGTATTGTTTTATTATCATATCATACAGAAGTCCTCATTCTAAGGCAACAATGAAACTGAATATCTATGTTTAACTTAACCGAAATATGTGAGTGTGAATCCTCAGTCACGCATCACCTCTATAATTGTTATTGAGTAATTAATCTATAATACATTGTGCAACTAGCAAGCAAATGGGTTTAACAAAGGGATTTGCAGTAGCTGAGATGAATGTTGAAGAAGCAAGCCTAGAAAATGGTGAATGATTTATTGTTTTACATATAGCAGAAAGTAAATCACCCTAAAGCTGGCAATATGTTGCACAGTTGGAACTTACTCTTACTTTTAAATGAAAATAAAGGCTCCTATCTTTTCTTTTCTTTCTGAGCCTGCTTTAGCTCAGAAGACAAAAACAAGGGAATGTTTAATTTTTAGTCTTTCCTTTTGTGCTCAATGCTTAAGAATCTATTAGGCCACTGAAATATTTTAATAGAGTATCATTAGCACCAGAATTTCCAGAATAATTAGTATAAACAATCAGTGTGGCACTCTGGGTCTGGACATCATAGTGAAATGGATATGAAAATGTCCTTTGGAAATAATCTATTTGTGATGACCTGGGGCATGGCACAAAAGCAACAAAGTTACAAAAATAAGTAAAGTCCCTTTAATACCTCCAACTTGTCCCCCAATGTCCAGTTATTCTCGGCTGGAAAAAAAGCTCTCCCAAGAACAGTTTTTAAAGGGAAGAAATTCCATCCGAACTCAAAGTACATTTAAATTATGAATAAAAACCAACACAAACCACAGCTGCAGCAATTAACGAGACAGGGCAGGATAAGGAATTGAAGACTTCAAAAGATAATGAAACACACAGTTGGGAGGATGCCAGAACTCGGATAAGACTTGACAAACCAAAATAATTCATGCTTTGCTTCCAGCAAGGAGTTGTGCACAAACACCCTCTTTATCCTGTTTTCCCAGCTGCAGCTAATGAAGGGAATCAGGGCCTTTTTCTCTCCCATAACCCACATTGCTCCCTTGTCTGTTCCTCCCTGCATGCCCTAGGATGAAGAGGGGGTGGGCCTGGGTCTTCCTCTGAATGCCCAGCCGGACTGTGCCCTGCCCCAGTTTCCTCCACAGCCACGGGAGCCACACTCCCACTTCCTGTCAGCTGTTCCACCTCACCCTTGGAATCAGATTCCAACAGGGGCATGATAGTATTGTTCATTACAGCTTACAAAACATACTTTAAGCCAATCCTAGAATATTGTTCAACTGTTTGCAATCCTTATCATATATCGGACAGAAGTACTTTACAAGAAAAGTTTTGCATTCTTCTGTCAAAATAGAATATCCTGTGCTATTAAGTTTAAAATTCTTGGTTTGGATAATTGAGAATTGCAACACTTTCAGTTAGATTTAGGTATTGCATACAAAATTGTACATAGTAACATTTTACTCATAAATGACTTTTTTAGTTTTAATTCTAATGTAATGTGTGTGTGAATAACTGTTATAAACTTAATGTAAAATGCTTTAAACTCAATTGTAAAAAAATCAGTTTTTGTAACAAAGTTGCCAAAGTCTGGCATATTTTACCCAATTCAATTGTCTCAACTACTAACTTTCACAATTTTAACCTAACTTCTGTGGAACTCATCCCATATTTAAAATATTCCTAAGGGTCCATTGCATACATGCACTAATGTCCCTGTCACATTTAATTGTTTTTTATTTTGCTTGTTCAAATTTGTATTTTTTCTTTGATGAAATAAAACTGAAAAGTATGAAACATCACAAGAAAAACCATATAGTCTGACCTTATTTATGTTTATTTGGAAGGTAGTCTCTGAATTCAAAATAGGGCTAATTTAATTTCTACTAAATCCAGGAAAAAATATTTCTGTTGCCCTTATTGACTGACATAAAATATGCTAGTATTTGGCAGGACTTTGGGAGTATCTGGATCTATAGAAGAGAGTGGTCTTGGGTCTGCCCTTGGATGGGGTGCAGTTCTTGCCAAATGCTTACTGTTACTAATTTAACACCAAGCTTGTTTTTATGTTCACTGCAGAGAGGGTAAGACCTATCCATTCAGTTATTCTTTATAACTGTGGGCATAAATCCTGGTTCCCTGAAGGATATTTCACATTTGATGAATTTTCCCAATGGATTTTCTGGATTTTTCCATGTGATGGGCCACCCAGATTACTGGAGGTATTTTGTGCAAAGGATCCATGGAGAAAATATATCTGTTTATTTGTCACACTGTTTCTTGCTGGGCTGTATAAGAAATTAATCATAGACGAAGCATGCCTGAAGCTGCAGTTAAAACGAAGGAGTATGAATATTTTTGAAGCAAATTTCTATGGACTTGAAGTAAATTTCCATGTTTATTTGTATGAGATTATAGCAGCAGAATTGTTCTTTTCTTCTCAGAGCCTTCAATGATAGTTTAGAGATGTCAAAGAATATGTTGATCCAAAGTGGTCCTACCTCCATTTTTCTACTGTCCATCTTACAGGAAGTCATTCAAGACAGAAAAAAATAGGGCAATCAGGAAAGCAAAATGAGTAGCAGGCCCATGAGAAGACATCTACAAAGAGATGAAGGCAAAGTTTTGGGCCACCAGTGCTTTAAAACATGAAAGTCCTGATTTTTTTTACTCCTATGGATAATGTATTTATTTCTCTCACAAAATGTCACTCTGGCTGGCATACAAAACACATTGATAAACCTATAAAACACTTAAACATAAATAAAGGGAGAGAACTGTTCCGTTTGGAAATAAGGTGTGTGAGATCGGGTTCCAACAAACAGCTCTTTTATTAAACAGTAAAGCAACTGTTAACAGAACATTTGGCCAAGCCACAGCAGCCCTTCTTATAGCGGCTTGCTCGCGGCTTGTGGCCAATGACAGTAGTTCAAGTGTTCCTGCCGTCCAGCGGGCCAATCAGAATGGCTCCAAAGTAGCCAATCCGAGAATGGCTTTCTCAGCCAATCAGTTTAAGGTATTTTGGAGTCTACCGAGTTCTATACACAACAAGAACAATGACCATTCTACCCAAAGATGCTCTTTCAAGAGGGCTTTCTTTGTTTTTCCTTGAAGACATTTCGCTTCTCATGTAAGAAGCTTCTTCAGTTCTAAGAAAGTCCAGTTGCCTCTTGAAAAAGCATCTTTTGGACAACCAGGACCTGGATGACCAAGAATCCCCATAGACAATCACCACTTGATATCAAGCAGCCACCTTGAAGACGTATGATGGTATCCTCAAGTTTGTTGGAAAGACCACAGTTGGGGAGTGGGGTGGGGCCAACCTCACCTTAGGGGGAATGATGTTCCCAAGAGTGGGGCCCAAAGCAGAAAAGGTACAGACCCAGATGGAATTCCTTAGCAGATGGGACTCGTAAAGTACCCCTCCTGCTTGATCTGATGGGATGAATAGAGGTGATTGGGAAGAGATCGTCCTTTAGATAACTTAGTCCCATGCCATGTAGGGCTTTAAATGTCAAAATCAGAACTTTGAACTGCACCCAGAAGTAAACTGGCATCTAATGCAGTGCATGGAGCAGTGATGAAACAACATACTGATGATACCTAACCCTATAGCAATAAAGATCTCACCTAGTGACTTCATGTACTTGATAAACAGGAATGGAGAAGAGAGAGTACTAAACCCTGCATAACCCACATAACAGAGGTTGAGGGTGGGACTCCTATTCCCAAAAAACTGAGTTTGGCATTTGAAATCACCATAAAGTAATGAGGTCTACAACACATAATTTCCCTGTACCATCCCTATTGATAATGGCCACGATTTTATAACAGAAGACAGATTTCCAACCAGGGACATTTGGGGCAGGGAATAGGACCAGGATGGTGTGTTCAGCCACAGTTCAAAGGCCCTTTCAAATATTGCCTTCTTAATCCTCATTGCAGTCCTTGCAGATTTAATAGATTCTGAATCTTCGTACAAAAGAGTTTCTAACATTGTACCACAAATTCCCATGGAATTAATTGTTCCTCAATAATGAAGGGAATTTGAAATTGAAGTTGCAAAGAGAAAAAAATTAGGATGTTACCTAAATACCTAAAAGCCATTTCCAACAAAAAATAAATGGTTCCTTTCTTTCTATTTTTATCTTTACTTAAAAAATAATGTTATGAATTTAATTTGAGGAGTGCAACCCATAAACAGTGCAATCATGCCTTTTGAAACACTTGACAAAGGTTTACAGACAGAATAAATTGGAAATCCCCTATGATTCCAGGATTTGTGTAACTGGGTTTCAAGGTTCCTTTAAGAAAATTGGTTCCAGTCAGTTAGTGAAGTGAATAGGTCTAAAAACACAACTATAGAGGCTGATAATAACCTGCTTTCTATTTAATCAACAATGTAGCAACAGAAAAGTACTTGAAATATCTGAAGACAAGGTTCATACTTTCTTTGATTGATTATGTGTCATCAAGTCAGTGTTCATGCTTAAGCCCATGTCACACTGAACCAACGGATGCAAAGAGGATGTAAAACGGACAAAAAACCTTGCCATCCGTTTGAAAACGCGAAATACTCACTGCCTCCATTTTGCTTCCTCTCTATTCGTCCAGCATCCGTTTATTGATGTTTTATCCGCTCCTAAAGTTTTGGGCTGCCTAAAACTTTTGTGCGGAAAATGTATCCAGTTCGTCCATTCTGCATCTGCTACGCATCCGCTACGCATCCGTTACGCATCCGTTATGCATCCGCTATATCCGCTTGGTGTCCGCTCTGCATCCGTGGAACTCCATCCGCCCGGATGCAGGGAGGAAGCGGAACGGACGCGGAACGGATGCAGAACAGATGCCTAGCAGATGCAGAATGGAAACAAAGCATTTAAAATGGAAAAAACGTTCGCAGAGGGGACCTATCTTGGACATTAGGGATGTCTAGAGGAAGCCTAGAGGATGCCTAGAGGATGCCTAGCGGAAAACCTATACTGCCTATAAAAAGGGGGAGCAACTCGCCTGCATCTCACTTTCAGAACAGTAGCCCAGCGGTGCAGACCTCTGCAGCCTTCATCTGCCTCTTCCTCTTCCACAGCATCCAGTCATGTCCACCGTGGATTGTAACAAAGTCCTTTCGGCAGCCACCATTGTTCTGCAACAGTGCGAAGCCATCTGCAGGCTCTGTGAACTCCACTGCGAGAAGAAAAGGAGCCACCCAAAAAGAGTCTGGATCCGAAGATGGTTCGCCAGAAGAGCAGAGGACGGACTGTACAACAAGCTGATGGTGGAGCTCAGGAACGAAGACACTCGGGCATTCCAGAACTTCATGAGGATGCCTCCAGCCATGTTTGACAAAGTTGTGCAGCGGCTGACACCCAGGTTGACCAAGGCAAACACCAGCTTCTGGCCCAGCCTGGAACCTGGGCTCAAGGTGGCACTCACTCTGCACCACCTGGCCTCATGGACCTCCTACAGGAGCATGCAGTACGGCTGGAGGGTGCCACACAACACCATCAGCATTGTGGTCAGAGAAGTGGTGCAGGCCATCATTGAAGAATACAAGGAGGAGCTCCTCCAGTACCCCTCCACTGAAGAAGGATGGAAGAAAGTTGCAGAGCAGTGGTATCAGAAGTGAAACTTACCACACACCGTTGGAGCCATAGATGGCAAACACCTGGCCTGCCAATCTCCAGCCAAGTCAGGGTCCACTTATTTCAACTCCAAGGGCTTCTTCAGCATCATCCTCTTTGCCATGGTCGATGCTGACTACAAGTTCATGTACATCGATGCTTCAGGCAACGGCTCATCTTCAGATGCCCAGGTATACAAAAACAGTCACCTCAAGGAGGGGCTGGAACGCAACCTCATGGTGGGCTTCCCAGATCCAGAACCCGTGCCCAACGACACACAAGATGTGCCCTACTTCATCGTGGGGGATGACGCCTTCTCCCTCACAACCTACCTCATGAAGCCCTACACCTCCAGACTCCTCACCCGTGAAGAGAGGATCTTCAACTACAGGCTATCCAGGGCAAGGCGGGTGGTGGAGAACGCCTTTGGCATCCTGGCCAACAGGTTCCAGGTACTTCTCACCACCATGCAGCATTGCCCAGAGACTGTGAGGAGGATCATGGAAGCTTGCTGCATCCTGCACAATCTCATGCGCACCCGCTACCCACTGTAGCAGAACAGGCTCGTGGACCTCCAGCAAGGCAAAGGGTACATGGAGCCTGGGGAATGCAGGCAAGGGCGAAACCTGATCGACACTGAGGATGTGCAAGGCCCCAAATGAGCCTCACATGAAGCGAAGAAACAGCGCAACTTCCTGAGACAATGGTGCAACTCCCCAGCTGGAGCAGTGGAATGGCAAGACAGGATGGTAGATGCTTAATGGATGCTTCCTTCAGCCTGTCTCATCACACGGATGAGATTGTGCCATGTATGTTTGGTTGGCCTACGATGAATAGGGTGTTTAATAAAGAGTTGTGTTTATGTTGACATGTGTGGATAATTATTACATTATTATTGATAATAAAGGGCCATAGGTGTGGCACCTGGGAGGGTGGACCATACAGTCCCACTGTGCTTGCACTGGAGGTTTATCTATCCCACTGCTATCCTAATCCATCCCATAGCTATTACCCATCCCACAGGTATCCTAACCCATCCCAAAGCTATCCTTACCCATCCCACAAGCATGCAAAGGCTTAAACCATTTCTAAAAGTTTCCAGCAAGACTTTATTAAAAAAAAGAAATGAAGCAAGTGTGTGAATCATAAATAGACTTTATTAACAACAAGCTATAAAACAAAAATGAGTCTCTGGCACTGCTCTTGGTCGCTCAGTCTCAGGGGTGAAGGGTGCAGGTGCTGTGGAGGTGGCTGGTGCTGGAGTGCTTCTCCAGAAGCAGAAGCAGCAGAAGCCCCATTCCCAGAAGCAGAATCCTCCAGAAGCAGAAGCTCCTCCAGAAGCAGAAGCAGCAGAAGCCTCAGCCCCAGAAGAGCGAGCCCGTGCTGCAGAAGCCCCAGGAGAACCAGAGTGACGGCCAGGGGGCGGGATGGTAGCCCTGTCCCTCTTGCCAGGGCTGGCAGCAGATGGCTGAGGCTTGCTGTGCTTCCACATGGTTGTGGGGTTGCTGGTTGGCAGGGAGGCTGGCAGGAACCAAGGCTGGCAGGAAGGCTGGCAGGGAGGCTGGCAGGGAGGCAGGCACCAAGGCTGGCAGGAAGGCTGGCACCAAGGCAGGCAGCAAGGCTGGCAGGCAGACCGGCTGGCAGCAAGGCTGGCAGGGAGGCTGGCAGACATGCAGGCAGGGCAGGCCAGGCAGTCGATGTGTCTGGCAGCAGGTCTTTCCTCTGAATGGCGACCTGCTTCCGAGCTGCTTCCGTTATATCCACGGGGCTGACGCAATGCATCCTCCCCACATGCGCAATTAATGCCAGGCATCCATTAGGCTTCCGCTGTGCATCCGCTAGGCTTCCACTGTGCATCCGCTTCATCCATTCGGCGTCCGCTCTGCATCCTCTGTATCCGTTCCACGTCCGCTTTGCTGAGGCCCCCCGGAAGCCTACCGGTTGCCCCATCTGCTCCCATCCACTTCCATCTGCTGGGTTTCTGTTCCGCATCCGCTTTGCATCCGCCCTGCGTCCTCCCCGCGTCCGTGTTATCCGCTCCGGTTATGCAAATTTTTGCCCCTTTTGAGAGCGGATAACAATGGATGGAACATTTTGCTCGTCTGCTGTGTCCTTTTTGCATCCGTTGGGCAGTGTGACATGGGCTTTAGTAACTACATAGCTAGATCCTCCTCAGCTTGACCCTTCAGATCATCCAACAGTGTACTTACTGCCATTGTAATAAAGTCTGTTAATCCTGTTCTTTTTCTTCCTCCTGTTCTTTCCCAGCATTGTAAACATCTCCAGATAACTAGGTCTCTGTATCAGAGGTGGTATTCAGCAGGTTCTGACCAGTTCTGGAAAACCGATAGTGGAAATTTTGAGTAATTCATAGAACTGAAAAATACCACCTCTGATTGAAGATTTTACAATGTTCTTCCCCTGCCATGCCCACAGAATCGGTAGTAAAAAAATTTGAATCCCACCACTTCTCTGTATAATATATCCCAATCATTGGAGTCTAGTCATTTAGGTTTCAGTTATTTATTTCACTTAGATTCAGTTGTTCTAAAATTTGTTTGTTTTCTTGGGTATCAGTAGTATTTTCAGGAAACTTTTTCCAACCAGTGTCCAAATGCATCCATTTTTCTATCCTGCTTCTTTAAAGTCTGATTTTTGCTTCCATAAAGTATCAGAGGAGAAACAATCCTCATCTCCTGATCCACCCTCCCTTAATTTATTCCGCATTTATTATTTAGTTTGAATAAAGGATAGATTCAACATCCTTGTTTCACTTCTTTGTTAACTTGGAGCTAGCTTGTTTTAACTTTGTTCCATGAACTGTGGCTTCCTGTCTTGCATAATTTTTCATGAGGACCATTAGAAGTTCTAGGTTTCCCATTGCCCTCATGACATTCCACAGTTCCACCTGATTGACATAGTTGAAGGCCCCTATAACATTATGAAGCATATAAGTGACTTCTTTTGGGGGGATCTTTGGCTTTCTTAGTTATTGACTGTGCATTAGCAATAGTGTCTCTTGTTCCTTGGTCTTTTCTAAACTAAGCTAAACAGCTGACATCTTCTTTTCATGTAGGGATATAATTTGCATTTGGTGATTCCAAATATTATTTTGTTAGCATATTTGGTTCTTATACAGTGACTGACTTCTTACAATCAGGTGGCCACTATATTGCTCTTTTGGTTTGCTAGCATTGTTTGATTAGAACCTGTACTGATACTTCTTCTGTTGCTTTCCATATTTCTGTAGCCTTTTGACTTGGAAATGACCAGGGTGCTAATCTAACTCCATCAACTAGAAGCTAGGGTTTTTGTATAAAGACAGTTAATCTTCTAAATCAGGGGTGTCAAACTCATGTCATGGCCGTGTCATGTGATGTATCAGGACTTCCCTCCTTCGCTAAACTGGGCGTGGGTATGGGCAGTATGTGGTGCATTTGGCCCATGAGGCAGGAGTTTGACAGCCCTGTTCTAAATTAACCTGAATGTTGATATATCCACTATGCAGAGTTTTAGTATATCCTTTCCATCCATTTTTGATCATCAAACCAATTACTATGTAGTCATTGATGTCCTTTAGCATACCAATTTGAATCTCTTTTTGAGTTTAGGGGAACTTTTGGAAAATTTTCTGTGTTTTTCAGTCTCTTCCCTCCTTGATGCCTTTACAAATATAAAAATTCTTGTGTGTGTATGTTCTGAGTTGTAATAGTATGATTTTTCTGACTGCAACTGTTCAATTCCAGTCCATTTCAGTTCACTGATACACCAAATGTCAGTGTGTGGTTAATTTATTTCATTTTCCATTGCACTGAGTTTTCCCCACTGTTCATGCTACTTACTTTTCTCTTCTCAGTTAATTCTTTTAACTTCTCAGTTAATTCTTTTAACCTGCTTGCCTTTAGCTGAACAGCTGGGATGATCTTGAACCCTCCAGTAGCCCTAATGGGAGTATATACTTTTGGTGAACATTCCCTGTACTCTTCATTTCTCTCTCCCAGGAATAAATCCCCCTATGCCAGAACATGATGAGGCAGCAAAGCAGGACTTATGGGGATATGTATTATTCAGATTTTTAAAGTATGTCCATTGTTCAACCATTTGACTTAGAATGGAGTACAATTATGTTTTTCAACCTCTCTTTTACTAAATAAGCAGCCTAGGGAGACAAGCAAATTTGTAAAGTTAATATCCCTGACTTAGGAAAAGAGATTATCCACAACAATGGGCATCTGTATTCAATCTATTACATTTAAATAAGGTTTGAGCTCCTTAACTAACCTTAGGTACTTCTGAATCAGAAAAACAGTAGAGTAAGTTTAAAAAGTACTACTTGTAGAGGCTATACACTCCCACAAAAAGCTATAAATAACTGTGCGGAAAGTATTCTCAATTCTGACAACAATGTAAGGGTTAAAGATTGCACTTTTCAATGCCTGATTTTAACTCCCCATTTTGCTTTTACTAAGACATTTTTGGAATATAATTGTTTAAAAAAATGAAATAAATACATTACTGTGAGGAACTGGCACTCTTATAAAAAGCCAATCCCAACTCACACAAATTGAAATTCTAAGAAAGAGGACAATTGGCAGTGCAGATGCTGAACACATTTGCTTGAAAATCAATAGGACCTGTGTGAAATTAAATACATTTAAGATCAGTTGAAATCCTGTAATCAATAGCACCTGCTCCCTGAGGGAATGGGGTGGGGTTTGTCTTGCTTTCACCATGTGGCTTGGCTCACTTTCTTGGATAAAGAAGAAATCTGATTGAATAAAATGATTTAGCGGCATATTCAATGAATTAGAGAAAAACACATGCATATATTTCATTTCTGTTATTTTCTCCTAAAATATTTTTTTCTTTGTAAGATTTTCGTGCAGATATATTATAATTATTGTAATTATTATTGTTATTATTAGTAATAAAAATAATAATAACAATAATAATAATAGTAATAATGATAATAATAATGTTATTTTACTAAGTAGGTGTTTACACTTTGGGAGTAAGAAAAGAAAAACATCTATGCAGGAAATTGTATCTGGTGCTTGGCTAGTAATATCATGCGATTTGCTAGGACACTAGACTGACTCTTTTAACTACTATTTTTTGCCTCATTTTGGCATTAATAAAACAGTTGGAACAGATGCAGACACTTTTTATACAATTGGGAAGATCTACATGGCAAGAGAAACTAAACTTTATGCCCAGATGTCATAACATAGAATCATTTAAATTCAAAGTCTATTTGACTGAAACACTGAACTGAATTGTCTACTTAAAATCAGATGGCTGATTCAGATCAATTACTGATGTACTTGAATCAATTTAACAATGTGAAAATCCTTTTCCACATGTGAAAAAGCCTCTTTTTCAAACTGATTGAAAGACTAATTAAAATTGATTTGGCAATTTTACCAGATTAAATTGACAATTAGAACTGAATTGAAATTCAGACTGGATTAGATCTGGCTACAGAGGACTGAACTCTGCAAAGCTCTGGAGTCCTGATGATGGTATAACATCCTAAATGAGGCACATGCTTGTTATATGTACACATTGACACAAAATGTGTAGTCTCCACTGATGCACTCAAATTCTGCAAATAATTCCATGTCCTGCTAGATTCATTCTTTGAGATGTTAAGTCTAGAAAGCGCTAATAAGGTCTCTTTGTTCCACTGTCTCTTCCTTTCTTCCTTTGACTAATCTAAAAACATCCATAGGGATGAATGTCAATCACTAAATTTTCAATAAAACACTAAGAAGAGTCTTAAAATACAAAGGAACAAATGCTACACAAGTGTTGAATTCCCAAAAGCTCATGTTGGACCAAATATAATAAGGATCTCCTTATAAATGAAATGAGATTTGGCAGCCTTAGCAGATACTTGGTAGTGTTGGAACCAATTGTCACAGGGCAATTCTTTTTCTTCGAAAGCAGAAGAAATATTTGTCCATAAGTGTAAAAGAAGATCCACAACACACTGTTTATACAACTCTGGAATTGAGATGGCAGCGAATTTGCCAGAATCTCGTCTCATTAGTGGGTTTTGCAACAACTGTTTGGCTAAAATGATGTCAGCTGAATATAAAATCATGTCTTGAGGTGAAAGATCCGACATAGAGACAATTCTGGGACAACTTTCTACCAAAATGATGTTGTAGGAATTCCCCAAATGGGGAAGGAAAGGAAGATTTATCTGTACCCGTGTTTTGATAGCCAGCTTGACAGGAAAGATATTTCCTCTCCAATGAGATCTTTCTTTCAACTTCATTTTGGATTAGGACAGAGCAGGACCAGAACATTGGCCTGAACCATGATTGAAAATGGTAATATAGCTAGCTTCCATTTTATCAGGGGCACAAATTAAAAGTGCAGTGCCAGGGAACGGGTGAGACCAGGCCCTAGCCAAATATATATTCTCTTGTAGAAATTTGGGAGAGCATTCTCTCCTTGTTCTTTCAGCCAGTTTCTTCACTCTACCCAAATCTTTTAGATTTGCTCTTTCTTTATAGATGTGGAAGATTTCACATACCGTGCTTTGCAGCTAAAGAGTGTAACTCCAACCGTTGTGTCTTCTCTGTTCACATTTATCAATGCAGTACACTTGAGTATTAAACGAATCTCCCACTATAGGGTCTGTCAGCCCTCTTTCTCCCACCCCTTCTCAAATTTTAAATTCTCCCTGCTAGTGTAAAACTTAATGAAAGCCCTGGAGTATACAATAGCATTTTTGAAAACAGAAATCTGTAGCTGCTGTGAATCATCACTCACAGCAGGGACCCAGAAATGTGAATTGTGGGAGGAACAAACAGAGTGCCCTTCTCTTTTTTTACTGGGAATTTATTACAGGCGTGTCATTGTTTACAATGCACCATTCACATCCTCTAAAGAGCCAATAAACTGGCTGCTGAATATGCATTCTGCTCTGTGGTTGAACACAGATGTTTTCAGCTAATATCCATTTCATTTAATTTCTTTTCTTTCCTCCCTTCCCCCTCATTTTTAACATAACATCTATCTTCCTATTTTTGTAACAGCTGGGTAACTATTCACCAGTCTTCTGTTTCCAAAGCATTCTTTATCCTTATTCTACTTGGTGCAATTCATGTTGTGGTACTTAAAAATCTGTTGGTATTTCCCATTATTTAGTGCTGTTTTGCAGACTTCAAAATTCATTTGGTAAAACACACTTATGCACACACACACACACACATTTAATGAAAATGATTAGCAATGGTTCGTGAATGAGTCCACTTTTTTTACTTAGCTATAATTTAAAATATGGTTATACTACATAAATACAGAGCTATCAGAAATCACCAATTCCGCTTACCATTGCATATTATATGGAGCACCATCTAGTTTCATGAAATTTAATGGAACTTTTGTAACTGATGGCAGTAGGAGAACAATTGCTCTCAAGAGATGCTAACTTGCTTACTCCATATGAATTGGAGTTAGGAGAAACTAGAGTTGTGTCCTTCCAGAAGTAATGCTGGTGCTTTTATGAATAGCGCTGAGAAACCTCCCTCGTCTTCAGATGAGATCTGGGCAAGCTAAAACAATGATGTCACAACTTGAAGCTGTGCTTAAACTCCATGGGATGGCATATGGCAAAATAGATTGCATTACATTTTTTTCCATCTTCAGATCATAGAGCTTTAGATAATGGCAGTTACTTGTTTGCAATTTGTGTGAAATCCTAGGAAAGCAAAATGGCCAAGATTGATAGATGAAACATGCATAGAACAGAATGAAGAGGGAACAACCTATTTTCCAAAGCAGCTGAAGGAACGACAAGAAGCAATGAATGGAAACTAATCAGCAAAGAGTTCGAATTTTCAGTAAGTCTTTGCTGCCAGTTGCGATTGTCTGTATTTTCAGTCTATATATGGTAAACCTAGATTGGTGTTTCTCAACTTTTAAGATGTGAGAACTGCCTTTAACTTTCTTTCTGGTTGGGGAGTTTTTTTTTAAAGGTGCCAAGGTTGAGAAACACTGGGCTAGCTAAATGCTCATTAGTTCATCTTTACTATTTTAAAATCATGTTATTTACACATTCACAAAACGACAACCATAAAATACATTATCTTGCTGCATAAGGGTTGTCTTCATGGTTGTGGTCAATCAAAACCCACTTAATCAGAAAATGGTATTATTTCATCCCCATCCATTTCCATCTATCTAAGCATGTTTTCTACTATCCTAGCAACTTTTTTTCTGGGCAGGTGGGTAGGTGGCCAAAGAAAGCAGAAAATTGCCACTATACCTGTTTTTATTTATTTATTTATTTACTTTTATTTTCTAAGGATGCCTTGAGGCTCAGTTGCATTTGTGGAACTGGAGAGAATACTGATGGTTGGCATTTTCCTTTGCCAGCACTCCTTTATTATTGGGTTGTTGTTGTTTTTGTAATTAAAAGAATCAAAGCAAATAATCAAAGAGCCAGACTAGTCCTAAGAGAGATATTGGGCACATTGACACGTTACCTATGCCCACAAAGTATAATTACTACAGAAGAGAAGTGAGTCATTTTTCCATCTGGTATTCTCTGTAATAACAATGTAGTATCCAAATTAACCTTGAGTCCCAATGAAATAAAGGACCTAATTGCCAGAGAAGTTTGGTTGCCTACACTGCATGTACTATATAAGTAAGAACTTTGACTAGCACTCTAGTGACATAATAAGTGACAAACTTTAACAGGCCATTCTAACATGTTAATGTCCACTGGGCTTTTCAGTGGAACTGCTTAGTTATAGATTTTAATAATGATAAATGACCAGGTATGTGGGGAAATTAAATAGCATACCTCTAACAATCCCCAAGATATTATATGCATGATAATAAAAGTTTTAAGAGTCTCTTGGTTCTGATCTTAATATATTGGAACAATGTCTGTACATATGAAGGTCTACCCAAGGCAGCATACTGCATATGTAGTGGTCTCTGAATTCTTCTTCTAGGCCATTTGTGTGTGTGTGTGTCTGTGTCTGTGTGCATTTGTGTGTGTTTTCTTCATCCTATATTCCTCTCTCTTTCCTTCTCTTTCACAAACACAAACACAAACAGAAAATACTTTCTCTGTGGAAATATAGACACCCCAAAAATGAAAATATAGTGTTTGTAACAGATTCACTCATCCTATAGATAAAGTTCTCCCATAATATTTCATACCCGTGAATATCTTTTATTTTTTTAAAAAAGTTCTATCAATCTGATTAAAGAGGAGTTGATGATCTGTATGTTTAAATTTTTTTTTCTAAAACAATCGCAATTGTCTGGTATAGTTTCTATTTAGAATTTTTTTGAAAATTCCCTCATTTATGAAATTGCAATATTTATCCAGTATATGCTATACATTCAAGACTTGCTGAGTATACTTATCATCAAATTTGTGACACATCCAGAGAATTCAATAATTGCTGAAACAGCTTTATTACAAAGGAAGAGCAGACAATGAAAATACCAAGATGTTAGCAAATGAAGATGGAAACAAAAAGTTTTCATTCTCTGTCTCTTTTTTTTCTTTAAGAGAAGGACACCTGTCATACATACCTGGGGATTATTTTTTTGCAAATGTTCATCCTGCCATGCAGTGAATTATCCAAACAAGTCATTGAGAAAAAATCTTATAGCACAACTTGTTTACATTTCTATTGAAAAGCGGGTACACATACGATTTATTTATTTATTTATTTATTTTAATTATTTTTATTTATTTATTTGATTTGTCAATTGCTTAAAAGATAACAGGTATAAGTATATACACAGTTATGAATACATGAAATGGATACATATAAGAAAAATAAAAGAAACAATAGGACAGGGACGGTAGGCACATTGGTGTGCTTATGCACGCCCCCTATAGACTTCTTAGGAAAGGGATGAGGTCAATAGTACACAGTCTAAGGTTAAAGTTTTTGGGGTTTGGGGAAGAAACTATAGAGTCAGGTAGATTATTCCAGACATTGACCACTCTATTGCTGAAGTTGTATTTCCTGCAATCAAGTTTGGTGCGGTTAACCTTGAGTTTGTATCTATTGTGTGCTCTTGTGTTATTATGGTTGAAGCTGAAGTATTCATTGACAGGTAGGACATTGCAATGTATGATTTTATATACAATACTTAGATCAGACCGAAGACAGCATAATTCAAGGTTTTCTTTACAGGTGACTTTGCAGGTGACGCAGCATAAGGAGATTGGTCTGCAATTTTCAACTAGGGCTCTCCCTTTTTGATGATGGGGATGACCGTGGCTTGTGACCATAGGTTAAGCAAGGAGCTGGTCCTGAAAGATTTTTCAAAGATTATGCTGAGAGGTTCGGCTATGGCAGTGGAAAGCTTTTTTAAGAAATAGGCACATATTCCATCCAGTCCAACAGATAGGGATGGTTTTAGATTGCGTGGTACTTTTTCAACATTGTCTTCTGTAAAATCAATATGTATTAGATCATTGTAGTGTCTGTGGTTCTACTAGGAAATACTGGGTATGATCCACTGCTATTTACAAATACTGAGCCAAAGAATGTGTCAAAGATGTTGGCTTTAATGGTGTCGTCGTTGCAGTCTTTACCATTAGGTCCTATCAGGGGTGGGATGGACCTTGAGTCCTTTAGTTTGTTGTTTACAAAACTGTAAAAAGCGTGTGTGGAATTGGTGCATAGAAGGTTTTCCTCTTGTTTAATGTGATAATTGGTGCATTCACTCTTTATCTGGTGGCATAAATTTTTTTATCGGCTTTTGAAGTTGGCAACGTAACCAGATTTGTTTTTCCGCCAGAGTGATCTCTTTTTGGATTGAAGTTTCCTTATTGTTATGGGGTTTTTTTGTTTTGGGAGTTGTTGTTGGTACATATAGTTTGATGACTCTTTTGACTTCAAATATAAATATGTTGTATAATATGTTGTACAATCAATTAACTAAAATAATTTCTTCAGAGGTTCAAAAGGCAAAGTATAGTTGTATAAGTGCAGGCTGAATTGACATTTTGTGTCACTTATATGCAACTTTTCAATACAAATTCCTCTTTGGGTATTACAGGAAAGGTGATCAACTCAGCCAACAGATTATGCAGCCAGTAGTTTCTTCATCATTTCTGAAGTTTTGTTGCTGTAATTTTTGGGTTGTGTATGTGTTTTGGTCTTCATTTTTCTTGCTAAACAAATTTTGTGGAAATTTTGGAAATAAAATAAGAAAAATGTACTTCTGAATGCTTGGGCATAACAAAGTAATTTGCGTCAGCTGGAATATATGTGAGGTGCCTGCTTAAATTTTATTTATTTGGTTTTTCAAAGATCAGGTTATTAATGCTTTGATATACATACTTACTGCATACATGATAAACCACATATAACCTCACATGTAGTGCAAGTCTAAAATCTGCATTTAAATGAGGTGCAAATTAGACCCCTTAAAATGAGAAGTTGTTTGATCATCACCCCTATTATCGCAGAACTTCATCATTTTACACCGGATGATTTTCTTCCATGAACTAAAGAGTGTTACCAACACTTCATGTGAACACGTTCTGTCTCATTTCATTCCTTGGGGCCAATAATGTTTCATAATAAATCCAGAGCCCACAGTTTAACTGGTATCCTCTAGTCTGGAAATAATATGATAGCTAATAATTTATAGGAGAACAGAAAAGGCCAGCAAGGCAAAGGTGGACAGGGAAGAGATTGTCACTACAGCTATAGTTTGTGGCAGAGGGTTTGCACGTAGTGTATATATACACCAAGGTCAGTAGACTGGATGCAGTTATCTGGCTGTCTCTTTGAAGCAGGATTGCCTTGCTGAAACCCTAATTAAACCCAGGGTGTGAATCCCCAGGGAGCCATGACAGAAGGCTATGTTTACTAACCCACTACCACAATCAATGCCATGTGACTATATTCTTCTGGCAGCTGCATACAAAGAGCTGCCTGTGCAATTTTGAGGACTTGGGTTTTCTCTGTCATGGCACTTGTCTTTTAGATGCTAGGTAGGAGTGTCAGAACTTCAGCTAAGTGGAACTTGTGATTATTTGAAGCACTGGCTAATTAACAGAAGCAAAAAGGAAGAGAAATCGCAGTCGATTTGTATGTAGCATTCCTCAATTGAGTCAGGGACGAGACATTATTTTTCTTTTAATTCATCAACCTATGGGGGGGGGGGTACCGAGACATCCCTAGAAGCGGCAGCAAAAAAAATGCAAGAATGGTTTGTGAAAAATCAGTTTTAATAAAGCTCCAGCATAACCATAGATATAAAAGTGTTTACACTGTTGACTTCTGTATAAGATTATTTGTTAGAATTCCTTGTCTCTTTTTCTTTTAAGACTGAAGGAGGGGGAGGAGGATCCTAAAATTCGAGGAAATGCAGAGAATAGATATAAATGCAGGGAGTAGAATAAAGCAAAATAACTCCGGGGTGTTCATCTGCCATAGCAGTCATTTCATATCTCATTTGTTATATGAATGTGATAGCTACTTCCCTTTTTGATGGTATCATTATGTAGACTCTGCAGATTCAATTCCATTTACAAGTCAATGGTGTGAGATTTTATGACAATTCTTTTTACTGAGTTGCTTCTGTGTGAACTTCAGCAGTACAAAAAAATTGAACACAAATGAGCAATCCCCCCCCCCCCAAGACTCTGTTGAAGTAGATTGGATGCAGCTGACCATTGTTTATTTCTCCATGCCAATTGTATTTTTTCCTTTTCTAGGTCCAGTCTTACCTTTGCATACCTACACATAATAAAAAAACCGCCAGCTCCTTTCAGGTAAAGGGGCTGTGTCATTCAATCTATAAAACTTAGGTTGATGATGGAGGCATTGCTAAAATATTATTTGTCCTGTTACCCAGAAACTTTGCATGGGTCAAGTAAGCAATTAAAGATTGAAGAACAAATTTATTTTTTTAAATCAAACTGTATAGATTTACAGAAAATAATTAATCATATCTAAACAAAGAGTTTGTTAGACTAATATTTCTTTAAATTGATCTTTTATACACAGGTTATGGTTTGACAATTATTTACCTTGCATTGCTATAGCAGTACTGCAGTTTGAGGCCAAATTTCAAACTACTCGAAGAAGATTCTAGCTGGTGCATCTTCTTCTCCTTTTACTTACTGTAAAATAAGTTCAGAAAGCTTAATAAGGAGAGAACTTTGGGACTTTTCTTCCAACTACTATGTTCCCAAAGAGTATATTCTATCTACAATGCTAAAATGATCCATTTGTTTACATGGATGTCTTTTCTATTTTGTCAAAGAATTTAGATTCTGATTTTTTTTTAAAATGGTTTGGCTTGAGAGAGAAAGAAGTTAATGGAGAATTAATGGGATGGCATGCTTTGGGAAACATAAATAAAGGACATGAACTTATCCAAATCTTTGAAGATGTAGAAATGAAGTTTCTGAATGCAATATTTACATGTTGGCAATTTTTCTTCCATGCTGAACAGAACTAGAGGCCTTTTAAATTAATGCTAAAGCCAAAAAGTACAAGGTTATGGTATGAAGCCACACTTCACTAATTCAATTTTCTTACAGTTTTTAAAGTCTATAACTTCTTTCTAAGTGAAAAAAAATATCTTTTGTTTGTTTGTGATGCTTTGAATTATTTCTTGCATATCAAACTTTTCAGAGATCTTTCTAATATGGATTGTGTATTAAAACATGACATTTTAATCCATTGGCACTTTGATTTAAATAATACTTATTTAAAGAATATTAGAAACTTCTTTAAATTTTGCCTCCTTTAAGCAGATAAATGAATATCAACCATAAAGCCATTTAATAAACATAATGAAAATTGCTTGCTTCTTTTGTTTTGTTTTTTTCAAATCTTGTGTCACTCTGATATACAGAATTGGCTATTCTTCCTCCACTGTGTATACATAATCATTGTCAGGCTAGATTTCTGATCTATGCCCAAAGTATTTGGAAACTTGAAAGTTTACAACAAAAACAAAGAAAGGTCTCTGGAACTACAAGAATAATGTTCTGCATTTCTGTTTCTTTGGATTTGATTATATTTAATACCAGAAATCTCCTCTTTACTCAGTCATCTTGCTCTTTCTCCCTTCTTTGGGTGATCATAGATTTTATGATAATGCTATCACTAAGGAGGATTCCTATCACTAGAAAAAATAAAAAAAGTAAATTATACACTCCTAGCCTAAAATGGAGACATTTCAGTCCACATAAACATGTCTTGTATAGCTTTGGTGAGCACTGGATGTCTCTTCCTAGTCTTTTCTCTATTTCTCAATCGTGTCCAATTGTGCAAACCGAAAAGGTTTGGGGCAGAGCCTGGAAATATTTCATAATCTG
Organism: Laticauda colubrina; assembly: GCA_015471245.1. Classification (NCBI taxonomy): domain Eukaryota; kingdom Metazoa; phylum Chordata; class Lepidosauria; order Squamata; family Elapidae; genus Laticauda; species Laticauda colubrina. The sequence goes on from BLBF01000002.1 coordinate 72,400,732, forward strand.
TGAATAAGAATTCCCTGAAGACCTGTACATTACCATAGTTACTGCTTGTTCCAAGGTATCCCATAACGTGTTGGTGTATCTGATAATCAAGGTGTCTTAGGCAAGATTTATTAGCTTTCTACCTGTTGCAGAAATGTCTTAACAACTCTGAAAGCAGTGTGTCATAGTGAAGCCCAAGGGTGTGATGCCAATTCCCAGAAATACAGCTGCATTCTGAAGGCTTTTACAGCATTTCTTGGGAGCTACAAGCATGCTATCATTTTGCAGCTTTAGGCCAATTCACTTGTGCGAGAAGATAATTCCTGGACTCTTATACATGTTGGCATATTTTTTTCCTGTGCAGGAGGTCTCTAAATTTTAAAAATCTGACAAACTTTGACCGTGCACTCTCCTTCAATTAAATGTTGCTTAGGTGAACATCCTCAACCTAGCTCGTCAGGGTCTTTGTGCTAGAGTCAAAGTAAAAAATGTAGAATTGTCCATTCAAGACAAAAAGGAACAGAAGAATTCTTACAATTGCTGTGCCTGGCCAAATCAAAAATAAGACTTAACACTGATATCATTCCAAGGAAATCCATATGAAGTACAGATTTATTAACAATGTTGTGCATATTTAGCTTGGCAATTTTAGCTTTGCAACTTGGTAGGACTTATTTCTGAAAAGATATACAAGATCTTTCACTGCTAGTTCTATTATGCCAGGTCATGTTGCACACCTTTTGCATGTGGTATTATGACAAATAAGAAGGCATAGAAAGAAGAAAGAAAGAAATTCAACTGGTTTTACTCCCTAGTAAGTGTTATGGAACCACAGCTATTATTCCTCAGGAAGTATTATTAATTCAGAGGAAACCCATTTATAAACTTAGCAATAGCATTTACCACTTCATCGTGCTTTGCAGCCCTCTCTAAGTGATTTACAATGTCAGCATATTGCCCTCAACAATGTGGGTCCTCATTCTAACAACCTCAGAAAGATGGAAAGCTGAGTCAACCTTGAGCCAGTTAGAATTGAACTCTTGGCTATGAGCAGAATTAGTTTGCAATACTGCATTCTAACCACTGCACCACCATGGCTCTTTCAGCCTGGGCATACAAACTACTTAAAAATCAAATTATTACACAGCTCCTTCCAAAAGTAGGTGGATGGTATTTAAAAAAAAAATCACAGTTACATTGACTCCAGCCACTCTATTTACTTTCACATTCAATCACTTTTCATCTTATCCTACCAAGTCTTTGGCATTACTTTATTTTTCTTCTGACAGTTCCTTCTCCGGTTGACTATTTGAAGAGTCAGTTGAAAAAAAGCTTCCACCTCTGTTAGATTGTTGCTTTTCTTCACTCATTGCCACCTTATGGGAGAGGTAGGCAACATAAAATTTTAATAAATAAATAAAATTGCTTTCCTTGGAGAAAGATTATTTCCTTCTGTCCCTCTTATGGCTCTCTTTGTTTCTCTTCTTACTCCCCTGATACTCCTCTTCAAACTTCCAGGATTTCTTCCATGAATTTGAGTCATATTCCTTTCTTTCTTCCTTTTGATGAAATGGTTGTCACCAGACACAAGTGTTTTGTACCTGCTCCCATGACAAATCCCATCATCTGTTATTTCTGTCGGAGCTGTTTCTATGATAAGCTGGCTGCCAGGTAAATGTAGATAGTACAGAGAGTCTTGCCATTTCTGTAATAATTGTGAATCTACTTGTCAGGGAAGAACTTGTACTTTTTAGAAGCCCTGCATTAGTTCCTGACCAAAAGCAAGCAAACAAAAGGAAAGGGGAAGGTTTGCTCTTTCCCAGCTTTTCAAAATCATGGTTTTCTATAGACATATGTTCATGGAAAGGAAGAGATTGCAACTTCCACACTTTCTTATGCAACTTCTCTCCATACTGAGGAACAAAAAGAAAGAGGCTGCTAGTCTATGAGGATTTTTTTTTTCCATCTGTATTATGACGAGGTAGTCAGTAGCAACAGCAATACTGCTGAGACTTATATACAGCTTCACAGTGCTTTACATCCCTCTCTAAGCAGTTTACAGAGTCAGCATATTGCCCCCAACAATCTGGGCCCTCATTTTACACACCTCAGAAGGATGGAAGCTCAGTCCGCCTTGAGCCTGGTGAGATTCAAACTACCAAATTGCAGTCAGCTGGCAGTCTGCAGAAGTAGACTGCAGTACTGCATTCTAACCACTGTATCACAGTGACTTTTGTAAGTCAAGGCCTACAGAAGCAAGTGGTGTCTCCTTTCAGGTAATATTATATGTCTCTGTGTTAATTTATTCCATAACTTTTACTCTTAAGACTAACTAATAAAAAAGAATACTTCAATTAGGTTTCAGAGTTTTACTGGAGTGTGCTATGTATGCCCCTAAGTTAGTAACAGATAACAAACTGGATGGAGGGAATCCTGATCCTTATTCCTTTTGCCAGTAGTGGTAACTAAAGGCCCTGTCCCACTGCACTTACGGATGCAAAGAGGATGTAAAACGTTAAAAAAAGCTTGCCATCCATTGGAAAACGCTATGCATCCATTGTGTACTCATTGCATACGTGTTTCATACGCTCTATCCATCGAGCATCCATCCACTGCAATTTCATCTGTGCAAGAAGTTTTGAGCTGCACAAAACTTTGTGAACGGATGAACTTTCCGCCGTGTACGATGTACATCCGCGACATATGAGCAACAAACGTTCTATGCCGTTTATCATCTGTTAAACGTCCGCTGTATCCTCTCTGCATCATCTGGGCATCCTTGCAACTCACATCCGCTGCAGCTGAAAATGGAAAGAGGGAGGAAACAAAAGGTACATGGAACGTCTAGACAGAGTTAGTAGCACAGAAATAGAAAGGATGCGCAGTGAATGGTTTGCATCCGATATACATCCGCACGGCATCCCCTTTCTTTCCTTTAGGCGTACGTGATGCATCCGGTTCATTTGCTATGTGTCCACTTCGAAATTCTCCCCCGGAACCCCTTCAGAGGTGTCATCCGCTTCCATTCACTTTCATCCGCTAGGCTTACTATGAACATTTGTTTAACATCCCCGTTACATACCACCCACGTCCGTTCTTTTCTGTTCTTTTCCGTTCAGTTTATGCAAATTTTCACCACTTTTTGGAGCATATGACAATGGATGGAGCCACCCCCGAAATTTTGCTTGTCCGCTGTGTCCTTTTTGCATACATTTTGCGTCCGTCGGCCAGTGGGACCGGGCCTTAAGTCATTAAGAAATTGCATTGTCACTTCCATTCTGATCTAAATGTGAAGCTATGAAGACAAAAATAGTTTTTAGGATAGTACTTGGAAACTTAGAAATACATCTTGACATCACTTTCAGTTCTTGGTTGGTAAAACTGTTGTAGTAAGCCAAAATGTTTAATTGAATGGATTCAAAAATTAAAATTGGTTTGATTTTGCAGTCTTAAGCTTGCTTAAGGTCCTGTCACACTGCCCAACAGATGCAAAACGTAAGTAAAAAGGACACAACGGACGAGAAAAATGTTCCATCCGTTGTTATCCGCTCTCAAAAGGGGCTAAAATTTGCATAAACAGAGCGGATAACACGGAAAGGAACGGACGCGGGGAGGACGCAGAGTGGATGGAAAGCGGATGCGGAACAGAAGCCCAGCAGATGGAAGCGGATGGGAGTGGATGGCACATCCACTAGGCTTCCGGGGGCCTCAGCAAAGTGGACGCAGAACGGATACAGCGGATGCACAGCGGATGAAGCGGATGCAGAGCGGAAGCCGAGCGGATGCACAGCGGATGAAGCGGATGCACAGCGGAAGCCGAATGGATGCCGAGCGTTAATTGCGCATGCGGGGGGGATGCATTGCGTAAGCTCCACGGATATAAAGGGAAGCAGCTCCCAAGCAGGTCACCATTCGGAGGAAAAACCTGCTGCCGGATACATCGAGTCCTTGCCTGCCCTGCCTGCATGCCTGCCTGCAAGCCTTTCTGCAAGCCTTCCTGCCAGCCTGCCTCCAAGCCTGCCTCCAAGCCTGCCTCCCAGCCTGCCTCCCAGCCTCCTGGCCAGCCTCCCTGCCAGCCTTGCTCTCTGCCTGCCTTCCAGCCTCCCTGCCAGCCAGTCTGCCTGCCAGCCTTGGGTCATGCCTGCCTGCAAGCCTTGGTGCCAGGCTTCCTGCCAGGCTTCCTGCCAGGCTTCCTTGCAGCCTTGGTGCCAGGCTTCCTGCCAGCCTTGATGCCAGCCTTCCTGCCAGCCTTCCTGCCAGCCTTGGTGCCTGCCAGCCTCCCTGCCAGCCAGCAACCCCACAACCATGGGGAAGAAGCGAAAGACTCAGCAACCTGCCCCCATCCCTGGCAAGAGGGACAGGGCCACCCTCCCGCCCCCTGTCCCTGACTCTGCTTCTGCTGTGATTCTGCTGCTCGGGCTTGCTCTTCTGGTTCTGGATCTTCTGCTGGCGCTGCTCCTGGCGGTGGTGCTTCTGCTTGTGCTTACTCTGCTGGCGCTGCTCCTGGCGGTGGTGCTTTCTGCTCGTGCTTACTCTGCTGAAGCTGCTCCTGGTGGTGGTGCTTCTGCGGGTGCTTACTCTGTTGAAGATGCTCCTTGTCCTGCTGGTCCTGCTGGTCCTGCTCGTGCTCCTGGACTTGCTCGTCCTGCTCGTACTGATTGTGCTCCTTGTCTTGCTCGTCCTGCTCGTCCTGCTGGTCCTACTCGTGCTCGTGCTCCTGGTCCTGCTCGTGCTCCTGGTCTTGCTGGCGCTGCTGGTGATTACTCTGCTGCTGCTGATCCTGGTCCTGCTGGTGCTGCTGGTGCTACTGCTGCTGCTGCTGCTGCTGCTGATCCTGCTGGTGCTGCTGCTGCTGCTGATGATGATGATCCTGCTGCTGCTGCTGCTGCTGATGATGATGATGATGATCCTGCTGTTGCTGTTGCTGCTGGTGGTGTGGAGGAGAAGCCCCTACTACCTGGGATCCCCTCTGATGAGGGTCCATCTGGTCCTGCCAAAGGGAGGAAGAGGCATATGCGACAACGGGAGAGGAGGCAATACTCCATTGAGGAGGAACACGAGGATGAGGTGCTGGAGTGGCTGAGAGAGAATGACTATCTGTGGCGGAAGGGACACCGGCTGTACAGGGACACCAAGCGGAAGCATGCTGCTTGGAGAGAGAAGGCGGAGAGTATGGGCTACACTTCGGAGGTGCTCCTTGGCTGGTGGAGGCACATACACACCTGGTACGGGAAGCTGCACCTCAAGAAATCTGGCCAGGCCACGGTCAAGCTGACGGACAGAGAGACCTATGTCATGGTCAGGTGCAGCTTCCTGGAGGGTGAGATCCGTCACCGAGGAGCAGCCCCTCTGTCTTCCCTATCTCTCTGGCAGCCTGCTGAGAGCCAGTCCTCTTCCGGCTGAGAGTCAGTTCCTGTCTCCAGGCAGGTTTCTGTGGAGCGTGCCATGGCGGAGAACCCGCGGACAGGTGTTGTAACCGTGGTGGAGCGCATGGAGGACTCCCTGGTGTGGTGGGAAAAAGGAGACGGCACGTCCACCACAGCCGTACCCGCATCCACCCACAGCTCCACCTCCACAGAAAGGCAGAGAGCCAGACAGCAGGAGGGGCAGAGCCACACTGTCCTGCTGGAGATCAGGGACACCATCCGGACCATCATAGATCTCCTTTCTCAGCTGGTCAACACTGACTCCTCATCCTCCAACTGCAAGCCCTTCCTCACCTATTTCAACCAGACTCTCACGGACATGGCGGAACCCCAGTACCAGGTGGTGAAGGACCGGATCACCGAGGTGCTTCACAACCCTCCAGATCCAGAGGAACCTGCTCCCACCCAGTCCAGGTCTGGTCCTCCACCCCAGCTGATGTCCCTCCCATTCCAAGGCTTCCCACAGGCCCTCACCTACCAGGGCTACGGCTACCAGGAGGTCCAGCAGCATAGGCATCAGCCCTTCCTAGTCCAGGCACAGAGTCATTGGACAACACCGTTGCCACCGGTTCCACTGATGCCACTGATGCCACCCACGACACTGACGCCACCAACGCCACCAAGGCCACCCACAACACTGATGCCACCGACGCCAACGATGCCACCCACGACACTGATGCCACCCACACCACCAATCCACCAACGCCAGTCCTCACCCAGCTGCAGACCAGACAGCCCAACTACACTGCTCCTTCCTCCACCCCACAGCCAAGCCCGGCCTCAGTACATATGTCCTCGGTACTGGGGTTGACACCTCATGTCATGGAGGAAGGAGCTCTCAACATCACGGGGCTGAGCCAGCTGTCCGAGAGCTTTCTCAACACACCGTCACCTGTTGTCCTCTCGGGGCCAGGCACCCCAGTGGGGCTTCAGACCAGCACTCCAGCACCAGCGACCTCCACAGCACCTGGACCCTTCAGCCATGAGACTGGGCACACCTCCGAGTGACCAAGAGGAGTGCCAGAGACTGGCTGGCTGGCTACCTGTGGACTTTATTTGGACACTTGACTTGGGTCATTTTTCTTTGACAGCTTGTTGTTCAATAAAGTTTATCTTTGATTCCCAAACTTGCTTCATTTCTTTTTTTTAATAAAGTCTTGGTGGAAACTTTTAGAATTGGTTTAAGCCTTTGCATGCTTGTGGGATGGGTTAAGATAGCAGTGGGATGGGCAGGGATACCTGTGGGATGGGCAGGGATACCTTTGGGATGGGTAATAGCTGTGGGATAGATAAACCTCCAGTGCAAGTATAGTGGGACTGTATGGTCCACCCTCCCAGGTGCCACACCTATGGCCCTTTATTATCAATAACAATGTGATAATCATCCACACATGTCAACATAAACACAACTCTTTATTAAATGCCCTGATCATTGTACGGCCATTCAACATACATGGCACAATCTCATCAGTGTGATGAGACAGGCTGAAGGAAGCATCCATTAATCATCTATCATCCTGTCTTGCCACTCCACCGCTCCAGCTGGGGAGTTGCACCAGTGTTTCAGGAGGTTGCGCTGCTTCTTTCCTTCACGTGAGGCTCTGTTGGGGCCTTGCACATCCTCAGTGTCTATCAGGTTTCGCCCTTGCCTCCATTCCCCAGGCTCCATGTCCCCATTGCCTTGTTGGAGTCCACGAGCCTGTTCTGCAACACTGGGTAGCGGGTGCGCATGAGATTGTGAAGGATGCAGCAAGCTTCCACGATCCTCCTCACGGTCTGTGGGTGATGCTGCATGGTGGTGAGAAGTACCTGGAACCTGTTGGCCAGGATGCCAAAGGCGTTCTCCACCACCCGCCTTGCCCTGGACAGCCTGTAGTTGAAGATCCTCTCTTCACGGGTGAGGAGTCTGGAGGTGTAGGGCTTCATGAGGTAGGTTCTGAGGGAGAAGGCGTCATCCCCCACGATGAAATAGGGCACATCTTGCGTGTCGTTGGGCAGTGGGTCTGGATCTGGGAAACCCACAATGAAGTTGCGTTCCAGCCCCTCCTTGAGGTCACTGGCATTGTATACCTGGGCATCTGAACATGAGCTGTTGCCTGAAGCATCGATGTACATGAACTTGTAGTCAGCATCGACCATGGTGAAGAGGACGATGCTGAAGAAGCCCTTGTAGTTGAAATAAGTGGCCCCCGACTTGGCTGGAGCTTTGCAGGCCACGTGCTTGCCATCTATAGCTCCAACGGTGTGGGGGAAGTTCCACCTCTGATACCACTGCTCTGCAACTTTCTTCCATCCTTCTTCAGTGGAGGGGCTCTGGAGGAGCTCCTCCTTGTATTCTTCGATGATGGTCTGCACCACTTCTCTGACCACAATGCTGATGGTGTTGTGTGGCACCCTCCAGCCATACTGCATGCTCCTGTACGTGGTCCCTGAGGCCAGGTGGCGCAGAGTGAGTGCCACCTTGAGCCCAGGTTCCAAGCTGGGCCGGAAGTTGGTGTTTGCCTTGGTCAACCTGGGTGTCAGCCACTGCACAACTTCGTCAAACATGGCTGGAGGCATCCTCATGAAGTTCTGGAATGCACGAGTGTCTTTGTTCCTGAGCTCCCCCATCAGCTTGTTGTAAAGTCCGTTCTCTGCTCTTCTCCCGATCCATCTTTGGACCCAGATGCTTCTTGGCCACCTCTTTTTCTTCCCGTAGTAGAGTTCACAGAGCCTGTAGATGGCTTCGCACTGTTGCAGAAGGATGGTGGCTGCCAAAAAGACTGTGGTACAATCCACAGTGGACATGACTGGATGCTGTGGAAGAGCAAGAGTGAGATGAAGGCTGCAGAGGTCTGCACAGCTGGTCTGCTGGTCTGAAAATGAGATCCAGATGAGTTGCTCCCCCTTTTTATAGGCAGTATAGGTTTCCCCTTATGTGTCCTTTTGCATCCTCTAGGCATCCTCTAGACATCCTTAATATCCAAGATAGGTTCCCTCTGTGAACGTATTTTCCATTTTACATGCTTTGTTTCCATGCTGCATCCGCTAGGCATCCGTTCTGCATCCGTTCTGCATCCGTTCCGCTTCCTCCCTGTGTCCGAGCGGATGCGAGTTGCGCGGATGCAGAACGGATTCCTTGTGGATATAGCGGATACGTAACGGATGCAGAACAGATGCCTAGCGGATGCCTAGCGGATGCAAATGGACGCATCGGATACATTTTCCGCTCAAAAGTTTTGAGCAGTTCAAAACTTTCTGAGTGGATGAAACGTCAATAAACGGATGCTGGACAGATAGAGAGGAAGCAAAACGGAGGCAGTGAGTACAGAACGGATACAACGCATTAACCAACGGATGACAAGCTTTTTTGTCCGTTTTACATCCTCTTTCCATCTGTTGGTGCAGTGTGACAGGGGCTTTAGTTGATTATTCCTCAGTCAAGTTTCTATGGTTATGATTGGGTTAGAGTTGGCATAAATGTTACTGCAGAAAATCAGGAAATCTTGCATTAAATTAGATGATGGGGAAGAGTAGAGTCAACCCCACACAAGGAAAGACACTGTTTAGGCTTAAATGGAACAAGGTATGTACTGGAACAAATGCTCCATTGTTTTGCTTTGTACTTTAGTTTGAGCACTAATTAGTAAAAGATAATATGGAGGTACAAAAAATTCATGTTGTGGAAAATACAGACAAGTGCATTTCTTTCTTCTATTCCACAAATTTGGGATGGTTATTGAAACTGAATGTGAATGAGTGGCATGGTGGCCTAGACATGGAGCTCTTGCCTCACAATCAGGAAGCTATGAGTTCATTCCTAGGTAACAGCACATATTTCTCTCTCCAGCTGCAATGAGTAATTGTCTGCTGTGAACACTTAGTTGGTGTCAGGAAAGGCATCCAGCCAGGAAATACTCAATTCCATTCAGTCACTTCCACCCTGATGCAAGGGATTACAGGGTCATTAAAAGAAAAAAAATGAAACTCAGTGTGAGGAAATTCAAGAGGGATAAAAAGAAAATGCTTCTTTATAAAGATGAAAGTTAAATTATGATGTTTGCTGGTGTCATATGTGGTAGTGACTACAAGATGAAATGGCATTATTACTTCACCAAATGATTCATAAAGGAACAGAATTACATACTGCCTGAACCACATGCAGCTTATCCTAAATACTGTACTGATTGTCAAGAAAAGGCCTTTGTCAAATCAAGGTGAATGTTTCTTAATTAAGGACCTGTCACATAGGCCGATGGATGCAAAATGTATGAAAAAAGGACACAGTAGACGAGAAAATTTTCCATCCGTTGTAATCCACTCTCAAAAGTGCCCCGAATTTGCTTAAGCAGAGCGGACAACAACGGAAAGGAATTGACGGGGGGAGGATGTAGCCAGGATGTAAAGCGGATGTCCACGGAAGCCTAGTGGATAGAAGCAGATGGAAGGGATGGCACATCCGCGGGGCTTCTAGGGGAGCACAGCGAAGCGGACGCGCAACGAAAGGAGTGGATGCCGAGCGGATGCCAAGCGGATGAAGCGGATGCATCACAGAAGCCTATCGGATGCCTAGCAGATGCCTAGTGGATGCAAAGCATTCACTGCGCCTGTGGGGAGGATGCATTGCATTAGCCCCGCACATATAAAGGGAAGCAGCTCGCAAGCAGGTCACCATTCAGAGGAAAGACCTGCTGCCAGACACAGCTCCAGCCAGCCAACAACCATGGGGAAGAAGAGGAAGCCTGTGCCATCTGCTGCCAGTCCTGGCAAGAAGGACAGGGCCACCATCCCAACCCCTGGCCCTGACTCTGCTTCTGCTGCTGGGGCTTTTGCTGGTGCTTACCCTGCTGGCGCTGCTCCTGGTGCTGGTGCTTCTGCTGGTGCTTACTCTGCTGGCGCTGCTCCTGGTGCTGGTGCTTCTGCTGGTGCTTACTCTGCTGGCGCTGCTCCTGGTCCTGCTGGTCCTGCTGGTCCTGCTGGTGCTCCTGGTCCTGCTGGTGCTCCTGGTGCTCCTGGTCCTGCTGGTGCTGCTGGTGCTCCTGGTGCTGCTGGTGCTGCTGGTGCTGCTGGTCTTGCTGGTCCTGCTTTTGCTGCTACTGTTGTTGCTGCTGCTGCTGCTGCTGGTGTGGTGGAGCAGCCCCTAGAACCTCGAAGCCCCTCTGATGAGAGCCCAGATGCCCTGCCAGAGGGAGGAAGAGGCATATGCGTAAACAGGAGAGGAGGCAATACTCAATCGAAGAGGAACATGAGGATGAGGTGCTGGAATGGCTGAGGGAGAATGAGTATCTATGGTGGAAAGGACACAGGCTCCATTGAGACACCAAAAGGAAGCAGGTTGCTTGGAGAGAGAAGGCGGAGAGCCTGGGCTACACTTTGGAGGTGCTCCTCGGCTGGTGGAAGCACATGCACAGCTGGTACGGGAAGCTGCACCTCAAGAAATCTGGCCAGGCCACGGTCAAGCTGACGGACCGGGAGACCTACGTGATGGCCAAGTGCAGCTTCTTGGAGGGTGAGATCCACCACCGAGAAGCAGCCTCTTTGACAACCCTCTCTCTCAGGCAGCCCGCAAAGAGCCAGTCCTCTTCTGGCCAAGAGTCAACTCCTGTGTCCAGGTAGGTATCTGTGGAGCGCCTCCTGACGGAGACCCCCCCGACAGCTGCACTCCCCGTGGCGGAGTGTGTGGAGGACCCTCAGATGCAGTGGGAGCAAGGAGAGGGCACTGCCATCAGAGACCAACCCACATCCACCCCCAGCTCCACCTCCACAGAAAGCAGGCAGAGAGCCAGACCGGAGAGGCAGAGCCACACTGTCCTGCTGGAGATCAGGGACACCATCAAAAGCAGCGTAGATCTCCTCTCTCAGCTGGTACACACCGACATACCATCCTCAAATTGCAAGCCCTTCCTCACCTACATCAACCAGACCCACCTGGACATGTCCGAATCACAGTACCAGGTGATCAAGGACAGGATCACCGGTCTTCTGCACAACCCTCCAGACCCAGCTGAACCTGCTCCCACCCAGTCAAGGTCTGCTCCTCCACCCCAGGTGATGTCACTGCCCTTCCAAGGCTTTCCAGAGGCCCTCACCTATCAAGGCTACGGCTACCAGGAGCTCCAGCAGCACCGGCAGTCCTTCCCAGTCCAGGCACAGGTACATCATATGCCACCGGTGCCACCGATGCCACTGATGCCACCGATGCCACCAACGCCACCGATGCCATCGACGCTACAGGCGCCACAGACACCTCACCTCGCTCAGGTGCAGACCAGACATCCCCACTACACTCCTCCTTCGTCCACCCCACAGCCAAGCTCGGACTCAGAACATCTGTCATCGGTGTTGGGACTGACACCCCATGTCCTGGAGGAAGGGGCTCTCAACATCACAGGACTGAGCCAGCTCTCTGAGAGCTTCCTCCACACACCATCCCCTATTGTCTTCTTGGGGCCAGGCACCCCAATGGTGCCTCAGACCAGCACTCCAGCAGCAGCCACCTCCACAGCACATGGACCCTTCACCCCTGAGACTGGGCATGCCTCAGAGTGACCAAGAAGAGTGCCAGAGACTGGGTGGCTACCTGTTGACTTTATTTTTGCTTGGGACACTTGGGTCATTTTCTTTTACAGTTTGTTATTAATAAAGATTATCCTTGCTTCACATACTTGCTTCAGTTCTTTTAGTCAATGAAGTCTTGGTGGAAACTTTTAAAAATGGTTTAAGCCTTTGCATGCTTTGGGATGGGTAATAGCTGTGGGATGGGCAGGCATACCTTTGGGATGGGTAATAGCTGTGGGATGGGCAGGGATACCTGTGGGATGGGTAATAGCTGTGGGATGGGTTAGGGTACCTGTGGGATGGGTAATAGCTGTGGGATAGATAAACCTCCAGTGCAAGCATAGTGGGACTGTATGGTCCACCCTCCCAGGTGCCACACCTATGGCCCTTTATTATCATTGACAATGTAATCATTCATCAACACATTTCAACATAAACAGAACTCTTGATTAAATGCCCTGTTCATTATCGGGCCACTCAACATACATGGCACAATCTCATCAGTGTGATGAGACAGGCTGAAGGAAGCATCCATTAAGCATCTACCATCCTGTCTTGCCACTCCACTGCTCCAGCTGGGGAGTTGCACCAGTGTTTCAGGAGATTGCGCTGCTTCTTCGCTTCATGTGAGGCTCATTTGGGGCCTTGCACATCCACAGTGTCTATCAGGTTTCACCCTTGCCTCCATTCACCAGGCTCCATGTCCCCATTGCCTTGTTGGAGGTCCACGAGCCTGTTCTGCTACACTCGGTAGCGGGTGCACATGTGATTGTGCAGGATGCAGCAAGCTTCCATGATCCTCCTCACGGTCTGTGGGCGATGGTGCATGGTAGTGAGAAGTACCTGGAATCTGTTTGCCAGGATGCCAAAGGTGTTCTCACCACCCGCCTTGCCCTGGACAGCCTGTAGTTGAAGATCCTCTCTTCACGGGTGAGGCATCTGGAAGTGTAGGGCTTCATGAGGTAGGTTCTGAGGGAGAAGGCGTCATCCCCCATGATGAAGTAGGGCACATCTTATGTGTCATTGGGCAGGGGGTCTGGATCTGGGAAACCCATGATGAGGTTTCATTCCAGCCCCTCCTTGAGGTGACAGGCGTTGTATACCTGGGCATCTGAAGCTGACCCATTGCCTGAAGCATCGATGTACATTAACTTGTAGTCAGCATCGACCATGACAAAGAGGATGATGCTGAAGAAGCCCTTGTAGTTGTGATAAGTGGATCCTGACTTGGCTGGAGCTTTGCAGACCACGTGCTTCCCATCTCTGGTTCCAACGGTGTGGGGGAAGTTCCACTTGTGATACCACTGCTCTGCAACTTTCTTCCAGCCTTCTTCAGTGGAGGGGCACTGGAGGAGCTGCTCCATGTATTCTTCGATGATGGCCTGCACCACTTCTCTCACCACAGTGCTGATGGTGTTGTGTGGCACCCTCCAGCCGTACTTCATGCTCCTGTACATGGTCCCGGAGGACAGATGCTGCAGAGTCAGTGCCACCTTGGGCCCAGGGTCCAGGCTGGGCCAGAAGTTGGTGCTCTGTTTGGTCAACCTGTGTCTCAGCCGCTCCACAACTTCATCAAACATGGCTGGCGGCATCCTCATGAAGTTCTGGAATGAACGAGGGTCTTCGTTCCTCAGCTCCACCATCAGCTTGTTGTACATTCTGTACTCTGCTCTTCTTGCAATCCATCTTCGGACCCAGACACTTCTTGGCCGCCTCCTTTTCTTCACGTAGAACAGGTGAAAGAGCCTGTAGATGGCCTCACACTGTTGTAGAATGATTGTGGCTACCAAAAGGAGTTTGTGTTGATCCATGGTGGAGATGACTGGATGCTGTGGAAGAGCAAGAGCAAGAGCAAGGCTGAAGAGGTCTGCACCGCAGGGCTGCTGGACTGAAAGTGAGATCCAGGTGAGTTCCTCCCCCTTTTTATGGGAAATATAGGTTTTCCACTTGGTGTCCATTTGCATCCTCTAGACATCCTGCAGACATCTTAAATATCCGAGATACGTCCCCTATGCGAACGTTTTTTCCATGTTAATGCTTTCTATGCGAGCTGCATCCACTTTCATCCTTTCTCGGACCGTGCTACTAATACTGCGTGTCCATTCCGCATCTGTTGCGCTTCCTCCCTCTGTCCGTTTTCCGCTGGAGCGGATGTGAGTTGCACGGATGCACAGCGGATGCCTAGCGGATATAGCGGACACGTAACGGATGACAACGGACGTCTAACGGATGTTCCCCGTATGCGTAGCAGATGTAGAACGGACGCGTTGGATACTTTTTCCGCTCAAAAAGTTTTGTGCAGCTCAAAACCTTTTGAGCAGATGAAATGTCAGTAGACAGATGCTGGACAGATAGAGAGGATGAAAAATGGATGCAGTGAGTACAGAACGGATGCATCGCGTTACCAACGGATGGCAAGTGTTTCTCTCCGTTTTACATCCTCTTTGCATCCATTGGTGCTGTGTGACAGGGGCTTTACTTAGGGTTTCAGGACTTGGCCAGTTATGTCCAGTACAAACTGAAAGTATATAACAAGCAAAATATAAGGTAAGTTTCAGCAACTTCTTTCTATATAGAACTTTTGATAAGAAGCATTGAAATTATTTTCTTATTATATTTAAGTCAATATATAATTTACCATGGGCTAACTCCAACCTGTTATATCAGGCACATGATTAATGGAAAATTATATCCTATACTTTCCAATTATCTGTAACATTCTGCAATATTCATTACTGTTTTGAGTAGAATATGTACATGTCACTATCCTTCTCTGGGTTGTATGTGTGAATTAACATGCAGAGAAAAACAGTCATATACTGAGAACAAATTCATTTTTTAAGTGTGGGTATATATATATGTGTGTGTGTGTGCATGTGTGTGTGCTGTTTAGCTTCCTTCGGGTATTATCCCACGTCATTGTAGTTCTGTTAAAGTTGTAGCAACGTTTCAGCAGAATCTCATCTGCCATCCTCAGGCTTCTGTATAGAGTTAGTTCCTGGTTTCAAATTTGAGGCTGGTCCATTCTGATTGGCTGGGAGCCTGGATCTGTGTTCATTGGACTTGATAGCTCCAACCCAAACACCCCCCCACCAGGCACCCAGGTGAAACCCAGCTTGCTAATGAATAGCAGCTTGCTAATGAAGAGCAGCCGTCCCTTCACACGGAGCCAAGCTGCACTGAAAGCCTCCAACACAAGAGCAGAGTGCTGCCAGCCAATCAAAGCCACAAAACAGACGGAAGAAGCCAGAGACACCAATCAATCAAGCTCCAGATCCAGTGAACACAGATCCAGGCTCCCAGCCAATCGGAGTGGACCAGCCTCAAATTTGAAACCAGGAACTAACTCTACAGAGGCCTGAGGATGGCAGATGGGATTCTGCTGAAACGTTGCTACAACTTTAACAGAACTACAATGACGTGGGATAATACCTGAAGGAAGCTAAACAGCACACATGTAAGTACCCGCGAAAGCCTAAAAAAACAAATATATATATATATATATATATATATATATATATATATATATATATATGTTTTCTGAGGTTTTCGCGGGTATTTGTATGTGGATCTTTGGTTGTTTGGGTTTTCTCCCACGTAAAATTGGAAATATCTAGGCAATGTTTCGATGAAGTCTCATTCATCATGTTCAGGCTTGTTTCTTCGTCTCTGTGCTTCTCAGAGTAATGTGAGCTTGCAGCTGCTTCTTCCTTTTAACTGCTAATGGGGGTGTGACTCGATTGGGTGGGAGCTTGGCTGTGTTCTGATTGGCTGGGGGTGTGTTCTCATTGATTTTGGGTTTGGCTGTGTTCTGATTGGCTGGGGGTGTGTTCTGTTCAGGTGGGGGCTTGCTTGTGCTCAGGTTAGTCTTAGTTGCTAGGGGATTTGAGCTGGTTTGCTGTGATCCTGTTGTTTGGCTTCGCGTTCGTGGTCGTGCCACATCTTCATGGTGGGTGTCAGTTCGCTTCTTGTATGGGTCAGAGGGGTTTGAAGCGGGTAGTGGTGCAGCTGCGGTACGGCTTCTGGTCCGTGGTCATATCTCATCTTCTGTGTGGGTGTGAGTCTTTTTTCTACGTGGAAGTGTGGTGGTAGCATCTTGTGTGGCACTTGTGGGTCTGGTGTCATTCTTCATGTTAGGTACTCGTTTATTAATGAGGGCGGGTTTCCAGATGGTTGGTAGGCAGGAGGTATCATCTCATTTATTCATGCTGTGTGGGCTTTTTTCTATCTCTATGGCTTCTCTGATTATTCTGTTGTTGAAGTGTTCGGTTTTGTTGATAGTTCTGGTATTTTTAAAGTCAATTTTGTGTCCTGTGGCTTTGAGGTGTTGGACCAGGGAAGAGGTCAGTTCTTTTTTTATTGAATTCTTACAAGAACTGATTGATTGAGTTCTTACAAGAATAGGGAAGAGGTCAATTCTTGAGAATTCTTCAGAATTAAATTCTTCAGAATTCTTTAGAATTAAAAACAATGCAAAAAGTAAAAAAAAATAATGTAAGAAAGAATAGCAATTAAGTTAGAAAAAAATAGAAATAGTAATAAAAAAGAAGTTGAAATAGAAAAAAAATGGTTTGCAGTGGGAAAACATTATGGGAAATAAACTCCCAAAACACCCTAGAAGGCTTGTTGGATGGGAGAGGAAAAACAGAACAAACTATTCGGGATCAGGATAAAACTGGTTTGTTTGAATTCTGGATGAGAATATTCCCAACTGCAGTGTATTAATTTCTGTTTGTTTTCTTTCTAATAGAATAACTGTCTGTACTTGACTGTGAACTAAACCCTCCCCCCCCAAAAATAACCCCAGAAACCAGAAACTACTTCCATAACACTGCCAAGAAAACCACATGGATGTTTTTAATCCAACAATATTTTGATTTTACCAAGCTGTACCTTCCCCTGGAAGCTGCCAGAGGCTTCTCCTGCCTTTCTTTGTCCCCATCAAGGGAATATTAGAAGTGTTCCTGTACAGGGAAACACATTTTACTTAAAAACAAACAAACTGCAGCCTTTAGGTGCTTCATAAATGGTCAAAGAGAACCTATAGCTTTCATTTTATGAAGATGATTTCATACAAACAATGCTTATTGTATGCTTTCTCTCTTAAGACTTGATTGACTAGGCTACATAAATTTCAGAAATGAGGGCTTTCAGATTTTGGATAGGACTTTCAAGTACTATCCACTGAGTTTGGTGGTTTTGAAATAATTAAACATTAAGACATTTTTTTTTCAAGAACAGAAACAAAAAAGAGTACAGTGCTCATTTTAATTTAACTAGAGCTGAATAGTTCCACTGAAGTGAATTAGCACCTCCCAAGGTATTATTATTGGAGCTATTATAAAGGCAAGAGAAATCTGAGCTATACCAGATGTATGGAGTTTTTAGCCCTATTCATTCATTAACACCTGGCAGGAACAGCTCATGTGTGCACAGAGAACATGATTCTCCACCAGGCCATTGTTGGCTTAGTCACTTGCATACCTGGCTGATTCTTTATGAAAATGTTCAAAAAAGAATTGAGAGGGAAGTCAACCCTATTATGTCTTCACACTTGGGAGCTCCAGTAAACCAGGTCTCCCAACTAGTGCAACAACTCATCTAAGAAGATTGAGTTCTTCTTTCAGAACTTTCCAGAACATGTAATTGTGTTAGAATCCCCTACTATATTTCTAGATGTAGATACCCATTTGTGACTTTATCTGTGGCCATCAATGAATATATATGGAAAGTACTCCAGCGTGGGATCCAAGGGGGCACTTGCAGCTCTAGTAAGTTAGACTGGCTGAGGATTTTGGGGCAACATGAATCTGAAGATCCTCCATTTTGATTATGAATGGATTATTTTGCCTCATACAGAACTGCATGCTTTGGGGGTTCTCCTCAGATTCATGGCTTCTGATCAAAAAGCAAGTCACAGTGTAGGGGACAGCCAATCAGTTTTGTGTGCTAGTTGTGCCCATGCATAGATCGGGAGATCCTACTTACAGGCCTTTGGAATTCTGCAATGTTTTTTAATATGGGCTGCTCTTGAAGACTAGAGGAATAATTATAAATGCACCTTGATTTGCTGATATAACATGGACTGGTGTAAGTGGGCTTTCAAGTGTTACTCAAGGTGTTGTTGATCACTCTAATGCTCTTCATGGTGCAGGGCCTGATTATCTTAGGGACTGCCTTTCCCATTACCTCTGCTGGTCAGATTTGGCATTCTTTTCCCCAGACACTGACCAAAGAGGTCATATGAGCTCATTTTAATTGTTGGAATATATGTACCATTTTCAATGTGTTTAAAAATTTTGGTTTACTATTTGCTAGTTTTAATTTTTTTTGTTGTTAGCCATTCTGAGGCACATGATGGATGAGTGGACATCTAAAATGAAATAAAGTGAGATGGGATAAGCAGGGAGAATTATTTGGCATCAT
>BLBF01000002.1:72419109-72501891 GCA_015471245.1 Laticauda colubrina
CATTCTCCACATTCAGTCAGAATTGAAGAAGCTTCTTGGATGAGAAGCGAAAAATCTTCAAGCTAACATACAGAAAGTCCAGTTGTCTTTTGAAATTGCAACTTTGGGACAACCATGACCTGGATGAATAAGAATCTCCATAGACATTCTGTTAACCAAATCATGCTTAAAATGCAAGGAAAGGCAATCTTATGCATTTCCAAAGTCACCTCTCATATTTATAAATGTGCAAGAAGTCTATCTGAATAGCTTTACTTTATTTAACTACTAAATACCTGACAGATTCTCAAGAACAAATTGTATTCTTACATATGGATCACATTTCTTGCCACTCCTATTAATTTGGATGCCATCATCCCTGCTCTACTTTGATAGCCTTCGAAACATATTCTACAGTAATTTGAACATATAATCTTGCACACCTGCAGAAATGTAATGGTCCAGCTACACCTAGACAAAAACAACAATTTGCTGGTATTTATAAGGAAACCATGATCAAAAGTTGGATTATGCCATCCAACATCTGGGCAGTAGTTTAAAGCAGTATATTTAGTAATCTTGCCTCCACTGTCAACAGGTAATATTCACAGCCTGGGACATCTTCCACATTTGCTTGGCTGAAAGATAGCCTCTATCTGCATTATATTACCTATATCTTCAGCAATAAGACTGGCATACTGTTCTCTTTATGAAAAGAAGTTTATATTTAGAAAATAAGGCCTCCTGTTTCATTAAACCACCATTGATTATAGATTCCAGGATATAGGAATACTTTTAGTAATATTTGAATTTATGTTTGGCTCTAAATAGCTGGGGGGGGCTCTTACCTTGCCTTAAAATGTTCAGTTGAGGCTTAAATGATCCACTATATGTTATATATTAACTGAGGAAACAGCGTTCAATCAGTAGAACAATCCATAGGAATGTGACTGGTGCCAGCCTTGCATTCAGTCTGTGATCTTAGAGAACAAAAGGGCATAAAGAAAAGTGCTCTTTTGTCACCCAGGACAATGGGCATGATAGGTATACTGTGGTATTTGTGGGCTAGGAATGTTGCACCATCAAGCCAAGGAGAAAATATTTTGCAATTGTGCAAGAGAAAGGAGACAAAAGTTCTGGACTGTATATGAAGGTTGGAAATTGCTATTCTGGATTTCTAATCACAGAGGATTAATTTTAGAATCTTTCTTTGATTTCTAATTTATCTCTTTGTTCCCTACATTGGTTACAAAGAAAGGAAAGCTCTTAACAGATTTAGGTCCTGAAATTATTTCTGATGTGTATAAATCTGCTCATATGTGATATCTGTTGCCTATTCTTTGAATATAAAATTATTGGATGCACCGAAGTGTGATTTAGCTTTATACTTCATTAAAAATAATTTCCAAACTTTACAACTGATCCATATAATAAGTGCATATTATACCTACCTTCAGGCATAGAAGCATATCACTCATAAATGAATATGCTAGCAAATGTCTTTCTGCTTTGTGTTTTTCAAGCTTGTCTTGTGTTATTAAGTGCTTAACTGATACGATGAAAATCTAATCTATGATAACTGATCTATGATGTCAGTTTTACATGGTGAAACAGCCAAATAATATCACCTATCATGGGTGATATATTTATGAAATAATTGTTTCATGGGAGGTCATTTGCTATGCATCTAATTTTGTTTTCATGGTTGTTGGAGATTTGCCTTCTGTAGCCACAAAAGCCATTTGCAGATGTTGGATTTCACTTTCAAATTAATTTTCTCAATCTGGTGCTCTCTACAGTTCCAATCAGGTCTGACCATTTCCATGCTCTTTGGCTTGGATGCGTTCGTAGTGAATTAAAGGAAGTGAAGAAGCCAGAAATCTCCAGCAAAGCATTGTATATGCTATCAAGTCACTATAATAATATGTTTGCATCAATTTAACTCTAAAATGCAGGTATGTAGTTAACAAGGATTTGATACTAGCTTATTAATTCTATAGAAACTTGCTTGAATGTCCTTAAGAGTAATCTCAAATTGGGATATTACAAAGGTAGCTATTTTTTCCCTTGTTCTATAGAGAAAAGGAAGATTTAAAGCATGGCCCAAATGCCTTTTTTCACTTTGTACTTTATTAATGAAAGAGTCCAAGTTGAAAGTGAAGCTGTATGTAAATTTGCCTACTGTCCACTCTGGAGTTCTCTTTTAGCACAGCCAGAATAGTTCTGCATATAGTTTTCAGGTCTTTATGGTGGAGATAAACTGCATAAGTCTCAATGAAGCTGTCAATTCTGTGCATTTGCAGTGTTAAGAAAGAACTGTACAATGGTTTGCTCTCAGTACATGTCAGAAAATAGGAGAAAGGAAGAGCAACTACTGTATATACAATAGCAAACCGAAAGTGAATGGTCCAAAACTCAGCTTAGTAGAACAGTACAGTGTCTGGTTTTATTAGAATTAAGTGATAAAGGTGGCTAAGGTCCCTGATGCTACAGGGATGTAACTTCATACTTGTTTCTAACCATTTTTGCTTTCTTTGGCTGACATGTTGGCTGCTGATAGCCTGGCTAGTTTATACTGTATACTCAATTGCAGCTTGGGTTGCTCAATGCCAGGCATTCAATCCTGACTGGCTCAAGGTTGACTCAATGTTCCATCCTTCTGAGGTCAGTAAAAGGAGAATCCCAGGGTGTTGGGGGACAATATGCTGTCTCTATATACTGCTTAGAGTAAGGGTCCCCAAACTTGGCAACTTTAAGACTTGTGGACTTCAACTCCTAGAATTCTCCAGCCAGCTGTGCTATGCATGAATTCTGGGAGTTGAAATCCACAAGTCTTAAAGTTGCCAAGTTTGGAGACCTCTGGCTTAGAGAGTGCTGTAAAGTTTAAATCTAAGTGCTATTGCTATTGCTAACAGATGCAAGCACAAAATCTTATGGCATCTGTCCAAGCTTGTAGAGCAAACAGGGCATTGCATTCCTTCACAACACCTGCTGAGAGATATAAGTGATCTTTTAAGCAAAAGAGTACAAGAAAGAGATCTAGATACCCAGGGCTAATAAGCTTTATGTCTTATGAGAAAGATTCAGAGACTTGGAAGACAAATTGTTTACTACATAGAATCTGAGAAGCTGTGTATCTTCAGTCATTGACACACTCTATACTTCCTCTTTACTTAACATCTCCTAAAAGAACTAACTTTTATCCAATAGGCTATTTCTATTTCTCTGCATTAGTTAGGTCTAGCCCTAGATAATACATAATAATACACAGAGCACCAGTTTGGTGCAATGCTAAAGTATTGGTTTAGAAACCAGGAGACTATAAATTCTAGTCTTGCCTTACGTATGAAAGCCAGCTGGCTGATTTTGAGCCAGTCACTCTTTCTCAGGCTAACCCACCTTACAGGTCATTGTGGAGAAAATAGGAAGAGGAAGAAGGATTATGTAGGTTTGATGCCTTGAGTTGTTTATAAAATAATACAGGTGAGATAAAAATGTTATCTAATAATAATAATAGTCAAGAATAGTAATCCAGGACCTCTCTGGCTTGGCGGCTCAGCATGGTATATGTGTGTATGGTTCCATGCAAGTGGCAGGCCTGCAGGCCTGAGCGTGCCCAGATCCATTTGTGCAAACATTGCTTTGCATGTGAGCACAAGCACCTGTATCTCACACAAATGGAGCTGTGTGCACATGCGTGCTCACCCACCGCTTGCACGGCCCAGATCCAAACAGACCATGGCCAAGTAGTGATTCATGGCCTGTGAGTTGGGGACCCTTGGTCAAGAACATTGGAAAAGGAACCAGGAAGAAGGGATTTTGACTTTAGGCAGGGTAAAACAACAGGTGTCAATGTTTCAGCTATACGTCCATGCAGAGGTTATTGGTAGTTAGAGCTGGGTATTTGATCTCTGCTTAATGATCTTAAGCTTTGGGGAGGACAGAGCGCTGAAAGATTATTTAACAGACCAGCCATCAGTTTCTGCACATGGAATGGAGAGACTGGATGTCCCCATTCTTTTCTCTTTCCTCTGGTTCCTGAATGTTTCCAGTGCATCTTGGAATCCGAGGTCTTTCATTGCTTCTTTAGCAATGAAGATTCAGGTAGGAAGGCTGTTTTGCATTCTTTCTGTTTTTCTAGACAAACTGTTCATTTCTAGACTAGTTTACAGGATGCGTCTAGCTTGAATTGTTAAATATGCTTGTGAAAGAAAACTAAAATTTAAAAGATACCACATAGACTTCTTTTGTTTGCATTAGGAAGGCTATGTCTCTTTGTTGATTTTACAAAATGTTTTGTAGAAGTTTTGAAACACTGATTAAAACAAAGAGCCTTAGTAGAAGGGGGGGAAGCCTATCGAAATTGCTTCAATATTTCTGTCATTTTATATTCTATTGTATTGTAGGCGTTTGACAAAATAAATAAATAATAAATAAATATATGACCAGTAAGTTTTTTAGGACTTTAGCCAATGCTGTGGATATAAACAGAAACATTCAACATTGTCCCTTAGAGACAGTAAATGCCAACAATGAAAACAATTCGCCATCAAACAATTTGTCTAACCAACCTTTAACAGCCATAATTCAGCAAACTTATTAAGATACCTACCCAGTTGTCCACTTAATCGAAGTACTCTAGAAAACACCCAGCCACTGAAGTTGAGAATGAGAATAAGTGCATTATAACTTACATTACTGCCAGCCTGGCAGATGGAACAAGCTAAGATGAAACTGGGACCGTTATAATATAGTGATCTTGTTGCAATTTCCCCCTCCGCCCCCATCAGAAACTGCACATAACTTTTGGAGATGCAAATTTGTAAAACATCGTGCTTTATGTATTTCATTTTTGACATCTACTTTACTTTTTAAGAATGGATGTGCTCTAATTATGCAGTGCAGCTTTGCATGAGGAAAATATACTAAGTGTGCATTAAACAGACAACTTGAAATAATGGCACTTGTACTAAGAAGAGTATTTTCTGGCAAGCAACTAATTTATAATAGCCATAGATATATGCATTAGTGTATGAAATACTTGTCTTTATTTATTGATTTGGAGGCCCAGGATTGTATTTTTGCATATGTCTTCTTTATTAGGCCTTGTTTCTCTCTCCAACAGGCCTGATTATATTTCACGGTTTAGGAAATTTGCAGTTTCTAAATGATGGTCAGGGAGAATAATTATATTCTACTTCTATAAAACAATAGAAAATGGCGTTGATTTCCCCCCCTCAAGTTAAACAAGTAGAACTCTTTAAAGTCCAGCTTTATCTTTTCTT
This sequence comes from Laticauda colubrina, assembly GCA_015471245.1. Classification (NCBI taxonomy): domain Eukaryota; kingdom Metazoa; phylum Chordata; class Lepidosauria; order Squamata; family Elapidae; genus Laticauda; species Laticauda colubrina. Next base: position 72,424,374 of record BLBF01000002.1, read on the forward strand.
ATTCACTTGATTGTGTGAGTTTTGAAAGATTTCTCCCCCCCCCCCCATATGTCCACATTGGAGGTAAGGAGAATTATATGAAGTTACCAAATTTACTGTGTTCCTACTGCATAAACTACTACATTGGTTCTTTCCGAGCCAATTTAATTTTTAGCTTTCTTCTTGGCTTAATGCAATGTTTTACTTCATTGCGCTTTTTGGATGTGCAGAAGCAAAGATAATGTGTTACACTACATTCACTTAATGTTTCATCAGATTTTTCTGGTGTATCTACCTTTTGGTTATTTTAAAATGGTTCATCCTTATCATTTCAGTCATGAAATGTCAATTCGTTAAATTACCATGCTAGGCTAGGCTCGATGTAGAAATTTCGTTTGAAATGGAGTTCAGATTTATTCGAAAGGACGTATTTTAAAGACAGCTTTTATTTGTATTTATTTATTGCATTTATAGCCAAACTTTCTGAAGAGAGCTCAAGATGGTTACATGGGGGGGGGGGGGTGTCTTTCCTCTAATTTTGGCTTTAAGGCTTAAGTTTCTATTCTGAACTTCGATGGAGACTCTCCAACTATATGCACGAAGTGATACATGGATATGTTACTAGACATATCTAAGTTGTCTACTAATAACACCAAAAGGAGTTCTTAGGAATTTTATCTAATTAAAATTAGTCCAGTTGAATTTAGGCAGTTTTCAACTTATGACTACAACTGAGTCCAAAATTTCTACTGTTAAATGAGACATTTGTTAAATTTTGACCTGTTTTATGATCTTTCCTGCCTTGGTTGTTAAGTGAATCACTGCAGTCGTTATGTTAATAACCCATTTGTTGAGTGAATCTGGCTTCCTCATTGACTTCACTTGTCAGAAGGTCGCAAAAGGGGATCAGACCTGTGACACTACAACCATCATAAATATGAACGAGTTGCCAGGGGGTCTGAATGTTGATCATGTGACTATAGGGATGCTGCAAAGGTTGTATCTGTGGAAAATGCTCATAAACCACTTTTGTCAGTGTCATTGCAACTTTGAACAGTCATTAAATGAACTGTTATAAGTTGAGGACTACCTGTTGTGTTAGTCCTTATTTTTATTCACCTGATGGTTCCTCTGCTCTTGTTAGGAAAGGTAAGTTGATGCATTCTGGTATTCTGAAACCCAGAATCAAACAATTTCTGTCAATGTAGCCAGCACAAGGGATTGTGCTAGGATTGTAGCATAAAGTATTTGGAAGGCATAGACTTATTTATGTTCCTTGTTAAGTTGCCCTGCACATCAATGGCTGTACTAAATTTATAAAGTCACATATTAGAATGTTTTTGTTTCCTTTAGTCATGACTGTCATACGAATGGAAGTACCCATTTCACTTGTCAATTCAATGAGTGACATGAAGACATGACAGCCAAAATGCCCACTAAAATTTGCTTAATAAAATGATTGCTTGTCCTTGTCAGAAAAATAGGGACACATATTATAGTTCTGAACATTGTAAGACTGAGTTTGAAATAGTATTGTGTACAAATGTTGAACGTGTAATTGCCAAAATTTATAAAATTGTATTGACATTTAAAATAGAAGAACAAGTGAAAGAATAGATGATGAAGTGTACTTTGGATATAATATACAGATGGGAATACAAGTGGTTGAAACGATTGAAATTTACACCATGTTAATCTTTAAGAAAATTTTTATAAAATGATGTATGTCGTTGGAATATGTCTGGATTTTCTCCCTGCTCAGAAAATACAATCAAGCGGTGTAAGTAGTTAAGACCGAAATGGTTAGAGAAAGCAAGGCTTGTCTGTTTTTAGCTATTTATTGTGGCACATTACAAAATGCAAAAGTCAGTTTGGTATAGTGGCTAAGGCACCAGGTTAGAAACCAGGAGCTGTGAGTTCTAGTTGCACCTTAGTCATAAAACCATACAAATATTCTTGGATCAGTCACATTTTCTGGGTTCTAGGAAGGAGGCAATGGAAAGCCATTTCTGAAAAACACTTGTAAAGAAAACCGCAAGGACCTGTACAGGCATTGGGCAAGATTAAAGATTAGTCACAGTGTAGATCCCACTTCAGGCAACAGATAGTAGCAGAGATGGCTCACTGGTTACTAATTTGGAGGATTTTCATATTTTCCTTCTTTGGGAGGGGTAGAACCATGTTAGGTCATTATCCTTGCATCTATCAGAGTAGTGTTTCTTAAACTGGGCAACTTTTTACATCAGTTATAACTTCCAGAAGTTATATGGACATTCTGGAAACTGAAATCGCACAAGTCAAAATTGTTCAGGTTGGAAAATGTGGTGTTAGAAAATTCTTTTTTTATTTTCAGTATTGAACAAGCTTAAGCTTTCAATTCAGCTGGTCTCTGTTAGTGCAATTGTGTCACAAAGTTAGGTAGAATAGACCCAATGACTCGACAGGAAGATTAAAATTATTGTTCTAAAGATTCTAAAGATAATAACAGAACATGGTTGAATAGATTGTACTGCCCTTCCTTCTTATAATTTGGTGAATTACAAATCAAGCCATCCTGAAAAAAAAAGGCCATTCAAAGTAATTTTAATATGGATTGTCTCCACAGCTGGAGGACCCAATAAGCTTTCCTAAAGTTAACATGGAGATTAAGCAACATGTCTCAATTATCAATCTGCAAAAGATCTGAGTCAAATATCTTTCATTAACAATTTTTATGGCATCTGGAATAGCCCAATACAATTCATTAACTTTTCTGACTAACTACTCATAGCATATCCAGAAAAAAATATTCATTCTGGCCTCTACTGAACAACTTGCCTCTGGATTCTAAGTTGTCAGGATCGTGATTTAAGAGCTGACCAGCTGCTACGATGATGCAATGATGCACTGATGCACTGATGTAATGATGGGAATGAGTCAGCAAGGTTTTTGACTATTATCCCTTTAAGAGCCTGTGTAATAAGAAGAGGCCCTGTTAGGATGTCTCTCCCTCACCATGTGTTCTTCCCTGCTGTAATTTGTTGTTTGTTTGACTTCTGCCTATAGTACGTGTTCTGTATGAAAATAGTTTACTCCAAATTCTCCAATCTGATGGCTAAGAAAGCCAGCATAGAGATTGGTTCGCTAGGAACCAATCCAAAGGAAACGCCAAAAGGCAGTTAAATCAAACTAATGTCATTGGCTACAAGCCGGCAGGCAAGCCGTATATAAAGGCTGCCGCGGCTAGAGCCAAACTGTTCCGTTTATCTTGCTGTTACAAATAAAGATGTTTATTTGTTGGAACCCGGTCTACCTCACGTTTTTCCGGACAGAACACTGGCGACGAGGTTGGGATCATCCTAAAACGCGAGACTGTGCACGCGGCAAATTGAAATCAGGCTGAAAATGATGGCCGGAAATAATGCACCGCCCGCACCCTTCAAACCCAATGAAGAGGATTGGGAATCCTACGTAGACCGTTTCCAAATGTACTTGGAAAATAACGAGGTGGAAGAGATCTCAGACCAGCGTAAGAGGGCTGTCTTCTTAACGTATTGCGGACCAACGATTTTCAAAATGGCCAAGGCATTAGCGAAGCCCAGAGATGTGAAGCAAATGACTTGGCCTGAACTCCAACGAATACTGAAGGCTCATTAGGCACCAATGGTGTCAAACCTCATCAAACAGCACGAATTTTACCTAAGAGACCAAAAAGAAGGTGAGACCATCTCCGATTTTGTGGCAGCCCTCCGACAACTGGGGGGAGCATGTGAGTTCCTGAACTTAGACGAAGCAATGCGAGATCAAGTAATATTGGGTTTAAGAGACTCTAATTTACAAAGCAAGCTGCTAAATAAACCCAACATAACCGTAGCCGAAGCCATCACAGAAGCCACAGCCGCTGAAGCCGCGAAAAAATCAGCGGTCAAAATGAAACAAATGAACGCGAACAACGATGAAGCAAGCCTAACTAGAGGGAAGAAACAATTTCCTGCCACCACACACCATGAAGATTTTGATGAGACATCAGAATCCAGAGAGGAAGATGATGAGGTCCACTGCCTATACACCAACAAAAAAGGGCACGAAAAAAGAAACTGGCGGGAATGCGCCGGCTGTGGAGGAAACCACCCTCGAACCGATTGCAGATTCCTTGATGCCATCTGCAGAGCTTGTAAGAAAAGGGGACACATTGAGAAGGTCTGTAGAAATAAAAAAAATTACAGCCCTAACAGACGCAGTAACTCTCCCCCACAAACTGAGTCAAAACAAACCAAGAGAAAGTGGCAGTGAAACAAATGATCAGTAACTGAGAAAAGACCCATCAGACTTTCACTATCGGAAGCGCTCAGATGGAAAGCGGGAAAAAAGTCAAAATAATCGTAAAAATTGAAGGCATCCCCTGCGAGATGGAGGTAGATTCAGGGTTCTTCCTGTCAATGGTGTCATGGGACACAATCAAACAACTGGTCCCAAATATTAAACTTAAAAAGCTCCAGAAACAAAAATTAACCCTGAAGGACTACCAAGGAAATCGAATCCCTGTGGTAGGTCTAGGACATTTCCGAGTCGCCTACAAGCAACATGTCGAAGTCCTGCCACTGACAATAGTCGACCGAGACTGACCAAGCCTCCTGGGCATTGAATGGTTCGCACCATTGGGCATTGGAATGACCGGAGTAGACTGGGTGGCCGCAACCGACTGGGAAGAAAACCTGATCCACGAGTTCCAGGACGTTTTCGATGGCTCCCTAGGCAGGTATCGGGGGACCCCAATTTCCTTTAGTTTAGACCCCCAGATAGCCCCTAGAAGACTAAAGGCCAGACGAGTTCCTTTTGCATTAAAAGCAAAAATAGAGGAACAATTAAACAAATTAATTGACCAAGGGGTTTTGGAACCTGTTGACCATGCTAAATGGGAGACGCCGATAGTAACACCAGTTAAACCTGACGGGTCGGTATGCATCTGCGGAGACTACAAGGCTACCCTGAACCATGCACTGCAACAAAGGGCATATCCGGTGCCAGTCGTACAACATTTGTTACATTCACTTGGGGGAGGAAAATTTTCCACTAAACTAGATCAAGCACAAGCTTACCAACAGCTTCCAGTAGACCCCTTAACGGCCGAAGCAAAGACAATAGTGACTCACAAAGAGGCATTCAAGTGCAACAGACTCCAGTTTGGAGTGAGTGTGGCCCCAGGCATGTTCCAAAGCCTCCTGGAACGCCTATTAAATGGAATAAAAGGGGTCGTACCATATTTTGACGATGTTCTAATTTCGGCCAAAGATACGACCCAACTAGAAAAAAGACTAAAAGATGTACTAACAAAATTCAGAGAATCTGGCCTGAAAGTTAAAAAAGAAAAATGCTGCTTAATGACTGATCACGTTGATTTTCTGGGCTACTTAATAGACGGAGAGGGTATACACCCTACTGAAAAAAAAGTCAAAGCCATTAAGGATGCACCAGAACCAAGAAACAAAACAGAATTGAAGGCATTTTTGGGACTAATAATTTTTTATAACGTATTCCTCCCCCACAAAGCGACAATAGCGGAACCATTACACCGTTTACTGGATAAAAAAACTAATTGGACTTGGGGTCATAGAGAGCAAAAAGCTTTCCAGAAAATAAAAAATTTATTAACATCAACACCGTTCTTATCCAGTTTAGTAACACACTTCCATTGACGGTGACCTGCGACGCCTCACCGTTTGGAGTCGTGCCATCCTGAGCCACCAATTGCCAGAAGGGAGAGAGGCATCCGTCGCTTATTACTCAAAGACTCTGTCTAAAACAGAACATAAGTATAGTCAACTAGACAGAGAAGCTCTGGCAATCGTCGCCGGAGTGAAACGCTTCCACGAATATCTCTATGGAAGAACATTTTTGATAGTAATGAACCATAAACTGTTACTAGGAATTTTGACAGGAAACAAGCCTACACCGAACATTTTATCCCCGCGAATGACTAGATGGTCAGAATTCCTAGCAGCATACTCTTACACATTAACACATCGACCCGGGAAGCAAATCTCCCATGCAGACACATTAAGCAGAGCACCATTACCAATGACGGAGGAAGACCTGGCACCGACAATGACCACCTTGCAGATAGAGACATGCACCGAATTACCAATATCTGCAAACGATGTCGCCAGAGCCACCGCAAAGGACCCAGTGACTGCCTGCATATTAAACTGGGTAGGTAAAGGCTGGCTGGATAACCCAAAAAATGAAAACTTTAAACCTTTCCGGACCAGACAAACCAAACTTTCAATTCAAAAAGGTTGTTTATTGTGGGGTGATCGGGTAGTTATCCCTCCTAAATTACAAACTAGAGTGCTGGGTATGCTTCATGAAGGCCACCCTGGTATTGAAAAAATGAAAAGCCTTGCTAGAAGCTATGTCTGGTGGCCCGGGTATAGATAAAGACATCGAATACTGGGTTACTTCTTGTAATAAATGTCAAAAAACCAGCCTTCCCCACCACAAGCTCCTATAAGGGACTGGGAAACCCCACGAGGCCCCTGGTCTCAGATCCACATTGACTTTGCGGGTCCTACTAGGGGACATAACTTCTTAATTGTCGTAGATGCATACTCGAATTGGCTGGAAGTGGTAGTAATGCCATCTATGACAACCGAGGCAGTCATTAAACAACTTGACAAACTCTTCGCATCCCATGGACTGCCAAACGTCCTAGTGTCTGACAACGGGCCACAATTAACAAGCATCCAAGTTGAACAACACCTAGCCTCCCTAGGTATATGCCATGCACTAACCGCACCGGCTCACCCGGCTGCAAATGGTAGGGCGGAGAGAATGGTCAGGTTTACAAAAGAGGGTTTAGAGAGAATGGACATTGGGGATGTCCAAGATAAAATCAACCGCCTACTCACCCTCCAACATATCACACCCAGTGCTGTGACCAACAAAAGCCCGGCAGAACTATTAATGGGAAGAAAACTTAGGTTGCAATTAGACAGATTGCACCCAAATTATACACCAGAAAGACCTCCCGACTCCTCCACCCATTTCAGAACATTTGAAATTGGCGACCTAGTCTATGCAAAAAATTTCACCAGGGACCCCTTATGGCTTCTAGGCACAATCACACAAATTACAGGCCCCCAGTCCTACCGACTAACCGTATACGATGGCAGGGAATGGAAGCGGCACATAGACCAGCTTCGTTCCCGAAACATTTAAAGAAACACAAATGCACAACCACAAACAATAAAAAATGACGATAATCAAACCAAAGGGGGGGGGGAATACAAGAAAATAATAAAGAACCATTTAAAATAATCCCAGAACACCTTAACAAACAAAAAGAGCAAAGAAGAAACTTACATTTAGAAGAAACTTGCGGGAAAAATCCAGACGAAGGGGCCAGCCAAGCCAGCTCAACCTGCCCGGAGAAACCAGGAGGGAGCGGCGAAACCACCGGCCTGAGAAACTCAAGCGGCAGTAAAATGGCTGACTCATCCTTCCAGGTGGTTCCATGGAGAAGAGCCGGAGAGACAGCAATCCCATCCGAACCGGTTGAAATCTCCTGTGAAAATGAACCGCACAAGTCCAGTAGAGTCAGAAGAAGCCCCACCTACCTGCGCGACTACATCACCATGTAGGACTAAACTAAGAGGGGAGGGGTGTTCTGTATGAAAATAGTTTACTCCAAATTCTCCAATCTGATTGGCTAAGAAAGCCAGCATAGGGATTGGTTCGCTAGGAACCAATCCAAAGGAAACGCCAAAAGGCGGTTAAATCAAACTAATGTCATTGGCTACAAGCCGGCAGGCAAGCCATATATAAAGGCTGCCGCGGCTAGAGCCAAACTGTTCCTATCTTCTGTTACAAATAAAGACGTTTATTTGTTGGAATCCAGTCTACCTCGCGTTTTTCCGGATGGAACAGTACATGTATGCAGGGGTGGGATTCCACTGGTATAACAACCAGTTCGGTGATAGCAAAAATGGCAAGCCCATATTTACTTTCAACTGCAGCCTCTGTGAAGAAAACAGCTGACCTACAGGAAACTGCTCTGCCATGTGAATCAGCTATGCTCTAAACAAAGGCATAAAGCACAGGAAAGAGCAACGGCAGGCAGCTGGGCCCACTTCCTCGTCGAGCGAACTATTTCAGAGTGAGCTGAACATAGGAACAAGGAGTTTCCCCGATTTGATCCAAACTGGTAGAATCGCACCCCTACATCTTGGTATAGCATATATAATTCTTTTGTAGATAAAACCATTATTTATTATAAACCTTTGTTTGCTGTTATTGCTCCTGGGTTGTCTCATGTAATAAAGCTGTATGTACTGTGACATAAGAACATTCTTCAGATCATCTCCCTTTTTTACAACTGTTTCACCTGTGCATTACATGAGAGCCATGAACATGTCAACTCAAATGCTTGTCCTATTGGAATGGTGCCACAGTAAGTACTGTCCTACACCCCCCTCCCTTTTGAATATATATGGCAGGCTTTAAAATTGCTAAGAGCAGTTTTTCCTACCTCACTTTCCCAGTTACCAAAATGTGACAAGCCTACTGAATTTGCCAATGATTGCATCTTAAGTTTAAATTTCCTTCTGTATCTTAATCAAAATAAAAGTTTTTTTTTTAAACTTTCATCAGCAATTTCAAGCTTTGAAAACTTTTTTTAAAAACCCACCTTGTGTTATGCAATAAAGTGTTCTTTCTGTCTCTTGCTTTTGCAGGTATTGGATATTCTGCAATATTCTGTATCCTTGCAGATACAGACCTAATGAGTGGGGGAGTGCTAAATTAGAATAGGGTTTGTGTGATATTGTGCATATAAATCCAGACACTGGTTTGTAAATCATGGTTTATACCTTTTCAGGATGTATGAATCAGGCTATTAGGAATTCTGTGGCAACTGCGGCATAGTGTGATGTGAAAAAAATGGATCCTGGGGTAAATTATTGAGGTTACTGATAATTGGGATGTATGCAGGGGTTATGACTGCAGAATCAAAGCCCCGCCCCTCTGGATGTCTGTGAAACATTACACACAAGCAAAAACAGCAGCGCTCTAGTTGAATGGTTATGACTTCCATTTTTCACCACCTTATACAATATTGCTGATTAATAAACAAAGATAATAATCAAGATGGTCTGATTTTAAACTTGGTGTGCGATCAAAACATTTTGCCTGGTCTAGATATAAAAGCCTTGTGGCACAGTGTTTAAAGTGCAGTATTGCAGGAACATTCTGCCCTCAGCCTGGAGTTTGATCCTGATGGCGCTTGAGGTTGACAGCCTTCCTTCCTTCCAAGATGGGTAAAATGAGAACACAAATAGTTGAGGGCAATATATAGACAATACTGCAACATTGTAAGCCACCTGGAGAGTGCTGTAAAGTGCTATGGGGCAGTATATATGCCTAAATACTATTGCTATTACCTGAATGCAGGAAGAATATTCTTTATTATTGTTGTTCCATAAGCATTCTGACTTTTGACTGAAGCTTAGAGATGATTGTGTGTGGTTTATCCCAGTTTGTTTGTATTAATGCAATTTTACTTCATATTGCCTTTCAGTTCTCCAGTCACATATAATTACATGCAAGAAATATGTAGAAAGAAATACAAATTTATACCTGAAAATATTTTTCTTAAAAAAGAAAAAGCTATTTAGGGCAACATTCCCATCAGGATTGTTGACAAAGGCAGTTTAACTGCAGTTAGTAAATGCTTAGTGTAATCTAATAAAAACCATTTTGCAATTTTAAGTAAAAAACATCTGGTACCCAGAATTCCCTGATCATTTTTAACGAGATGCAATCTCTCTCTTTCTCCAACTCTTTGTGTGTCTCTTACAGATATGTGAAAAAAGGCCCTTGTGCTGATAAATAAATAAATAAATAAATAATCAGATGGAAAGCATAGAGGAAGAGTTTTGCAGTCTCCAGCAGCTCATTTGAGTCAGCTTCTCCAAGTTTCACAATAATAATCAGTGCTGGCCCAGTGCCGCTGGATTATTTTGTATATTCATGAAGCCGCTCATCAGCCGTCAGGAGAATGTGCAGTAATCCTTGGATGAAATAAGGCCAATCAGTGGAATAATGAGGAAGGTAATATCTCCCAAGAGGCTTGGAGTGGGTTTTCATCAAACCCTCTGTAGCTCTCCAACTATTTGCTTTACAAATGCAGCCTTTGATCTTTGATTTGGGGAGAAATGGGGGGAGGAGACAGCAGCCCCTGTGAGAAAAGTCCAGTGTGAAAAGATAACAAGCTAGCATGGGGAAGAGGAGGAGAGGGAAGAAGAAGGAGAGAGGAGAAGAAGAACTATTCACTTAGGCTATTCACTTAGTCAGCCAGTTGCTAGCCAATTTTTCCAGGTACATATGCAGAGCAGAGCTCTGTTCTTATCAGAAAGCAGGGATTGTACAGTTCATGTCCTTCACCTTGACCCAGTCCTTTTCTTCTCCTTCTTAAATTAATACAGAAATTAAATACACATATGCAGACTATAGAAGCTGCAGTGTATTGAAGTCTTAGTTGCATCCTCTTTTATCTTCAAATTCTCCAGATGCTTTTCTAGATAAAAAAAAGAAAAGAAAAAAAGGTTACTTATGAGAAGTGTGATTGTATATATAGCTCGCCAGCATTTAATATAATAAATATAATATAATTTCTTTTTGGGATTGTTCTCCCTCTGTGTGTATTTGTATATGCACCTAGCTAATTAGCTATCTAAAATCACACCACAAATAAAATTCAGTATAATGTAATTAGTGCCATAAATTAGAATGGGACAGTCATCCTGTATAATGCTGTACTTGAATGAATCCATAGAGCAAAAGGGCACTGGCTTGGAAATTGTGGGAGACAGAAGAGAGTGAACTTTTCTCTAATAATCTTCAGATTAGCTTGTCCTCTTTGTCCTTTTTTACAATGCTCTGGTGCTCCGTATGTGGAACATTGTTAGACACCTAAATATTTTGCATCTGGTAGTTTGGGAATATATCTAATTGTAATTCTCTCAAGTATATATTTCACCTATACCCATGACAAAATATCGGTAGCATGGCAAAGTGGTTCATGTAGAAATGTCAGTGATGTTTCAAAGTGTGATGCCTTGCTGTGCAAATCAATAATTTCCATTTTTTGGTGCACTGTATGGTTATGCAAAGCATTTGGAAAGGTCCTTCATTCATGATAACACTGTGTACCCAGGGGATCCTCTGGAAGCAGTAGTGACTGATTCCTTCCAAGGGTTTAGCATGGCAGAAATGTCTTCTTTGGATGGAGACTCATGGAGAAATAAATGGTAACGCTTTTAAAGTGGTCACATGAAGCTTTTGATTGAATATAGCTATCTTAACTTGAATGAATAGCCTCTTCAGGTGAACTGCACAGTCACAACAAATAGGCCTTTTGGAACCAAAGAACTGTATTGTAAATTTTTGGAAAGGGGAGAAGATGAAACAATAACTTTGGAAGAAATATCAGTCTAGTTCAGTTCCAAGCGGGGAGAAAAGTACTGGAAACATGGAGGCTGATTGGAAAGATGGTTTTAATGAAGCAGAGCCATCCAGCACATGGTCCTGCTGTAGATGACCACATCGAGTTGAGAGAGAGAGAGGCATTTATATCCTCCCTTGGGCTTTGCACTTGAACTTCCTGTTCCTATGCAAGAAATGCATTCTATTGGCCTTACTCAGACTCCCATGGGGCCATGTGGGGTCATGTAGTGTCATGTTTGTCTGAATCAAGTTTTGTTGAAGTGTACTGGGTGATGCAATGACTTTGGAGGTTTTGTAATGCAGTGAGCCCTGCTGCCAGATCATCCTATTATATCCCGGAGGTTATGCCTTAATCCCATCACCCTGGAGCTGAAGGTCTTTTGTGTTGTAGTCAGGCTGGCCCAGTCCTGTTGGAGCTATTAAGAAAAGTGGGGGCTGCTTTCCAAGAGCATGCTTCTCCTTTAGGGAAATATCATATTCTGCCTTTTTAATATTTCTCAAAATATTTCATTCTTCTGGGAGAGGGTGGATGCTAACTTTCTACAATAACCATGAAATGATGTTCTCAGGCCATAATTTATTCTGTAGGAGTGTGTGTGTGTATGTGTGTGTGTGTGTTTATTTGAAAGTATTTACCGTATAAAGCAACTGCTTCTTTCATATCAAAAGTTATTGATGGGTGGGATCAGGGGTGGGATTCAATTTTTTTAACAACCAGTTCTGTGGGTGTGGCTTAGTTGGTTGGTGTGTCTTAGTGGTCATGTGACTGGGTGGGCGCAGCTTGGTGGTCATGTTATTGGCTGGGCGTGGCCAATTCAATATCACTCACATCGAGGCATGCATTTCTCACCTAGCCTCTCATGACTGTGGGGATGCTGCAACAGTCGTAAGTGTGAAAAATGGTCATAAGTTACTTTTTTCAGTGCTGTTGTAACTTTGAATGGTCATTCCACACAAGCAAAGTACCAGCAAAGGAGGGGAAAAAAACTCCAGAGAAGTTCCTGAGACAGGATGTCTAGTCCTGCTAAGAATATAATAAAGGTTAACGGAGAGGCAGTTTCTGTAAGCAACACCAGAATGTTTCTTTCCTGCCTTCCTTACAGGATTAGGCCAGTAATTTCTTCTAATAACCAGTTCTCTGAACTGCTTAGAATGTTAACAACTGGTTCTAGTGAATAGGTGCAAACTGGTAGAATCCCATCCCTAGGTGGGATACTTTGATGAATGCTCATCTTAAGTACAACTTTACCTTTTATTTGACATGTTAATAAAATATGAATAATACTTAGAAGATTTCATTCATTGTGTTGATCTTTCCACGGCACCTTTTATGGCTTTGCAAGTCTGTGGCAGCTACAGTCAGATTCTATATCCTGAGAATTGCCTTCCATTTTGCATTGAAAACACAGCTTTATGAATTATGCAGAAAAATTAAAGCTTCGCAGACTAAATTATTTAAATATTTTAAATGAAATAAATTTTCTTCTGTTCTGAGGCGTATCAGAATGAAACTATTTTAGAAATCTGTAAGACTAAAATTTGACGTTTGATTTGCCCTCTTGCAGCATTTTAAACTGGGATGTAAATTAGTTAGGAACCAGCCTTTCTTCCATTTTCTCTTTTCAAAATGTAATACAGCTAAATGACAGAGATTAATTACTGAAGTAATTACTGTTGGAAAGAAAAAGGACAGTTGGATGAGACATGATGATCTCTCTCATGATGACCAACTATTTCTTGACAATTGTGCTTTAATTCCCACAATGATTATTCTTTGTGGCAAAACCTATCAGAACATGGACACAATCATATTGACATATTTTTGCTCAATAGGAAACTTTAGCATGAGGTAATTATAATTGGCATATTCATATCTTTGTCTATATATCTGATTTTTTTCCCCTTTATAGTATTTGTATAGATGTTAGTGACCCATAAGTAAATACTCCATTTTGGGGGGTCACATTAATTAGAGTTGTTGGTAGCAATTCTCATTCTGCATTATATATAGTAGCACTTCCTCCTTCTCCTTATGTTTTATTGTCATTTGCAAAGATATAGTAGTGTTTACATTGATGTGAACTTTCCAGACTTTGGATCTACTATAGTTGCATGGTGTTAAGTCCAGTTGCAATGAATAGAAGGTTTTTTATGTTTGGTATTATATTGATTGCTATAAACTCAAGAGTCTTTACTGAAAAGTTTTTTTTTTAAAGCTCCTCATATTCAAATAAGGTTAATTGGATCCATGGTATTCTATCCAATTTTTTTTTAATACATACTGATTTATACTGATCAGATTTGTACATTTAATTACATAAGCTTATTTGTGTGCCTTTCTCTGAATGAGTGCTTTCCAGTTATGTTCTACTAAAAATGATAGTGCTCTCTTCCTGCTGGCCCCATGATTACTAGAAATTGAACTGATATACATTGAGAATTCACAAAGTTGGGAGATGATAGTCTGAATAAGTCTGAAAATATGTACAGTATAGGAAAGAAGAGCCAGATATCTATTAATACCCTTCACATTCACAGGTCTATCAATTCATTTGCAAGGCGGTTCTATGTTCTAATTACTCTTTAGTAATAAATATATATAAATATATAATCATCTATTTTTCTTCTAATAATTTAGAATTAGAACTGCTTATTTCTTATTCAGGAAGGCTCTTTCTAACATGTTCTATCCTTGGAACAAGCAGTCAGGAATTAAAAAAAAATATTGTTGAATCAGTGGGGAAACAGTGAGATGGGCAGTTTATAAATTTAATAAATAAATGAAATTATTTGTATCTCAATGAAATTGAGATATTCAAGTTCTCAATAAGGACAAGATCATAATAAAGAAGATTCAATTTAGGACATGTCAGTTCCTTTTTTAATCATTTTCCTACTTTAATCTATTTAGAGAGAGGTGGACAAATTGGTTTTATTTCCATTTTGATAACTTGCATGTTTGTTGTTTTAGTATGGGCAGTCTTCTTTCATTTTGTTTTAGTTTTTCATAGTTTAATCTGGTATTATACTCTGTAACCAGCCCAGAGTTCTCTGGGCAACTGTGTTACATTTAGTTACTGTTCCTAATAATAGCTTAATTTTCACATCTCAAAACTATATCACATCAAGACAGCCATATACCAAACCTCAGTATTTTTAAAAATTAAAAATATATATGCAAAAATACACATTGAAAAAAATACATCTAATAAATGGGCACATAAGGGGAAGTCCACTGAGTCCACTTATGAAACTCCATGTTCAATCTATGTCGCATGCATGCGTGAGAGACAGCAAACATGTACCAAATGCATACATTCAGAGAAATATGTGTAAAAATGTTCACGTGGCTTTGACTGTAAAGCATCCTGCAAAGGCAGCGAAGCAAAACAAATTGAAGGTTGCAACAGCAAGACGATGAGTGAAATCAAACTGGACAAACTTACCCACATTCCCTTGGAACTATTTTTTAAAAGCATGTGCTTTTTCTATCTGTGTGGGCTTCTGTCAATCATAAAGACCCACAGGCGAAAACAGCCTGCTGCTTTGTAGCCTTGTATTGGCAGATCATTCCACTTCTAATGCTGCTGGCATCGAATCTACCCAGTCTCTTGTCAGGAACATACAGATCCGAGGGTAGTCCTTTAGCATTTCTTTACAGAAGCTGGTAAAACTTTCCTCTGGAATTGCTGAAGCACCTGTGTGTATCTCTCTCTCTCTGTCTCTCTCTGTCTCTCTCTGTCTCCCTCCCATTCCTCCTCTATCTTCAGGCTCTGGTGCTTCCTTCCAGATGTCTTCGTCTGCATGATTTCATCTGTGCACCATAATCAACTTCTTTAATGAAATACATAATTAACATATTATAATTGTGGTAAAGATGATTTTGACAGAAATCATTTTCCATGTCTAATACTATGCTAATTTAATCTGTTTCTCACTTCCCGACATGACCTTTTGTGATTAAGTTTCATGGCAGGTTTGGTGTTTGTTTGTTTGTTTTTTTAAATATTTTGCCTGTGTGATGGATTGATTTATCCACCGTGGTTGAGACCTTTTCTAGACATTTTGCTTGTCTGCCTTTTATATGAAAGAAGAACAAAGTGGCAAAAAAAGGGAAAATTCACCAACAGTTGAATACAAATAAGAAAAAAATACACCTTCAATCTGATCAGAGGCTGCAAGCTGCTGGCACAAGCCAGAAGGCACCAGTAGTAGCAACAACAATAGCAGTAGCACCACTTCACAGTGCTTTATAGTCCTCTCTAAGTGGTTTACCAAGTCAACAATCTGGATCCTCATTTTACTAATCTTGGAAGGATGGAAAGCTAACTCAACCTTGAGTCGCTCAGAATCGAACTCCCACTGTGCCATCATGGCTCTTAGTACAATACTAATTGCTTAGTGATGAAATAAGATGATGAAAAATATGATAGGGTCTACATGGGATACAAAAAAAAAAAAATGATTTAACCATGGTTTGTTGATTTATAAACACACTGACTGAACCATTGTTCACCAATCAAAATTGGTGGATTCTCACATCGCACAAAAAGAAAAACAAATAAAACATTTATGACAGGGGAACATGTGAACCCAGTCTTTAAGAACCTTGCTGGATTAGAACAAAGGCCTATACATGACATCTTCGATTTACGACCAGACCTAAAAAATGTTTTTTATGATCTGGATTCAAAATTGAATCAAAATTGTCACCCCTCCCCCACATAGTCATCTGATTATAGTTTGGATGCCTGGCAACTAGTCCACATTTACAGTCATTTGCAGTGTTCAATGGTTACATGGTTACAATTTCTGACAGTTTTTACTGGAAACAAGTGTTAATTTATGGTTTCTTGACAATGGGTTCACTTACAACTGCAGTATTTGCTTAATGACTATGGTAAGTCATAAAATTGCATTGGTTACATAATGATCCATTAACCACCGATTTAAGACCATAATTAGGACTATCTGTATAGTCTAGGGTTTTGTTTGCCATAGGGAGTCCAAAACAAGAAGGCTCTCTTTAAAGGACCTGTGGGCAACTATAGGTTCTTATGTGGATTTCAATTCCCAAAATTCCTGAGCCAGCCATGTTCATGAATTCTGTGAACTGGGAGTTGAAGATCACAGTTGCCTGCCCCTGCTTTGGAGCATACAAAATTTAGCAAGATCAGAACATCTCAAGAAAGAAATTATCTAGTCCACCTGCCAAATAGTCAGTTGAATTCATTATTGAACTTATGTCTTATGTCTAAGGATATTTACCTGTGTAGTTTGACTGTATTATTATTATCCTTCTCATCTTTTCCACTATCTTCTTCTATTGGTATCTTATGAATATATTATTTTATTGCATGTATTTACACTGAGAGCTTATGCCTTGGAGACAAATTCCCTATGTGTCTAATCACACTTGGCCAATAAAGTATTCTATTCTATTATGTTCTGTTCTGTTCTAATCTAGTCTAATTTTCTAAGATAAGAGTAGTTTACATTGATCCTATTGAAAGTGTTCCAACTTTGAATTAGGTCATTCTGATTGAAAAGTGGGAATTGGAATGGTCTGGTAGGACAGTGGGCCACTTGAATAAAGAAAGATCAAACATTTCTGAAGGTGGAAATATCCAGCATTAGATATTTCAGGGATGAAATTTTGCTAGAATTTCCAGATAATGGGCTGGAAGAATCTGTGTCACAATTGAATGAAAGAAGTGTTAGAATTTTCCCTACCTACCAGTGTCAGGTTAAAAAAAAAAAAACTTCAATCAACTGCACAGCTGGTTGGTAAATAGCCCAAGAAAGTGGGTGAAAATAATACAGCTCATGGTCACAGACCCATACCTCAGATTAAAGAAATATCTGCACACCATAGCAAACCTCAAAGAACAGTTGGAACAGACCATCACACCAAAGCACCTGGAGAGACTGGCCATAGCCATCATGAATACATCCCACAGGTATGCTGGGAAAAGAAAAACCAAACTGCAAAGCAAACTCCTTAAATTCAATTCCAGAATCAAAGAAACACCAGAGCTTGAATGGATGGTCAACATGTCGAGCATCTACTGTCCACTGCAGAACACGGGATCGTACAAAAAAGTCTCAACTATAATACAGGTGATGCTAATCAACTAGATTTTTTTGCAGACCTTGAAGGGGCATTTAAAATGACTAAACTCACCATAGAAATCCCAGAAAACATTAGACAAAGTATCATTCCATAGATAAGAAGAAGACAAGAACAGAATCAACTTCAGCAGAAGATAAAGCAGTCCACAGAAACCTAAAAAAGGACCAGACCATTGTCATCCTATGATTTGGATAAAGGCCAAATCATAGGTATTATGGACAGACCACAATACCTACAAAAAGCAAAAGAAATACTGGAGGACAAATAACCCAGTCAACACGAACAAAATACAAAAACTAGACAATCAGATCAAGACAACCCTCAGTGACCTCACTAAGAAAGGCCAAATTACCAAAGAGAACAGTGGTGGATGAGAAGCAGTGGACCCATTCTCACATGTTTTTACAGATGCCCCAAAATACACAAACCTGGCATACCCCTCCATCCAACTGTACCACTACCAGGGACATCTACATACAACATTGCAAAGGAATTAACAAAAAAGCCTGGGCGCCTCACAAAAGGAAGCCAACACTCCATTAACTCTCCACTGCAGTATCCTCAAACAGTCAGGGATGTGACTATAGATGAGGATGAAATCATGGTCTCATTTGATGTCACAGCTCTGTTCATATCTATAGAGTCAAAACTAGCCAAAGAATCCATGATCGCATTGGTCCACTGCACATTTGACTTAACTGAATACATGAAGATCAAAACACCCAGGATTATGGATCTCATAAATCTCTGCTTAATTACATATTTTCAATTTGATGGACATATTAAAAACAAATTAAAGACACACCTATGGGATCACTGTTTTCAGAATTTATAGTCGAGGTTGTTATGCAACTTCTAGAAGCCATAGCACCAAATACAACCAAAATATGGATCAGATATGTAGACAACATCTTTATCATAACAAAAAAGGACAATTTAGAGAACACCCACAGAACCATCAATAACATTTTTAAAGGAGTCAAGTTTAATAGAGAAGAAAACAACAACTCACTACCCTTCCTGGACATCCTGTTCATCAGAGACCACAATGGCAAACTGGAAATGCAAGTCTACAGAAAAATCCATCCATACTAACCAAGTGCTCCACTAGCAAAGCAACAACCCAATTTCCAACAAAATAAGGTGCAAAAGGGCTTTATTTAGATGAGACTAAACACACTGCAGCAATCCAGAACAGCTGAAAAAAGAAATACAGCACTTATATAACATATTCCAACAAAATAGATATCCATGCAACTTTATTTAAAAGTCTCTGACCACTCAACCCACAATGCAGCACAACCAACAAAAACCCTAAAAAAGTATTACATCAAGAATATTTCAGAAATCACCAACAGATTACCAGAGCCACATGGAATCAACATAGCACACAAGCCAACCCTAATCCTAATCCTAATCTAGGGGTCTGCAACCTGCAGCTCTGGACCCACATGCAGCTCTTTTGGCCCTCTGCTGTGGTTCCCTGTCAACTGATCCCACCACTGTCTGGCCCTTCCCCTCCTGTCATTCCTACCTGGCCTGAGAACGTAAGGGTGATGGTAGGGGATTGAGACTCACTCCATATTCCAGAGCAGGAGGTGACTGGATGGGAGAGAGTGACGTTGAGTTGGCCACGCCCAACCAGTCACACTGGTTGTTAAATGATTGGCTCCCGGTATTTTCTTTTCTATGGGAAACCAGGCACCTCTCCACCAGCAATCAGCACCTAGATCAGCATACATTAACTTCTATGTTAATGTCAATGCTGATTTAGTATTCACTTATATTTCTGCAGCTTATAACTGGTAAGTCTAGTTTTTCATATTTCTTTTCAATATTTGATTTTTGGCTCCTTTCATTTTGTTTCCCTAACAACTCATGCTGAGAGATCATTTTAGGTAATAGTAGTAGTAGAAAACATTTTAACCTGATGAGTTTCCTGCTTTTAAAGCCATGCTGGATACGAAAGTCATAGTCAATATTTTATTTTTCTTCAGCCAGTCACTGTTGGTTTTAATATTATGACAGACAAACAAACAACTTCACCCAAACCTGATTTCTACTGCTTGTTTTTGCTTATACCTTTTGTCACGTATCATTTTGGGGTAAAATAAAGAAGGATAACTATTATAGGATAAATATTATTCTAAATCTGTGGTGATTTTGCTTGCATTTTTATATATGTTCTAATGTAAATTGTTGCTTGAACAGCTATTTTTTTTTCAAGGCACAGTTTGTTTGCTGCTAGGATCATGTGATATGCAACCATTTTGGATCCAGAAATGTGGTTAACAACATGCTAGCAGACTAGAGTAGAATATTATTTAAACTGTACAATGGTGTAGAGCAAAACTAATTCATTCAAGAGTTCTCGTTGTTGATTCAGAATACACAGAGTACTAGCCTATATATTGCTTTTTATATTACTTTTTATAATATTATATATTACTATTTTTAAATTTTTTAAGAATGACTTTTTAATATATGTTTATAACTCTGTAACATGCCACCCAGAGACACTTCTCATGAAGTGGGTGACCCCATAAATTTGATTGATAAATTATAATATATAAATAAAGAAGTATGCAATCCTGCAATAAAATGAGAAATGAAATAAATGGACTCCACTGGTTAAGCCCATGTCACACTGCCCAACGGATGCAAAAAGGACACAGCAGACGAGCAAAATGTTCCATCCGTTGTTATCCGCTCTCAAAAGGGGCAAAAATTTGCATAACCGGAGCGGATAACACGGACGCGGGGAGGATGCAGGGCGGATGGAAAGCAGATGCGGAACGGAAGCCCAGCGGATGGAAGTGGATGGGAGCGGATGACACATCTGCAGGGCTTCCGGGGGGCCTCAGCAAAGCGGATGCAGAATGGATACAGCGGATGCAGAACAGACGCCGAGCGGATGAAGCGGATGCATAGCGGATGCACAGCAGAAGCCTAGCGGATGCCTGGAGTTAATTGCGCATGCAGGGAGGATGCATTGTGTCATCCCCGCAGATATATCGGAAGCAGCTCGGAAGCAGGTCACCATTAAGAGGAAAGACCTGCTTCCAGACACATCGACTGCCTTGCCTGTCCTGCTTGCATGTCTGCCTGCAAGCCTTGTTGCCAGCCTCCCTGCCAGCCTTGGTTCCTGCCACCCTCCCTGCCAGCCAGCAACCCCACAACCATGCAAAAGCACAGCAAGCCTCAGCCATCTGCTGCCAACCCTTGCAAGAGGGACAGGGCTACCATCCTGCCCCCTGGCCCTCACTCTGGTTCTGCTGGGGCTTCTGCAGCACGGGCTCGCTCTTCTGGGGCTGGGGCTCCTGCTGCTTCTGCTTCTGGAGGAGCTGATGACAAGCACTCCAGCACCAGCCACCTCCACAGCACCTGGACCCTTCACCCCTGAGACTGAGCGACCAAGAGGAGTGCCAGAGACTCATTTTTGTCTTATAGCTTGTTGTTAATAAAGTCTATTTTTGATTCACACACTTGCTTCATTCCTTTTTTTTGAATAAAGTCTTGCTGGAAACTTTTAGAAATGGTTTAAGCCTTTGCTTGCTTGTGAGAAGGGTAAGGATAGCTTTGGAATGGGTTAGGATACCTGTGGGATGGGTAATAGCTGTGGGATGGGTTAGGATAGCAGTGGGATAGATAAACCTCTAGTGCAAGCATAGTGGGACTGTATGGACCATCCTCCCAGGTGCCACACCTATGGCCCTTTATTATCAATAACGATATAATCAATCATCCACACATGTCATCATAAACACAACTCTTTATTAAATGCCCTGTTCATTGTAGGCCAACCAAACATACATGGCCCAATCTCATTCGTGTGATGAGACAGGCTGAAGGAAGCATCCATTAAGCATTTACCATCCTGTCTTGCCACTCCACTGCTCCAACTGGGGAGTTGCACCAGTGTTTCAGGAGGTTGCGCTGCTTCTTCGCCTCACATGAGGCTCTGTTGGGGCCTTGCACATCCTCAGTGTCGATCAGGTTTTGCCCTTGCCTCCATTCCCCAGCCTCCATGTCCCCATTGCCTTGCTCACGGTCCACAAGCCTGTTCTGCAAGACTGGGTAGCGGGTGCGCATGAGATTGTGCAGGATGCAGCAAGCTTCCACGGTCCTCCTCATGGTCTCTGGGCTATGCTGCATGGTGGTGAGAAGTACCTGGAACCTGTTGGCCAGGATGCCAAAGGCGTTCTCCACCACCGTCTTGCCCTGAACAGCCTGTAGTTGAAGATCCTCTCTTCACGGGTGAGGTATTTGGGCTTCATGAGGCTTCATGAGGTAGGTTGTGAGGGAGAAGGCGTCATCCCCCACGATGAAGCAGGGCACATCTTGCATGTTGTTGGGCAGCGGGTCTGGATCTGGGAAGCCCACCATGAGGTTGCTTTCCAGCCCCTCCTTGAGGTGACTGGCATTGTATACCTGGGCATCTGAAGATGAGCCGTTGCCTGAAGCATCGATGTACATGAACTTGTAGTCAGCATCGACCATGGCAAAGAGGATGATGCTGAAGAAGCTCTTGTAGTTGTGATAAGTGGACCCCGACTTGGCTGGCGCTTTGCAGGCCATGTGCTTGCCATCGATGGCTCCAACGGTGTGAGGGAAGTTCCACTTCTGATACCACTGCTCTGCAACTTTCTTCCATCCTTCTTCAGTGGAGGGGTACTGGAGGAGCTCCTCCTTGTATTCTTCGATGATGGCCTGCACCACTTTTCTGACCACAATGCTGATGGTGTTGGATGGCACCCTCCAGCCGTACTGCATGCTCCTGTAGGTGGTCCCTGAGGCCAGGTGTCGCAGAGTGAGTGCCACCTTGAGCCCAGGTTCCAGGCTGGGTAGGAAGTTGGTGTTTGTCTTGGTCAACCTGGGTTTCAGCCGCTGCACAACTTCGTCAAACATGTCTGGAGGCATCCTCATGAAGTTCTGGAACGCCCGAGTGTCTTTGTTCCTGAGCTCCACCATCAGCTTGTTGTACAGTCCGTCCTCTGCTCTTCTGGTGAACCATCTTTGGACCCAGACTTTTTTTGGGTGCCTCCTTTTCTTCCCGTAGTAGAGTTCAAAGAGCCTGTAGATGGTTTTGCACTGTTGCAGAAGGATGGTGGCTGCCGAAAGGACTTTGTCATGATCCACGGTGGACATGACTGGATGCTGTGGAAGAGTCAGAGTCAGATGAAGGCTACAGAGGTCTGCACAGCTTGGCTGCTGTTCTGAAAGTGAGATTCAGGCAAGTTGCTCCCCCTTTTTATAGGCAGTGTAGGTGTCCCTTTGCATCCTCTAGGCATCCTCTAGGCATCCTGCAGACATCCTTAATATACGATATAGGTCCCCTCTGCGAACATTTTTTCCATTTTAAACGCTTTGTTTCCGCTTGGCATCCATTCTGCATCTTTTCTGCATCTGTTCTGCGTCCGTTCTGCTTCCTCCCTGTGTCTGAGCGGATGCGAGTTGCGCAGATGAGTAGCGGATGCCTGGCAGATATAGAGGGTGCGTAACGGATGCGTAACGGATGCGTAGCGGATGCGTAGTGGATGCAGAACGGACGAACTGAATACATTTTCCGCGCAAAAGTTTTGGGCAGCCCAAAACTTTTGGAGCAGATGAAACGTCAATAAACGGATGCTGGACGGATAGAGAGGAAGCCAAATGGAGGCAGTGAGTACATCGCGTTTTCAAGCGGATGGTAAGGTTTTTTGTCCGTTTTACATCCTTTTTGCATCTGTTGGTTCAGTGTGACATGGGCTTTTTATACAGAAGTTGTTGTTTGCATTTGAGTTTGTAAAATTTAGCATAAGAAATACTGCTTTCCTTTGATATTTCTTTTTCCTTTTGAAAGGAATAGAGTACCTTTGATGAGCATGGCTTCTACTAATTTTCTCATGTAAATTATATACTGTGTCACACATTTAACTATTATTTAACACTTGATGAGGATTTACGTAAAATAACTTGAATGTCAAGCCTAACATTTGGGTTAAATCTTTTAACTAGCTTTTTCTTTAAAAAAAATCTGAGGAGGAAAAATATTCTGTAATGAACAACATTAAACGACTTTAAAAACCAATACAACACCCTGTGTTGACAGATAAAGGCAGAATGCACAAATTACCACTGCAAAGCAAGAGGAAAACCTCCTAAGTACAAAATCCACCTGTGCCTTCTACAATTTTGTTAACACCAAACTTAAAGAATCAAGAATCATCCCATCCCTAAAAGGACCAAATGGGAAAGACTGCAATGATGAAGCAGTTCAGGCCAATCTTTTCAAGACATTCTTCAGTTCAGTCTTTGTTAACAGCAATGGTTCATGACCCACATTTCCTAGTCATAACACAACTAACTGTAATGACCTACTACATATTGACTTTACAGAAGATAATGTACAAAAGGCACTACAAAACCTAAAACCACCCCTATCTATTGGCCCCGATGGATTATGTGCATACTTTTTTAAAAAGCTTTTCTCTGCCATAGTGGAAACCCCAAACCTTATATGTGAGATATCATTCAGAACCAGCTCCTTACCAAACCTATGGTTCTTAGCTAAAGGCCCAGTCCCACTGGCCAATGGATGCAAAACATATGCATAAAGGACACAGTGGACGAGCAAAATTTCGGGAGTGGCTCCATCTGTTGTCATCCGCTAGAAAAAGTGGTGAAAATTTGCATAAACAGAACGGAAAGAACGGAACAGACAGACATGGGTAGTATGTAGTGGGGATGTTAAATTGATGTTCATAGGAAGCCTAGTGGATGAAAGCAGATAGAAGCGGATGACACCTCCAAAGGGATTCCGGGGGAGAATTTCGAAGAGGATGCATAGTGGAAGGGGCGTAGTGGATTAAGCGGATGCATCACAGACACCTATAGGAAAGAAAGAGGATGCAGCACGGATGGATATCGGATGCAAAGCGTTCACTGCACATGCGGGGAGTATGAATTGCATCAGCTCCACAGATATAAAAGAATGCAGTATACATGCAGTCAGCATCCAGGGGAAAGATGTGCTGACACATACATCTTGCAGGAATACCATGGTTCGTCAGTCAGGCAAGAAGAGAAAGCCCGTGTCTACTCGTTCAAGCCCTGGCAAGGTGAAGAAGGCCAGAACCAGCATCCCACCCCCTGGCACTGACTCTGAAGCTGCTGCTGCTGCTGCTGTTGCTGTGGTGGACCAGTCCCAAGCCCCTCAAAGCCCTGCTGCTGAAGGCCCTGCTGCTCAAGCCCCTGAAGGCCCTGCTGCTCAATCCCCTGAAGGCCCTGCATCTCAATCCCCTGAAGGCCCTGCTGAAGCCCCTGCCAGAGGGAGGAAGAGGCAAGGAAAGGAGAAGGGAGAGAGGAAACAGTACACTGTTTCCAAGGAGCATGAGGATGAGGTGCTGGAATTGCTGAGGGAGAATGGGTACCTCTGGAGAAAGGTCCACGGACTGTATCGGGACACCAAGAAGAAGCAGGCAGCTTGGAGAGACAAGGCAGAGAGCCTGGGGTACATTGCAGAAGTACTCCTGGGATGGTG
Source organism: Laticauda colubrina (assembly GCA_015471245.1). NCBI lineage: Eukaryota > Metazoa > Chordata > Lepidosauria > Squamata > Elapidae > Laticauda > Laticauda colubrina. The sequence goes on from BLBF01000002.1 coordinate 72,449,489, forward strand.
GAAGCACATGCACACCTGGTATGGCAAGCTACACCTCAAGAAATCTGGGCAGGCCGCTGTCAAGCTCACTGACCAGGAGATGTATGTCATGGTCAAGTGCAGTTTCCTGGAGGGTGAGATCCGCCACCGAGGAACAGCCCCTCTGAGACTCCTCTCCTTCAGATAGCCCACAGCCAGCCAGTCCTCTTCCAGCCAGGAGCCAGCTACCCTGTCCAGGCCGGTGTCTTCAGAGGGCCCCACAGCAGAGATCCCCCCTGACACCTGCATTCTCCATGCCGGCGGACTTGGAGGATCTTGTGGAAGATGATGCCCTGCTGTCACAAATGGAGGAAGAAGCAGAAACCACCAGAGGCCAACCCACCCCCACCCCCAGCTCCAGAGGATGCAGGCAGAGAGGCAGACTGGAGAGCCAGGACCACAGTGTGCTTTTGGAGATCAGGGACAGAATGAAGACCAGCATAGAACTTCTCTCTCAGCTGGCCCACTTGGACAGAGCATCCTCGGGCTGGAACACCTTCATCACCTACATGAGCTGGACCCTGAGGGACCTGCCTGAGGCCCAGTACCAGGTGATGAAGCAGAAGATCACAGCACTTCTGCACAACCCTCAAGGCCCATCTGAAGTTGCTCCTACCCAGTCCAGGTCTGCTACTCCACCCCAGGCGATGTCACAGCCCTTCCATGGTTTCAACAGCCCCTCACCTACCAAGGCTATGACTACCAGGACTTCCCAGAGCAGAAGCAGAACTTCCCAGTCCAGGCCCAGGTTCATCAGATGCCACAGACGCCAGTCTTCACCTAGCTGCAGACCAGACAGCCCCACTACACTCCTCCCAGCCCTTCCTCCACCCCACAGCCAAGCCCATCAATGGACAATCTGTCATCAGTATTGGGCCTGACATCTCAAGTCCTTGATGAAGGGCCTCTCAACCTCAGGCGACTGAGTCAGCTCTCAAATAGCTTCCTGAACACACCACCACCTGTTGTACCTTCAGGGCCAAGCACCCCAGTGGTGCCTCAGACCAGCACTCAAGCTACAGCCACCTCCACAGTCCCTGCCCGCTTAACAGCCGAGACCATGGACATGACTCAGAGTGACTGAGAATAGTGTCAGAGACTGAGTTGTTTACTTGTTAATTTTATCTTTGCTTAAAACACTTTATTTGGTTCATTCTGCTTCTTTAATAAAGCCATAAAGTTTTCCTAAGAAAATTACTAAAAGTTATCTTTGCTTAACACACTTAATACAGTTTAGTTGGTTCATTTTGCTTATTTAATAAAGTCATAAAGTTTACCTAAGAAAGTTAATCAAGGTTATCTTTGCTTAACACACTTAGTTTACTTGGTTCATTTTTTTTACTTAATAAAGTGTTGGTGAAAACTTTGAAAAAATGGTTCAGCCTTTGCATGCTTGTGGGATAGATAAGGATAGTTGTGGGATAGATAAACCTTCAATGCAACCATAGTGGGACTGTATGGTCCACCATCACAGCGATCCAGATGATTTTCTCCCCCTTTTTATAGAAAATATCAGTTTTCCACTAGGTGTCCTTCTACATACTCTAGACATACTGCAGACATCCTAAATATACGAGATACATCCCAGATACAAACGTTTTGTCCATTTTGAATACTTTATATACGAGATGCATACGCTTACATCCTTTCTATTTCCATGCTACTAACGCTGTGGAGACGTTCCATGTACCTTTTGTTTCCTCCCTCTTTCCATTTTCAGCTGCAGCGGATGTGAGTTGAGGGGATGGCCGGAGGATGCAGAGAGGATAAGCGGATGTTTAAAGGCCCTGTCCCACTGCACTTACGGATGCAAAGAGGATGTAAAATGTTAAAAAAAGCTTGCCATCCATTGGAAAACGCTATGCATCCGTTGTGTACTCATTTCATATGTGTTTCATACGCTCTATCCGTCGAGCATCCATCCACTGCAATTTCCTCTGTGCAAGAAGTTTTGAGCTGCACAAAACTTTGTAAATGGATGAACTTTCCGCCGTGTACGATGTAAACCGTGACATACCAGCAACAAACGTTCTATGTCCGTTTATCATCTGTTAAACGTCCGCTGTATCCTCTCTGCATCCTCTGGGCATCCTTGCAACTCACATCTGCTGCAGCTGAAAACGGAAAGAGGGAGGAAACAAAAGGTACACAGAACATCTACACAGCGTTAGTAGCACGGAAATAGAAAGGATGCGCAGTGAACGGTTTGCATCCGATACACATCTGCGCAGCATCCCCTTTCTTTCCTTTAGGCATACGTGATTCATCCGCTTCATCCACTATGTGTCCACTTCGAAATTCTACCGGAACCCCTTTGGAGGTATCATCCGCTTCCATCCGCTTTCATCCGCTAGGCTTCCTATGAACATCCGTTTAACATCCCCGCTACATACTACCCACGTCCGTTCTTTTCCATTCTTTTCCATTCTGTTTATGCAAATTTTCGCCACTTTTTGGAGTGGATGACAACGGATGGAGCCACCCCCGAAATTTTGCTCATCCGCTGTCTCCTTTATGCATATGTTTTGCATCCGTCGGCCAGTGGGACTGGGCCTTAACAGATGATAAACGGACATAGAACGTTTGTTGCCCGTATATGTCGTGGATGTACATCGTATGTGGCAGAAAGTTCATCCGTTCACAAAGTTTTGTGCAGCTCAAAACTTCTTGCACAGATGAAATCACAGTGGATGGATGCTCGACGGATAGAGCGTATGAAACACGTATGCAGTGAGTACACAACAGATGCATAGCATTTCCCAACAGATGGCAAGCTTTTTTTAACATTTTAATCCTCTTTGCATCCATAAGTGCAGGGGGACCAGGCCTTAAGATCATCCCTATCTTCAAAAAAGGTCACCCCAGCCTGATTGAAAACTACAGATCAATTTCACTGTGTTGTGTCATGTGCAAAGTCATGAAATCAACCATTAAACAATTCATCACTCTCCCGTTAGAGTCAAACAATCAACTCGCCAAAAAACAATTTGGTTTCAGGAAAAAATTGCCCTGCAATCTACAACTCTTACACTGCAAAAACATTATGACTACTCTATTTGACCAGGGTAAAGCTATAGACGCAATTTACATAGACTTCTGCAAAGCCTTTGATGCCGTGGTACATAACAAACTACTGTTAAAACTAAACTCTTACGGCATTTTCATATCCCTCCATAAATGGATTACTGTGTTCCTGTCAAACAAGTAACAAATCGTAAAAATAGGGAGTGCTATATCAAACCCTGCTCCAGTTAACAGCGGTGTCACCCAAGGCAGTGTTCTAGGACCCACATTCTTTATCCTCTATATAAATGATCTTTGTGATCACCTTATAAGCAACTTCATTCTCTTTGAGGATGATGTTAAACTATTCAACACCACTGACAACGCTACTATCCTGCAAAGCACCCTTGATTATGTGTCTGAATGGTCAAACCTCTGGCAACTCCAAATCTCTGCCAACAAATGCTCTGTCCTACAATTGGTAAAAAAAATCAATGCACCAAATACAAATTAGGTGGATATGACCTCATAGATGATCCTCACTCTGTCAAGGACCTTGGAGTTCTCATATCAAATGACCTAAGCACCAGAGCTCACTGGAACAGCATTGCCAAAAAGGCATTAAGAGTTGTAAATCAAATCTTATGAAGCTTTTCCTCTGGAAATATCAAATTGCTAACAAGAGCACACAAAACTTTTGCCAGACCAATACTTGAATGCAGCTCATCAGTCTGGAATCCACACTGCATATCAGTCATTAATACAACGGAGCGAGTCCATTTCACGAGAAGAGTATTACACTCCTCTGCTTGCAACAGAATACCTTATATCATCAGGTTTGAGATTTTGGGCTTGGACAACCTTGAACTACACCACCTACAATTAGACTTAAATGTAGCACCCAAAATTACCTACTACAATGTCCTACCAGTCAATGACTACTTAAGCTTCAACAACAACAATACAAGAGCACGCAACAGATACAAACTCAATGTAAAACCACTTCAAATTTGATTGCAGAAAGTACGACTTCAGCAACAGAGTGGGCAATGCCTGGAATGCACTAGCTGACTCTGTTGTTACATCCTCTAAACCCCACTCCTTTAACCTCAAACTAACCACTATTATAAAAATGGTGTGCTTTATTTACATAATTTACAAACTTTAGGTTTTTATGTTTTTAAATTAACATACTACATTTTTATCTATATTTTAACAATGCAGCAGTCTTGATATCTGAAAGAATGAATATAACTTTAATGAATCAATACACAGTTTATAATGTACAAGATCATTTTTGAGCATGTGGCCTGTGAGTGGAATGAGGGTGGGGAACTACTCCCTAAAATTAAAATTTATTTAAATTTAATAAATTCATTCTAAGTAACTAAATGAAGGTAATATGATTATTCCCTGTTTATTCAATAATAAGTGTGCTATAAAGCAATGAATATGAATATACAAGTGTCTTGGGAGCAATTTATTTGTCTAAAAATTGATGAGAGCAATATAAGCAAAAAAAACTTTGTGGTTTCAATACTAGCCCTGGTATTTCATTCATTCTCTAGTCCATAGGTAGATCCCATCATCTTAAGAAAAAACTAATGGCTTTAAACTACTGGATATATTTCTTATATTATAATCATGCTAATCTGATGTCAGTTAAAAACCAAATATTTATCTTACTCTTTTGTTTATCCCACCTTCGTCACCAGTGTTAGATTGTGGGCTGATTGAAGAGGCAGGCACTGATCTTCAATTTCAAGCTTTTGTATTGTAACAGCAACAACCCAGCAGTGGCCTATCTGACAGCTCACCCTTTTATAGGGAGCTGTCAGATGGCTTAGCCAATCAGGACAAACTATTTTTCCTGCCATAATGGCAGACCTGAGGGATGCCTTCATTACTTGGCTTCACTCCTTCATTTGGATATTCAACAATACTACTTACTTTATCTCATCCCAATACATCTCCAAGGGTTGGTGGGGGGGACATGCTGCCCAATTAATAAATAAATATGTTTATGGTCATGTGTTCATCCTAAGAACCACCGAAGACAGATGTGCATATGGGAGCTCTGTGGCACTGCTGTAACTATGCCATGCTTTTTAAAGGTTAAGCAAAGTGGGAACATATCTTGTGGTCTGGTAAACTGTTATATGGATTTGGTTTTCAAATCCTTATGAGAAAAAAATGCCAGATTGAGTTAATCCTCTGCCAAAAATGTGAATTTCCTCCCCCATCCCCTTATCTTACAACCTAGAAGAAAGGCTGTCATTATAAGCTTTCCTTGTGGGTTATTCTTGCCACTAGCAAGCTGTAGTTTCATGCTTAGTTAACTGAAGTCTCATTAAGGCAACTTTGTCTTTCATGATTTGTATCCAAAGTACTTGCGTGCCATTAAATCATAACATAAGACCAATTGATTGCTAGTTGTATTTGGTGGAAGGAGAAACAACGCCACTTCAAATATTATTCTGTTATGATGGTTACTTCACCTCCTGCCTGACAGATCTAAATGGGAAAGAAAAGTATCGGTAGTCCCCAACCTACAACAGTTCATTTAGTGACTGTTCAAAGTTACAACAGCACTAAAACAAGTGATTTATGAGCTTTTCTCACACAACCATTGTAGCATTCCCATGGTCACATGATCAAAATTCATATGCTTGGCAACTAGCTCATATTTATGATGGTTGCAATGTCTTGGGTGTGTGTGTGTTTCTGTCATCTGATCATCTTTTATGACCTTCTGACAAGCAAGGCCAATGAGGAAAGCAGATTCACTTAACAAAAATGTTACTAACTTAAAAACTGCAGTGATTCACTTCACAACTGTGGCAAGAATGGTCCTAAAGTGGGGCAAAACTCACTAAACAACTGTCTCACTTTTAAAATAATTTTTAAGAATTGTTTTAGTGTAGGTTTTGTTTTTATTAATCATAAAAACAGAACAGATACTGAAACCATGAAGAAATACACAAATGAATTTTTTTTGTTACACTATTGTTATCGTTACATGTTGACACTTATATTTTTCCTTTGCTTTTTCCTAAATTTTTAAAATAAATAAATAGATATATAAAGAAATAAAAATGCAACTCACCAAAAATTAGGCAGGCAATTTGGCTAGCCAGCTTTGCTGGGGTCCTCAGTTGAGAGTAGTCTTGGAGCTTGCTGTGATGATGACAGCTGGGTGTCCTGGGAGTCGGCACTCGACTGGGGCTGGCAGCGGCGGTGGGGCTTGCTGCTTGCCTCCTCACTCACCAATTGGTGGTAGAAGGCCAGGCAGCAAAAATGGTGGGCCATGGGCGAGAGAAGATGGTGGCTGGGCAAGGCAGACAGTGTCGGCGAGGGCAGTTTGGCAGTCTGAGAATCATCATCAGGACTCAACTGGGGCTGGCGGTGGCAGCAAGTAGGTGACCAGGGCTTGCTTGGAGGTTTCACTGATCTGCATCTTCAGTAACAGTGGCCAGGTGAGGCAGGCAGTCTGGGCAAGGCAGTCTGGGCAAGGCAGGCAAGCCTGAGGAGGCAGGCTGGGTGAAGCAGGAAGGTCAGCAAGGCAGGCCAGGTGGGTGAGGGCACCCAGATCAGGCAGGGCAGTGGAAGGCAGGCAGCAATGTCTGGCTGCATGGCTGGCTTCTGCTGCTGCCAAAAGTGATGGTGACAGGCAAGAAAATGTGGGAAGCGATATAGCTCATATGCATTATAGTGACTGGGTGGGGTGGGGCAGGGCGGGTGGGGGGAGAATGCCATCAGCAATTGTCATGCATGCGCATGATGTCTCACATGTACAATAAGGACTGATTGGGCAGAGAACGGAGGAGTGGGCAGAGAGGGCCAGGGCCAGCCAGGGGTCCATTTTACCAGTTCTCCAAACTACCAAGAATCGTAACAACCAGTTCTACTGAACCAGTGTGAATCAGTAGAATCCCACCCTTGTCATTGTCAGAATTCTGGCAGTTTCCCCAATTAAATCATGAATCTTGAGACAAATTTCAAAAACTTCAAAGGTTTTATTGGTAGTTAACATGTTTGGCACAGCCTGGGTGTAGCCAACTCTGAGACACATAATTCATTGTCATCCTTGACCCTAGTTTTCCCCCACCCCCTAGGTGTATCATAATTCATATTCTCCAATGAGACACATCCATAGGCAAGAGTCATATTCTCCAGTTAGATTTTTGCCCAGCAGCAACTTCAGTCACCTAGTTACTATTTCTGAAAAACTATGTATGAAATGCACTTTCGATTTTCAAGCTGCTGCACTGCTCTTTCAAACCCCCTTCCCCACTCCCTTTCTGTTAGCAATTCTAAAATGAAATATTTTATGAGTTGACAGTAGTTAGTTAAAGACTACCTATGGGTTTAAAGAATCCCCATATGGCTACAAAGCAACAATTGTCTGTGGCAGTCATGCCATTAATGTTATGCCTGAAATGCTGAGCACACTTCCATTTTGAATGAAGCAGTGATCACATAATGTGAACCTTTCATTTGGAACTGTTACAGTACATACACTGTACTTTGGGCCCTTGTGTTTATAGTAGTTTGGATGATCATGGAAAATTGCATTCAAGCTATAAACTATGAAAGTTACATGATGTCTACTGATCCAGAATTTCAGAGTTTCATTTATGCTATATTTAATGTCCATGAAAGTTTATGTTCTTCTCTATAGTGATAGCTGTCTAAATGAAAAGAAAAGTTGAAAAGCAACCTTATTGTCTTTAATTCTAGGATTCTAATAACATCAATTTGATGCCATGCAAGTGTAACAATAAATTAGTAAGTATTGCTACATGGGCATTTATGTCTATCATCAACATCACTTCCCCCATCTCTAAAGTCATTTAGAAAGATACTACCACAAGGCCAGCTTCTGTGGCACTTAGAAATAAATTAAAAGTGTAAACTCGTTCCTTTGTTATTTCCCATAAATATCCCTTTTTCCAATTAGAACAAGGTGTTCTGGATCACATAAATCTTTTTTATGCTTGTAGTTGGTTTGATACTTAATCAGGTACTGCTTAACACTGAACTTTTTAACTTTTCTTTCCAGATAAATGCCATCAATTTGCAAGGTGATTTAGAATGCAAATCATGAACGGTGCTCAATAACGTAAGCTTTCGTCCCTTTATGAATCAGGATCCCATAAACCTTTGTCGATAGCTGTATTAAACACTTATTGACTAAAGTTTTATAGAAGCCTTAGTCACAATGGAATGCTGCTTGGGACATGATTTTAGTGCCCGTGAGATAGCCTGGGAATAAGGAAAGCTGGGGAGAATTTGGAATGACTTATGCTTCTATGCTAAGTGAGCATCACCGCTGCCAGAAAAGGCATGCATAAATAAACAAACAAACAGCTAGGTCATAAATATAAAAGGTATAAAAAAGGCAACATGCCCATAATTCTAAACAGTTGTAAATATAAGCTTTTTTTCAAACTTTCTCTCTTTCTCTCTCTGTCTTTTAAAAGAAGGTACTTTGTGTTCTTTTAATTCATATGGTGATGTCCTAAGAGAGAACATTCAGCCTGCAAAGGGCTGTTACACTGTAGGCTCCTTACTGATGGTGTTCACCTCTTAAGAATAAAAGAATTGAAACACTTGTTGGAAATATAGGACTGGAAGGAGAAATTGGTCTCTTTCTTTGGTCGGGTTGTTGAATAATACTTCTGAATTGTATTGTTTTTGCTTTAGGTTTTGTTTTTTTTTAAAATCCCAATCATAATATGAGCAAAACATGAAAGAAGAGCAACTAAGATGATTAAGGGCCTGGAGAAAAAAAAACATATGAAGAACAATTGCATGGCCAGTTTAGAGAAAAGAAGGACTAGGGGTGACATGAGGTATTCCAGGATTTGAGGGACTGCTATAAACCTGAATGCAGGAAATAACAACTTCAGTAACAAAGTGGTCAATGTCTTGGAATACTCTACCTGACTCTGTGGTTTCTTCTCCAAACCCCAAAAACTTTAACCTTAGACTGTCTACTATTGACCTTACCCCTTTCCTAAGACCTCTGAGGGGGCGTGCATAAGCACACCAACGTGCCTACCGTCCCTGTCTTATTGTTTCTTTTTTATTTTTCTTATATGTATCCATTTCATGTATTCATAACTATGTTTATACTTATACCTGTGATCTTATAATCACTTGACAAATAAATTAAATAAATAAAGAAGAAGGAGTAAGCACTTAAAGGCAGGACAAGAAACAATGGGTGGAAACTAATCAAAGAGAGAAGCAACCTGGAATTAAGGAAAAACTTCAAAACAGTGAGGACATTGAATCAGTGGAACAGCTTGCCTTCAGAAGTTGTAAGTGCTTCATCACTGGAGGTTTTTAAGAAAAAACTAGACAGCCGCCTGTCTGATATGGTATAAGGTATATTGATTGAGCAGGGGGTTGGACTAGAAGGCCTCCAAGGTCCCTTCCAGCTCTATTCTGATTGATTGATATCTAGCATAAATTTGTCTTTCCGGATGCAAGGGTGGATAATTCAAAGTTCACCAATAGCCATTGCAAGTGGAAACATTACATTGATTCTCTTTAAAAAGAAAGTTTTGGGTTAGTTTCTGGGGGAACTTCTGATAGATAGTCACATTTAAAGGACAGTTAAAACTGAGCATTACTTGGGTAAAAACAGTGAATAAAGGACACCAAATAGCCTCTTTCCTACACCTACATCCTTCCTTGATAAATCAAGCATTAGTTTTCATTCATAACGGCTCCAATAAGATATTGTCATTGACTTTTTGAAAAGAGGTCCTTTCAAGTTGATATGATTCTAATAGAAGTGCCCTATAAAACCTCTTGAGGAAATCATGTAAATACCAGCTAGCAGTTTAATTTCTCTGTGAGGGACAATAAATTTTCAAAATTGTTGTAATGACTGTTGTATTTGCTGGAGAGAAGAAACACTTGGCTTATATTTGAAGGTTTTTAGTGTGGAGCATAAATGAGCAGTCAACAAATAAAAAATCATGAAAGAGAAAATTTCCTTATCCTCATTTCAGTGGACTTAATATGAGCCTTATCTGTTCCAGTTCTTTTGAATCTCTTTTTCTGGAATGCTGGCATGTTGAATAAGATGATCGTATGGAGACCATTTTACTTGTTTCCATGAACAATCTTGGTGGGGGAAAATAATTAATTCATTAAATGAAAGATCTTATAATTTTGAGGTTGAAATAAAGAGTGTTTGCTTTACCATTTCCTTGACCATTATGTTCCAGTTTCTTGCATTTCTTGCGATTGTAGAACAATGTGTCAGCTGTGTTAGCTAGCTTACCTGAAGTTATTTTATGGAAGGATCAGTGAGTTAATCCCTTGTACTCATATCTGAGTTCTCCGAAATCATCTTCTCTCCATCAAGAAGATGCATAATTGTTTTATGCAAACACGTCTTTCCCCTGTGCAAAACTCTGTCAGTGAATCAGAGTGAACTTTTCAAGAATTTTCCCCATTGCTGCGGTTAGAATTGCTGCAAATTTCATCATAAATTCTAAGATAACAAACTTGCCACCACCTTTCAATATTTTCACAAATAACTTTGATTTAGAGATAGAAAAATGTTTATCAAATCAGCAGTTGACACAAAATGCATGGAATATTTGTAATAAATGAGATGACATAAGAAATAAGATTAAGACTGATAAATACAGGTTAGAGAAATAAGCTAAAAATAACAGGATGAAATTAAGAGACAAGTGCAAAATTCTTGTCTATACAATGTACAGGTATAGGATATCTGGTTTGGTCAGAGTACTTTAAAATGGAATAGCAGTTGACTTCAAACTGAGAATGGTATGGCTGCAAAGCAGGCAAATGAAATTCCAGGTTGTGACAACAGAATACTCCATTTTAATCTGGATTGACCAGACCCCCACCATGTCCAACTTTGGAACTAGAAAGGAACAGAGATGGGCAACACAGATGATCAGGGAACTAGAAACTAAAGTTTATGAAAGGAGATAGAAGAAAGTGAGTACATTAAACAATAAGAAAAAAAAAACTTGAGGGGATATGAGAACATTCTTCAAACATTTATGTTACTACATCATGCAAAATAAGACTGAGACCTGGTCTAAATCCAAGAGTACAGGACATGGATTGAAGTTAAAGATATCTAATAGAAAATTAGAAAAGAAAAACTTATTAAAAACTCAATTTTTGCAAATCTCACTTATGCGTACAGAAATCCAGTTGATCTCAGAACAAGATAAAGTGGACAACTCAAAATAACTCAGTATTCTCTGGATATCCTGTAGAGTAGAAGAGAATTGTAAAGTCTGTATATTGTCTAAACACGTCTATTTATTTCAATTGCAAAATCATTATTTAGGATAAGATTTTTAGAATTCTTTGGAAAGGGCATCTTTATAGGAATGGTCCAAATAGCAAAAGAAGGACAGTGTCCTGTCTCCACAAGACAGATTACAGGAAGTCCTCAATTTACAACAATTCATTTTGTGACCATTCAAAATTACAACAGCACTGAAAATGTGACCATTTATGACCACTTATGACCATTTTTCACAGTTACGACCTTTGCAGCATCCTCATGATAATGTGATCAAAATTTGGATGCCTGGCACCTGATTCATATTTATGACCATTGTTGCTATGTCCCAAGGTCAGGCGTTCCTCTTTTGCGACCTTCTCACAAGCAAAGTCAGTGGGGAAGCCAGATTAACAATCAGGTTATTAACTTATCAGCTGCAATGACTCACTTAACAACTGTGGCAAGAAAAGTTGTAAAATGGGATAAAATTCACTTTACAAATGTCTCATTTAACAGCAGAAATTTTGGTCTCAAATGTGGTCATAAGTTGAGGATTACCTGTACAGTGGCACCATTGGATGTCATCCAGACAAACCATGAACACATATTAGCCATCAGCCTATCAGAATGCTTTCCATATTTTAAAACCTATTTGGCTAATGGAGGTGAAATTTTGTTTCAACTTACTAAAATGAATTAATTTAATGAATATATCAAAATTTATTAGAATTAAAGGATTCAGTATAAACATTGGGGTTTCATTTGAAACTTTAAGGTTTATTCTGATTAAGAAAAACAGGGAGAAAAGGTAAGAGTTCTGATGAAAAACACAAGCTTTTTTCATGTTAATATTTTAAGCATTCTGGACAATAGTCATACATAGAGACCATTGGAAGAGACTCGACAATACCATAACCTTCTAACAAATCAACAAGAGTTTTGCCCTTTGATCTAGCCAGTGAGTTCCAGGACATGAGCCTTAAAATTTGTGATCCTGATTATTATATGTAATTGATTTTTCTAATAAATGAAAATAGCCATATTCAAAGACAGTTCCACCAAATTCATGAAATATTGGAAAGAGGACCCATTAATGAAAAAGCAATTAAATGCCATCTCATTAAAATGCATAGAAAATGAAAATGTACACAGCAATAATGATTGCAAATGATATAAAAATATAGTCTTTGTGCCACCATAGCAGTAGATAACATAAGGGACAGTGTTTACTTTTAAAAAAATACCTTTGTTTATGAAATTTGGTCCCTTTTCTTGGAGACCAAGAACCTATCCATAAAAGAAAATGTGTTTTAGATTCAAACATCAAGGATAATTCACAAGAAATTTCACTAGACTTTGTTTAAATATTTGAGGATTTTTAATTGTGTCATCATGCAGATTTAGAAATAGAATATATTCCTCAAGTTCCCCTTAAGTCACTGATGCATGACTGACTCTAATCAAAGCTATTGCATCAAAATATAATTTTAACTAAAACAGGAACAAAATTTACAGACATCTTAATTTTTGCAGAAATGTATATGATGATTAATTTATTAATAAATCCAAGTGCTGCAATTCTTCTTCCCACATGGTAATGTTTAACACCAGTAGGATTTTCTCTACTAAAGTCAGTGAAATAACTCCAAATCTGGAAAGAAAAATCTAATTCTAAAATAACAGTTCTTCTTTCCTAGTGTTCTCCTAAAACTGCACTTCCTGGAAAAACTGCCAAACCAAAAGGGAATATGACAAGAATTAAGCAGAATCTAATGGATTATAATCTTCAGGAACTCTGCCATGCTCCGATCTTGAGGAAAACTGACCAATAGTTTGTACATTCTTCATGAATCCCCATTTCGCTGGTCAGTTTAAAAATATGACAAAAGAAAATGGCTCCTTTCAAGCTAGTTGCTACTACCAGGGTAAAATATTTAATCAGAATGCTCTGATTTCAAACAGCTATGAATTAGGAGATATGGCTGGAACAAGTGTATTTCTAAAACAATAACTCTATTGTTCCCTTTCCCAGAGATTATATGGCATTTTTTGATCTATTCATTTGATTGGTTGAGTCAACAACCTGCAGTCCCTCTGAGACCTTTACAATTGTGCTGCCAAAATTTTGTAGCAAGATGTCAATTTTTGATATGATGAGTTAAACCTTAAAAATATGAGAATTGTACTTCTGGGAAAGGTGTGTCATCTGGCTTGATACACTTTTCCTGTATTTTAAACAGAAATATAAGTGCTAATAAAAAGCTGTAACATAGTAGTCCTATGCATTCCAATAATTAATTGCATTTCCATCATATCTCTTGAGGTTCTTAAGGCCCTGTCACACTGCCCAACGCATGCAAAACGTCAGTAAAAAGGACACAACGGATGAGAAAAATGTTCCATCTGTTGTTATCCGCTCTCAAAAGGGGCAAAAATTTGCATAACCAGAGTGGATAACACGGAAAGGAACGGACACGGGAAGGACGCAGAGCGGATGGAAAGCGGATGCGGAACGGAAGCCCAGTGGATGGAAGCGGATGGGAGCGGATGGCACATCCGCTAGGCTTCCGGGGGGGCGCAGCAAAGTGGACGCGGAATGGATACAGCAGATGCACAGCGGATGAAGCGGATGCACAGCGGAAGCCTAACGGATGCCGAGCGTTAATTGCGCATGCGGTGAGGATGCATTGCGTAAAGCCCATGTCACACTGCCCAACGGATGCAAAAAGGACACAGCAGACGAGCAAAATGTTCCATCTGTTTTATCTGCTCTCAAAAGGGGCAAAAATTTGCATAACCGGAGCGGATAACACGGACGCATGGAGGACGCAGGGCGGATGCAAAGCAGATGCGGAACGGAAGCCTAGCAGATGGAAGCGGATGGGAGCGGATGGCACATCCACAGGGCTTCCGGGGGGTCTCAGCAAAGTGGACACGGAACGGAAAGATCGGATGCAGAGCGGAAGCCTAGCGGATGAAGCGGATGCACAGCAGATGCACAGCGGAAGCCTAATGGATGCCTGGTGTTAATTGCGCATGTGGGGAGGATGCATTGTGTCAGCCCCGCGGACATAATGGAAGCACCTCGGAAGCAGATCGCCATTCAGAGGAAAGACCTGCTGCCGGACGGATTGGCTGCCTTGCCTGCCCTGCCTGCATGTCTGCCTGCAAGCCTTGCTGCCAGCCTTTCTGCCACCCTCTCTGCCAGCCCCCCTGCCAGCCTTGGTTCCTGCCAGCCTCCCTGCCAGCCAGCAACCCCACAACCATGAGGAAGCACAGCAAGCCTCAGCCATCTGCTGCCAGCCCTGGCAAGAGGGACAGGGCTACCATCCCGCCCCCTTGCCCTCACTCTGGTTCTCCTGGGGCTTCTGCAACACAGGCTCGCTCTTCTGGGGCTGGTGCTTCTGCTGCTTCTGCTTCTGGAGGAGCTGATGACAAGCACTCCAGCACCAGCCACCTCCACAGCACCTGCACCCTTCACCCCTGAGACTGAGCGACCAAGAGGAGTGCCAGAGACTCATTTTTGTCTTATAGCTTGTTGATAATAAAGTCTATCTATGATTCACACACTTGTTTCATTTCTTTTTTTAAAAAAAGTCTTGGTGGAAACTTTTAGAAATGGTTAAGCCTTTGCTTGCTTGTGGGATGGGTAAGGATAGCTTTGGTATGGGTTAGGATACCTGTGGAATGGGTAATAGCTGTGGGATGGGTTAGGATAGCAGTGGGATAGATAAACCTCCAGTGCAAGCATAGTGGGACTGTATGGTCCACCCTCCCAGGTGCCACACCTATGGCCCTTTATTATCAATAACGATATAATCAATCATCCACACATGTCAACATAAACACAACTCTTTATTAAACGCCCTGTTCATTGTAGGCCAACCAAACATACATGGCCCAATCTCATCCGTGTAATGAGACAGTCTGAAGGAAGAATCCATTAAGTATTTACCATCCTGTCTTGCCACTCCACTGCTCCAGCTGGGGAGTTGCACCAGTGTTTCAGGAGGTTGTGCTGCTTCTTCGCCTCACGTGAGGCTCTGTTGGGGCCTTGCACATCCTCAGTGTCGATCAGGTTTTGCCCTTGCCTCCATTCCCCAGGCTCCATATCCCCATTGCCTTGTTGACGGTCCACAAGCCTGTTCTGCAAGACTGGGTAGCGGGTGCGCATGAGAATGTGCAGGGTGCAGCAACCTTCTAAGATCCTCCTCATGGTCTCTGGGCTATGCTGCATGTTGGTGAGAAGTACCTGGAACCTGTTGGCCAGGATGGCAAAGGCATTCTCCACCATCTGCCTTGCCCTGAACAGCCTGTAGTTGAAGATCCTCTCTTCAGGGGTGAGGTATTTGGAGGTGTAGGGCTTCATGAGGTAGGTTGTGAGGGAGAAGGCGTCATCCCCCATGATGAAGTAGGGCACATCTTTCTTGTCATTGGGCAGCGGGTCTGGATCTGGGAAGCCCACCATGAGGTTGCTTTCCAGCCCCTCCTTGAGGTGACTGGCGTTGTATACCTGGGCATCTGAAGATGAGCCATTGCCTGAAGCATCAATGTACATGAACTTGTAGTCAGCATCAACCATGGCGAAGAGGATGATGCTGAAGAAGCCCTTGTAGTTGTGATAAGTGGACCCTGACTTGGCTGGTGCTTTGCAGGCCACGTGCTTGCCATCTATGGATCCAACAGTGTGGGGGAAGTTCCACTTCTGATACCACTGCTCTGCAACTTTCTTCCATCCTTCTTCAGTGGAGGGGTACTGGAGGAGCTCCTCCTTGTATTCTTCAATGATGGCCTGCACCACTTCTCTGACCACAATGCTGATGGTGTTGGGTGGCACCCTCCAGCCGTACTGCATGCTCCTGTAGGTGGTCCTTGAGCTAGGTGGCGCAGAGTGAGTGCCACCTTGAGCTCAGGTTCCAGGCTGGGTAGGAAGTTGGTGTTTGTCTTGGTCAATCTAGGTGTCAGCCGCTGCACAAGTTCGTCAAACATGGCTGGAGGCATCCTCATGAAGTTCTGGAATGCCTGAGTATCTTCGCTCCTGAGCTCCACCATCAGCTTGTTGTACAGTCCGTCCTCTGCTCTTCTGGCGAACCATTTTTGGACCCAGACTCTTTTTGGGTGCCTCCTTTTCTTCCCGTAGTAGAGTTCACAGAGCCTGTAGATGGTTTCGCACTGTTGCAGAAGGATGGTGGCTGCCAAAAGGACTTTGTTATTATCCACGGTGGACATGACTGGATGCTGTGGAAGAGGAAGAGTCAGATGAAGGCTGCAGAGGTCTGCACAGCTTGGCTGCTGTTCTGAAAGTGAGATCCAGGCGAGTTGCTCCCCCTTTTTATAGGCAGTATAGGTGTCCCTTTGCATCCTCTAGGCATCCTTAATATCCGAGATAGGTCCCCTCTGCGGACATTTTTTCCATTTTTAACGCTTTGTTTCCATGCTGCATCCATTCTGCATCCGTTCTGTGTCCATTCCGCTTCCTCCCTGCGTCCGAGCGGATGCAAGTTGCGTGGATGCAGAATGGATGCCTAGCGGATATAGTGGATGCGTAACGGATGCGTAGGGGATGCGTAGGGGATGCATAGCGGATGCATAGCGGATGTAGAACCGACGAACTGGATACATTTTCCGCGCAAAAGTTTTGGGCAGCCCAAAACTTTTGGAGTGGATGAAACATCCATAAACGGATGCTGGACGGATAGAGAGGAAGCCAAAAGGAGGCAGTGAGTACATCGCGTTTTCCAACGGATGGCAAGATTTTTTGTCCGTTTTACATCCTCTTTGCATCCATTGGTTCGGTGTGACATGGGCTTAAGCCTCGCGGATATAAAGGGAAGCAGCTCGGAAGCAGGTCACCATTCAGAGGAAAGACCTGCTGCTGGACGGATTGACAGCCTTACCTGCCCTGCCTGCATGCCTGCCTGCAAGCCTTGCTGCAAGCCTTGCTGCCAGCCTCCCTGCCAGCCTTGCTGCCAGCCTTGCTGCCAGCCTTGCGGCCAGCTTACCTTCCAGCCTCCCTGCAAACCAGTCTGCCTGCCAGCCTTGGTTCCTGCCTGCCTGCCAGCCTTCCTGCCATCCTTGGTTGCTGCCTGCCTGGCAGCCTTCCTGCCAGCCTTGGTGCAAGCCTTCCTGCCAGCCTTGGTGCCTGCCTGCCTGCCAGCCTTGGTGCCTACCTGCAAGCCTTGGTGCCTGCCTTCCTGCCAGCCTTGGTTCCTGCTAGCCTCCCTGCTAGCCAGCAACCCCACAAACATGGGGAAGAACAGAAAGCCTCAGCCATCTGCTGCCAGCCCTGGCAAGAGGGACAGGGCTACCACCCCGCCCCCTTGGCCTCACTCTGCTTCTGCTGGGGCTTCTGTAGCACGGGCTCGCTCTTCTGGGGCTGGAGCTTCTGCTGCTTCTGCTTCTGGAGGAGGTGATGCTGCTGCTTCTGGCGGTGGTGCTTCTGCTGGTGCTAACTCTGCTGATGCTGCACCCCAATGGCGCTTCAGATAAGCACTCCAGCATCAGCCACCTCCACAGCACCTGGACCCTTCACCCCTGAGACTGAGCGACCAAGAGGAGTGCCAGAGACTGGCTGGCTGGCTACCTGTGGACTTTATTTGGACACTTGACTTAGGTTATTTTTCTTTTATAGCTTGTTGTTAATAAAGTCTATCTGATTCATTTCTTTTTTTTAATATAGTCTTGGTGGAAACTTTTAGAAATGGTTTAAGCCTTTGCATGTTTGTGGAATGGGTAAGGATAGCAGTGGGGTGGGCAGGGATACCTTTGGGATGGCTAATAGCTGTGGGATAGATAAACCTCCAGTGCAAGCATAGTGGGGCTCTATGGTCCACCCTCCCAGGTGCCACACCTATGGCCCTTTATTCTCAATAACAATTTAATCATTGATCCACACATGTCAACATAAACACAACTCTTTATTAAATGCCCTGTTCATTGTAGGCCCACTCAACATACATGGCCCAATCTCCTCCGTGTGATGAGATAGGCTGAAGGAAGCATCCTTTAAACATCTATCATCCTGTCTTGCCACTCCACTGCTCCAGTGTTGCACCAGTGTTTCAGGAGGTTGCTCTGCTTCTTCCCTTCACGTTAAGCTCTGTTGGGGCCTTGCACATCCACAGTATCTATCAGGTTTCGCCCTTGCCTCCATTCCCCAGGCTCCATGTCCCCATTGCCTTGTTGGAGTTCCACGAGCCTGTTCTGCAAGACTGGGTAGCGGGTGCGCATGAGATTGTTCAGGATGCAGCAAGCTTCCACGATCCTCCTCACGGTCTGTGGGTGATGCTGCATGGTGGTGAGAAGTACCTGGAACCTGTTGGCCAGGATGCCAAAGGCGTTCTCCACCACCCGCCTTGCCCTGGACACCCTGTAGTTGAAGATCCTCTCTTCACGGGTGAGGTATTTGGAGGTGTAGGGCTTCATGAGGTAGGTTGTGAGGGAGAAAGCGTCATCCCCAATGATGAAGCAGGGCACATCTTGCGTGTTGTTGGGCAGCGGGTCTGGATCTGGGAAGCCCACCATGAGGTTGCCTTCCAGCCCCTCCTTGAGGTGACTGGCGTTGTATACCTGGGCATCTGAAGTTGAGCCATTGCCTGAAGCATCAATGTACATGAACTTGTAGTCAGCATCGACCATAGCGAAGAGGATGATGCTGAAGAAGCCCTTGTAGTTGTGATAAGTGGACCCTGACTTGGCTGGAGCTTTGCAGGCCACGTGCTTCCCATCTATGGCTCCAACGGTGTGTGGAAAGTTCCACTTCTGATACCACTGCTCTGCAACTTTATTCCAGCCTTCTTCAGTGGTGGGGCAATGTCGGAGCTCCTCCATGTATTCTTCGATGATGGCTTGCACCACTTCTCTGACCACAATGCTGATGGTGTTGTATGGCACCCTCCAGCCGTACTGCATGCTCCTGTAGGTGGTCCCTGAGGCCAGGTGGTGCAGAGTGAGTGCCACCTTGAGCCCAGGGTCCAGGCTGGGCCGGAAGTTGGTGTTTGTCTTGGTCAACCTGGGTGTCAGCCGCTGCACAACTTCGTCAAACATGTCTGGAGGCATCCTCATGAAGTTCTGGAATACACGAGTGTCTTCGTTCCTGAGCTCCACCATCAGCTTGTTGTACAGTCCGTACTCTTCTCTTCTCCCAATCCATCTTCAGACCCAGACGCTTCTTGGCCGCCTCCTTTTCTTCCCGTAGTAGAGTTCAGAGAGCCTGTAGATGGCTTCGCACTGTTGCAGAACGATGGTGGCTGCCAAAAGGACTTTGTTACGATCCATGGTTGACATGACTGGAAGCTGTGGAAGAGCAAGATCCAGATGAAGAATGCAGAGGTCTGCAAAGCAGGTCTGCTGGTCTGAAAGTGAGATCCAGGTGAGTTGCTCCCCCTTTTTATAGGCAATATAGGTTTTCCACTAGTTGTCCTTTTGTATCCTCTAGGCATCCTCTAGACATCCTTAATATCCGAGATAGGTCCCCTCTGCGGATGCTTTTTCCATTTTAAATGCTTTCTTTGCGAGCTGCATCCACCTTCATCCATTCTGCATCCGTTCTGCATCCGTTCTGCATCCGTTCCCCCTCCGTTCCGCTTCCTCCCTGCGTCCGTTTACCGCTGGAGCGGATCGAGTTGCGCAGATGCGTAGCGGATGCCTAGCGGATATAGTGGATGCGTAACAGATGCAGAACAGATGCCTAGCGGATGCCTAGTGGATGCAGAACGGACGCATTGGATACATTTTCCGCGCCAAAGTTTTGAGCAGCTCAAAACCCTCTGAGTGGATGAAACGTCAATAGACGGATGCTGGACGGATAAAGAGGAAGCAAAACTTATGCAGTGAGTACAAAACGGAAGCATCGCGTTAACCAACAGATGGCACGTGTTTTTCTCCGTTTTACATCCTCTCTCCATCCGTTGGTGCAGCGTGACAGGGGCTTTAGATTGGATATGGCCTGGAAATTTGACCTTTTTTCAAAAATTAGGGGTTTTTTTGGGGGGGGAGAAATGCTATATATGCTGAATCTCCCAACTCTAACTTTATATTATCATAAAAATAAGAGGAAAAGAATCCAATTTTTCTGCCATACATTCAAAAATTATTCTAGGAGAACATCACAAAATTGTGTGTGGATATCACAAGGAAAAAAATGGGTGGCTTAATTTTGGATTGCCGCAAAATAAAAATGTGTAGAAGTTCTTTTTAATAGTCACTGTTGTTTTAGATTATATTTGCTTCCAGCTATTGACCCAGACATCAGCAGCATCCAACAGATCTTTTCGGGGTTGATAAGCCAGCAGAAGTGTTGGGCTTGTTTAGTATCAAATGGGAGACTTCTGTTGAGGTCGACTAGGCTGGGAAGTTAAAAAACACAAAACCAGAATAGGACAGTAGCAACCCAAGAACTGTCAAGAAAACTCTATGGATGAGTTGATGAAGTCACCGGGACCTTGACCTGATGCAGTCATCCTGGACTCAAGAACAAAGAGCAGATGCCTGAATCAGGGAACAGAATATTTGGAACAAATCTTTAAACTTTACTTATGGCTTTTGGTTTCCTATAATAGGGCAAGCACATTTTCACAGACAAGGCAGAAAGCTTCCCTTTCTTAATATAACATTTGCCACTATCTTTTCCAGAAAAGATATCTGAAGACGCTGACAAAAACTTTGTTAAAGTAATTTTGCAAGATCAAAGCAGAGGAAGTCTCTGTTCAGAGTCTGTATTTTATATCTCTCCCAGGGTATGGGAACTGGCATTACTTAATCTCCAGTTATTTTACTGAGCTGCCAGAGTCAATCTTGTGTCCTTCTGGAGCATGAATAATGTTTGCAGTATTTGGCTTTTTCCTTAGAACTTTCTGGCTGCCTGAAACTACATTGCACTCCACTTCCTTTCCGTCCTCCTCCTCCTCCTCCTCCCTCCCTCATCCTGCAACAGCCTTCAACTGCATTCTCTATCACTTTCTCAGACTCAGAAAGATTCCATATTTTGGAAAGGAAAGAAGTACAAAACCATTTAATGTTTCCTTTCATCTGTCAGCATTGGAAAGGCAACAATATGTCAGGAATATGGGAGAAAAATGTCTTGATGTTCTAAACAATTAAATAATCTCAGTCTACTCAAGGGAACTTTTAAAGCTAGAGTTATATATGTTTGGGGGTTTTTTTTGTACAGTTTAAGAAGAGTGTGAGGCAATTCATTTGAGGAAAAAAGTGGGAGGGAGACCCAATAATTAATCTCTTTGAAAGAAGATTCTTTCAGTGCTAAATAGGGTCAGAGTTCAGAACGAGAAATTGTGAGAGTTGTAAGTTTGGATGAGGAGGTTTTCCTTCACAAAAAGCCATGGATAAAACTAAAGATGTTAATTTTGCATTTCACCTTTCTTTGAGGAATTTAAGGCCTATATGAATCTCCCATCATTTATCATCTAAACAGCCTTCTGCAGATAGTCGTGAGGAGCTTCCAGTGCTGTTCCCAGATGCTATTTACTATGTAAAGGTGTCTGCCACACTTTATCCACCTTCAATACACAACTGAACAGAATTACTTCTGTTTTCCTCAGCTCAGCCATAAGATAATGCCATCAAAAGAATGGAACTCTTTTGGCTGGGAGGGAAACATGTCACATTCATTAAATTATTGTGCCAAAGTGTCCACATTCTTAAAAAGGTCTGGGGTCTTCAGGGATGAGAGAGAGAACTTAACTGCTGAATCAAATTCCTAGTTCTACTCAGCCCTTTCAGGTCTCCATTTTTAATGTTTCTAATGATACAGTTCAGAAAGTGGCTTTCACACATTTTCCTTCCACACCAGAATTTCAGAACTTAGCAGAGAAAGGGACAATTTCAATTTTCCCCAAATATAAAATTGCCCACTTATTGAGGGTGTTCCATCATAAACTTTATGGATCTGATTCAAATTTGGGATTCAATTAAAAATGACTGTTGAGTTTTGAATTGCTTTATAAATCAGTCTAATCATAACTTCTGAAAAATTCAGAAAATTTGTCTCCAGATCAGAGCATGAAGTTGGTTAAATGTTGGTTAGTGTAAATTTGAATATATTAATATTTGAATATAATATAATATAGATACTGTACAATATCTGTGCCCAATGTTGCTTAGCATATAAAGTAAGCTGAAGTTTAGAATTACTGTTATTGAAGCATGAGCTAAAGCCCATGTCACACTGAACCAATAGATGCAAAGAGGATGTAAAACGGAGAAAAAAGCTTGCCATCCGTTGGTTAACGCAATGTATCCGTTCTGTACTCACTGCCTCCGTTTTGCTTCCTCTCTATCCGTCCAGCATCTGTTTATGGACATTTCATCCACTCCAAAAGTTTTGGGCTGCCTAAAACTTTTGTGCGGAAAATGTATCCAGTTCATCCATTCTGCATCCGCTACACATCCGTTACGCATTCGTTACATATCCGCTATAGCCGCTAGGTGTCCACTACACATCCGCGCAACTCCATCCGCCCGGACCTAGGGAGGAAGCGGAACGGATGCAGAACGGATGCCTAGCGGATGCAGCACGGAAGCAAAGCGTTTAAAACGGAAAAAACGTTTGCAGAGGGGACCTATCTCGGATATTAAGGATGTCTAGAGGATGCCTAGAGGATGCCTAGTGGAAAACCTATATTGCCTATAAAAAGGGGGAGCAACTCACCTGCATCGCACTTTCAGAACAGCAGCCCAGTGGTTCAGACCTCTGCAGCCTTCATCTGCCTCTTCCTCTTCCACAGCATCCAGTCATGTCCACCGTGGATTGTAACAAAGTCCTTTCAGCAGCCACCATCGTTCTGCAACAGTGCGAAGCCATCTGCAGGCTCTGTGAACCTGACTGCGAGGAGAAAAGGAGCCACCAAAAAGAGTCTGGGTCCGAAGATGGTTCACCAGTAGAGCGGAGGACGGACTGTACAACAAGCTGATGGTGGAGCTCAGGAGCGAAGACACTCGGGCATTCCACAACTTCATGAGGATGCCGCCAGCCATGTTTGATGAACTTGTGCAGCACCTGACATCCAGGTTGACCAAGGCAAACACCAGCTTCCGGCCCAGCCTGGAACCTGGGCTCAAGGTGGCACTCACTCTGTGCCACCTGGCCTCAGGGACCTCCTACAGGAGCATGCAGAACGGCTGGAGGGTGCCATCCAACACCATCAGCATTGTGGTCAGAGAAGTGGTGCAGGCCATCATCGAAGAATACAAGGAGGAGCTCCTCCAGTACCCCTCCACTGAAGAAGGATGGAAGAAAGTTGCAGAGCAGTGGTATCAGAAGTGGAACTTCCCCCACACCTTTGGAGCCATCGATGGCAAGCACGTGGCCTGCAAATCTCCAGCCAAGTCGGGGTCCACTTATTTCAACTCCAAGGGCTTCTTCAGCATCATCCTCTTTGCCATGGTCGATGCTGACTACAAGTTCATGTACATCGATGCTTCAGGCAACGGCTCATCTTCGGATGCCCAGGTATACAACGCCAGTCACCTCAAGGAGGGGCTGGAACGCAACCTCATGGTGGGCTTCCCAGATCCAGAACCCCTGCCCAACGACACACAAGATGTGCCCTACTTCATCGTGGGGGATGACGACTTCTCCCTTACAACCTACCTCATGAAGCCCTACACCTCCAGACTCCTCACCCGTGAAGAGAGGATCTTCAACTACAGGCTGTCCAGGGCAAGACGGGTAGTGGAGAACGCCTTTGGCATCCTGCCCAACAGGTTCCAGGTACTTCTCACCACCATGCAGCATTGCCCAGAGACCGTGAGGAGGATCATGGAAGCTTGCTGCATCCTGCACAATCTCATGCGCACCTGCTACCCAGTCTTGCAGAACAGGCTCGTGGACCTCCAACAAGCCAATGGGGTCATGGAGCCTGGGGAATGGAGGCAAGGGCGAAACCTGATCGACACTGAGGATGTGCAAGGCCCCAACAGAGCCTCAAATGGCGCAAAGAAGCAGCGCTACCTCCTGAGACAATGGTGCAACTCCCAAGCTGGAGCAGTGGAGTGGCAAGACAGGATGGTAGATGCTTAATGGATGCTTCCCTCAGCCTGTCTCATCACACAGATGAGATTGGGCCATGTATGTTTGGTTGGCCTACAATGATCAGGGCATTTAATAAAGTGTTGTGTTAATTATTGTGTGGTTAATTATTATATTATTATTGATAATAAAGGGCCGTAGGTGTGGCACCTGGGAGGGTGGACCATACAATCCCACTATGCTTGCACTGGAGGTTTATCTATCCCACAGCTATCCTAACCCATCCCACAGCTATTACCCATCTCACAGGTATCCTAACCCATCCCAAAGCTATCCTTACCCATCCCACAAGCATGCAAAGGCTCAAACCGTTTCTAACAGTTTCCAGCAAGACTTTATTAAAAAAAAGAAATGAAGCAAGTGTGTGAATCATAAATAGACTTTATAAACAACAATCTATAAGACAAAAATGAGTCTCTGGCACTCCTCTTGGTCGCTCAGTCCCAGGGGTGAAGGGTGCAGATGTTGTGGAGGTGGCTGGTGCTGGAGTGCTTGTCATCAGCTCCTCCAGAAGCAGAAGCAGCAGAAGCCCCAGCCCCAGAAGAGCGAGCCCGTGCTGCAGAAGCCCCAGCAGAACCAGAGTGAGGGCCAGGGGGCTGGATGGTAGCCCTGTTCCTCTTGCAAGGGCTGGCAGCAGATGTCTGAGGCTTGCTGTGCTTCCGCATGGTTGTGGGGTTGCTGGCTGGCAGGGACACTGGCAGGAACCAAGGCTGGCAGAAAGGCTGGCAGGGAGGCTGGCACCAAGGCTGGCAGGAAGGCTGGCAGGGAGGCAGGCACCAAGGTTTTGCAGGAAGTCTGGCAGGCAGTCTGGCAGGCAGGCATGCACCAAGGCTGGCAGGCAGACATAAACCAAGGCTGGCAGGAAGGCTGGCAGGCAGACATGAACCAAGGCTGGCAGGAAGGCAGGCAGGAAGGCAGGCAGCAAGGCTGGCAGGCAGACCGGCTGGCAGCAAGGCTGGCAGGGAGGCTGGCAGCAAGGCTGGTAGCAAGGCTGGCAGCAAGGCTGGCAGGCAGACATGCAGGCAGGGCAGGCAAGGCAGCCAATCCGTCTGGCAGAAGGTCTTTCCTCTGAATGGCATCCTGCTTCTGAGCTGCTTCCATTATATCTGCGGGGCTGACACAATGCATCCTCCCCGCATGCGCAGTGAACGACAGGCATCCGTTAGGCTTCCGCTGTGCATCCGCTAGGTTTCCGCTCTGCATCCGCTTCATCCGCTCTGCATCCACTGTATCCGTTCCGCGTCCACTTTGCTGAGGCCCCCCAGAAGCCCTGAGGATGGGCCACCCACTCCCATCCGCTCCCATCCACTTCCATCTGCTTGGCTTCCGTTCCGCATCCGCTTTGTATCCGCCCTGCGTCCTCCCCGCATCCGTGTTATCTGCTCTGGTTATGCAAATTTTCGCCCCTTTTGAGAGCGGATAACAACGGATGGAACATTTTGCTCGTCCGCTGTGTCTTTTTTGCATCCGTTGGCCAGTGTGATATGGGCTTAAGTTTAGTATCAATTTTTTAAATATATTATATATATATACATACATTGAGAGATTCCAACACACATAACTGTATTAATTAAAATACACTTCCATCCCCAAATATCTATGTTTAATGTCAATAACACAAACAGGAATAGGGGACCAACAAATGACAATAAGTGCATTTACACCGTCCTTTTACCAAGCTATCTATAGATATTTATTTTATGTGTATTGTTGATCTTTTTTTCTGAATTCATATTGTGTTGGTGATTTTGATGCTGGAGGGTCAGCTAATTTTCTTGCAAAAGGCTACAGTAAAGGTATTCAGATCTTCAGCATGAAGATTATATACACACTTATTTATTTGCGAGTATATGTTTATGTACTGTATGTGGATCTACATTACATAAACATACACACACAGTTGCACATAAATAGATGTGTATATAATCTTCATGCTGAAGATCTGAATACTTGTACTGTACCATATAGGTGTGTATGTGTGTGTATGTATACATCCTTAAATCCAACAGAATCAGTGTATATTATTGGCAGAAATTACAATTGTAATAAAGTTTGCCAGAAAAACTGAGAAATCCATATTATTTTTCAGTTTCAAAATTGTTTAAAAGCATTTGTCCCCCTCTCTCCTCCTCTCCCCACTCTTTTCACATTGCTAATCATGCTGTCTTATTGGTCACTTGGTTGGAAACAGTAATTGCTGGTTGGCCAAAAGAAAAATGTTTATGTCTGCCACGTTGATAGAGCTCTAGCGATTCCATGAGGAACTAACAGTTATTGATGGTCTGATCTTTAAAGGTGAAAGACTTGTAGCACCACAATCACTGAGGTTTGAAATGACAAAGATCATTCACTGAGGGCACTTGGGGCAGAGGCTGTGAAAACACAGGGTCAGAGAATGTTGCTTGTTTAGGCACACTAATTTTAAAGATGTCTAGAAGATGGGGGCACATACTAAACTTTGAACCAAAGACAGCAGATCTGGATAATTTGGAGAATAATCTGTAGGAAAGTTAGAGTCCTTTGAATTGATCTGAAATAAACGACATAACATCATAACTGTTGTAATATCACCATGGTCATGTGATCAAAATTCAGACTCTTGGCAACTGACTTATATTTATGATGGTTGCAGTGTCCTGGGATCATTTGATCCTCTTTTGTAACTTTCTAACAAGCAAAATCAATGAGGAAGCCAGATTCACTTAACAACCATGTTCCTAACTTAACAACGACAGCAATTCACTTCACAACTATGGCAAGAAAGGTTGCAAAATGGGCCAAAACTCCCTTAACAAATGTCTGTTTCCACTTAGCAGCAGAAATTATGGGCTCAGTTGTGGTCATGAGTCAAGGATTACCTGTATGTCAATTTGTCAATTTGTTTCCAAAAACAGCTGCATTTTAAGCTATCCAAATTAGGGGAGTTTCAGAGAGGGAGAGGACATGGGATTTGCAATTTGATGACTTGCTGCTCTCATTTCCTTTTAAACAAACACTTTCCCCATGTTTCTTTTCTTTTTCTTTCTTCAACCATTGTGATTTTTAGGAAACCTGTAGAAATAATGTTGCTGAGGAGAATTTTGCATTTTCAATCAGCAATAGCCACATTCTAACATCCAGAAGTGGTTTACTTGAAAGTATTTGAAAACTTTCAAATGAAAGTACCTTCCCATCCTTATTTGACCTTGGAAGCTAAATTGGGGGCTTTCAAAATGTACTATGATGAGAGGATGCCATGCTGGCTTTTGTTACCTATCAAGATAACTCTTTGAGTAGAATTACCACTAAATTACTACCAGATCTGAGTCAGTATAATCTCTCTGGAACAAAGGAGAGATTATAGAGAGGACCCATATAACTCCAGGCAGATACTTCCCATGACTGGCCTGTGGAAACTGTCTTTTTTTTTTTTCAGTTGGCTTATGAGTAGAATAGCTGAGAGTCAGTATATACATTAAGCTCAAATTTACAAAGAACCTTCAGGCTAGCAAGCTTCTCCTTGATTCATTGGCTGAATTTCCCTCTTCTTAAAACACAACGATGCAAATTTGATTTTGAAAGTTTTAAAAAATGTGATTTTTTGGGGGGATTATATAGCAAGGGTGCTTAGTATATGGTTTTAGAAAGTTAATAAGGGGTCAAGCATATTTGGGATTATAGTCTTGAATGATTTAGAAGTATTTTCTTATCAGAAAATATTTTTTTTCTTTTTTTTTATAATAAGGAGATCTTGAAGGCTGGACAGTAGTGTCAAGGATAAAGAAAATGAAGTAGAAATCCCTATGTAAATTTCTGATTATTTTTCACCTCAGCTTTTGGACAAAATAGATAATATTCATGATAAAATTGAAAGGCATATTTTACAAAGTTGTAATATAAGAACAAGCTGCAATGAATGTTTATGAAATTAATTTGAAGAGTGACTTCAATGCAATACAAATTGATCTGATAATTTATGAGTAATTGTGGTACAGTGCTTAGAATGCAGTACTGCAAGGTAATTCTGCTGGCTGCCAGTTGAATGAAGTTCAGCAGTTTGATTCTCATGAGCTCAAGGTTGACTCAGCCTTCCATCCTTTCGAGTTCAGTAAAATGAGGACCACATTGCTGGGGGCATGTATCAATGGTGGTATTCAATTTTTTTACTACCAGTTCAGTGGGCATGGCTAGGTGAGCGTGGCTAGGTGGGCATGGCCAGGTGGTCATGTGACTGGGTGGGCATGGCTATCAGGCTCTGGAACTGAGCTGAGAATGGCTATGTGACAGGGTATTTTTTTTCAAAAGTCTTTTTTCTTTTTTTCTTTCACAGCACCCACCCACCCCCCAAGCACCCTACTTTTGGCCTAGTGGGCTTCAGGGAAGCCTCCTGGATGCTGAAAAAAGAAGCATTTTGAAGACTTCCAAGGTAAGTAGAGCACCAAGGAGGGATCAGCTATGCCTTGTGATTTAGAAAGCAAGAAATCTGACAATTTCTTGCTTTCTAGCTAATCTAAATCGTGCAACACAACTGATCGTCACCCAGCTGATCATCAGAAATACTGTTTTGGCCCAACCGGGAGCATTTTTTTTTACTACCAGTTCATCCAGTTCGGATGAACTGGTAGCATTTTTTACTACCAGTTTGGATGAACCAAGCCGAACCGGCAGCATTTCTTGCATGCATGCTGATTCTCTAAAGCCCATGTCCCAATGCACCAATGGATGCAAAGAGGATGTAAAACGGACAAAAAAGCTTGCCATCCATTGGAAAACGAGATGCATCCATTGTGTACTCACTGTGTACGTGTTTCATACGCTCTATCCGTCAAACATCCATCTACTGCTATTTCATCCACTCAAAATGTTTTGAGCTGCACAAAACTTTTTGAGCGGATGAACTTTCCGCCACATACGATGTACATCCATGAAACATACGGGCAACAAACGTTCTACGTCCGTTGTCATCCATTACACATCTGCTGTATCCTCTCGGCATCCTCTGGCCATCCCCTCAACTCACATTTGCTGCAGCTGAAAGCGGAAAGAGGGAGGAAGCGAAAGGTACACAGAACGTCCACACAGCGTTAGTAGCACGGAAATAGAAAGGATGTAAGCAGATGCATCTCATATATAAAGCATTAAAATGGACAAAACGTTCGTATATGGGACATATCTCGGATATTTAGGATGTCTGGATTATGCCTAGAGTATGTGGAAGGACACCTAGCAGAAAACCGATATTTCCTATAAAAGGGGGAGGAAATCACCTGGATCTCAGTATGAGTCCAGCAGCCATGGTGTACAAACCTCTTCACCCTTTCTCTTGCTCTTCCATATCATCCATTGATTTCCACCATGGATCATCACACACTCCTTGTGGTGGCTGCCATCATTCAGCACCAGAACCAAGCCCTCTATAGACTTTTTCACCTTTTCTATGCAAGGAGAAGAAGGAGACGTCCAAGAGCTGTGTGAGTCTGACGATGGATCGGGAGAAGAATGGAGTTTGGACTCTATGACAAGCTGATGGTGGAGCTGAGGAATGAAGACACTCATGCATTCCAGCACTTCATGAGGATGCCACCAGCCATGTTTGACGAAATTGTGGAGAGTCTGAGACCCAGGTTGACCAAGCCGAGCACCAACTTCCGGCCCAACCTGGACCCTGGACTGAAGGTGGCACTGACTCTGCACCAGCTGGCCTCTGGAACCACATACAGAAACATGCAGTATGCCTGGAGGGTGCCACACAACACCATCAGCATTGTGGGCAGAGAAGTGGTGCAGGCCATCATCGAAGAATACCTGGAGGAGCTCCTCCAGTGCCCCACCACTGAAGAAGGCTGGAGGAAAGTTGCAGAACAGTGGTATCAGAGGTGGAACTTTCCCCACACCATTGAAGCCATAAATGGCAAGCACGTGGCCTGCAAAGCTCCAGCCAATTCAGGATCCTCTTATCACAACTACAAGGGCTTCTTCAGCATCATCCTCTTTGCCATGGTCGATGCTGACTACAAGTTCATGTACATCAATGCTTCAGGCAATGGGTCAGCTTCAGATAGCCAGGTATACAACGCCAGTGACCTCAAAGATGGGCTGGAACGCAACCTCATCATGGGTTTTCCAGATCCAGACCCCCTACCCAACGACACACAAGATGTGCCCTACTTCATCGTGGGTGATGACACCTTCTCCCTCAGAACCTACCTCATGAAGCCCTACAGTTCCAGATACCTCACCCGTGAAGAGAGGATCTTCAACTACAGGCTGTCCAGGGCAAGGTGGGTGGTGGAGAACGCCTTTGGCATCCTGGCCAACAGGTTCCAGGTACTTCTCACCACCATGCAGCATCACCCAGAGACTGTGTGGAGCATCGTGGAAGCTTGCTGCATCCTGCACAATCTCATGCACAACCACTACCCAGTGTTGCAGAACAGGCTTGTGGACCATCAACAAGGGAATGGGGACATGGAACCTGGTGAATGAAGGCAAGGACGAAACCTGATGGACACTGTGGATGTACAAGGCCCCAACAGAGGTTCACGTGAAGGGAAGAAGCAGCACAACCTCCTGAGACACTGGTGCAACTCCCCAGCTGGAGCAGTGGAGTGACAAGACAGGATGATAGATGCTTAATGGATGCTTCCTTGAGCCTGTCTCATCACACTGATGAGATTGTGCCATGTATGTTGAGTGGCCCTACAATGAATAGGGCATTAATAAAGAGCTTTGTTTATTTTGAAATGTGTTGATCAATGAATAAATTGTTATTCATAAAAAAGGGCCATATGTGTGGCAGCTGGGAGGGTGGACCATACAGTCCCACTATGCTTGCACTGGAGGTTTATCAATTCCACAGCTATCCTTACCCATCCCACAACTATCCTTACCCATCCCACAGCTATCCTTACGATCCCACAACTATCCTTACCCATCCCACAACTGTTGGAAGAAGTTGGTTCAGGCCCAGCAGTGTGACTAGGCCAAAGGCCAGCACATGAACCAGGGACCTAGTAAAATGGAAAGTAACTCTGCAAAAAGTACCTGGGGAAAATATCTAAAGTTGCCACTGTTTAGTCAGCACATAACGCGACATACGCAAGTCGGGAACTGTGACCATAAAAGGTTAAAAGCTATATGTTAACCAACAAAGCTGCTTAAAGCATTGCAGCAAAATGCACCCAATGATACTGTTACACCGCAAACTTCCTGCCTTTGATGCTCAATAAAAGGGTGGCTCAGAACACGCTCTGGGCTTGCTCACCTCGAGGAAAACCCGTGTGTTTGTCTTCACTCTCACCTGTCGAGACCCCATGGGCAGCCCACCCAGTTGCAGAGCATCGGCATCTCTGCAAGTGGTGACCCTGATGTGATTCGCTTGGAGCCATCTGAGGAATACATCTCGGACCGCCCTTACTTATTCGCTCGGGGTAGCTGACATCTCTGCATCCCCCTGAAAACACGGTTGGATTTATTTCGTAAGTATGGGCGGAAAGTTCTCTCAAGATCAGGCGTCGCACCTGAACGAATTGAGGGAACTAACCGAATTTTCTATTAAAATAGCTGCAAACGGGGAAAAACCCTCCCTCGTTTGAAGACTAAGCAACTAATTGGCCTTCTAAGTAATATTTGGCAACAATGTCCATCATACCCTGAAAAGGGGTCGTTAAAGATTTTCACATGGACTAAATTGGGAGAACATTTTCATGCGGCTCCTACAGCCCCAATTCAAATTCTAAATACATGGCATGGAGTCATGGAATGTTTAATGATCCATCACAAAGTCCCTGGCCAAGCTGGGCTCCCGGAATCTGGGCCACCTCCCTATGATTCCGCCTCTCCTCCACCGGCTGAGTCTTCCCCGGCGTTGACAATGGCCGTCCTATCCTGTCCGGACAATAGCCCTACAGCACCGGACATCCCCCTGCATGTTAACTCACAAAAAGGGGGACACGTGATAAGAGCTATACAAATGGCCCGACAGTCAGGTCAACTCTCTACCGAGGATCTTGAAGCCTGCGCTATGTTTCCGGTGAGTTGGGTGGTGCCTGTGGGCGCCCCCGGTGTGCCGGTACATATATATGTAGGCTACAAGCAAATCAAAGAGATCAAAAATGCTGTTAGGGATTATGGCTTGCAATCATGATATGTTTTGGGTTTGCTTACTGCTCTTTCCACTGCAACTATGGCAATGTTACTTGCGGATTAGCAATCGCTTTTTGGTATGATTCTAACCCCTGCTCAATATGTAATCTGGAACTCAGAGTATAGCAAGCAAGCGGCTATTGCCATTGCTGCCGGACTCCCGCAAAATGTAGTGGCTGACCAAATTCTAGGGTCAGGAACAGCTGTCACAATAATTCAACAACAGGATGCAGACCCAGCCACTTTTCCTATTATCAATATACTGCCCTAGCTGCGCTACGTAAAGTAGACGATAACCAGGGCGAACCCTTGCAAACTTTTTCTAAAATAGTTCAGGCACCCACGGAGAATTATTCTTCCTTCGTTAGACGCCTCCAAATTGCACTGGAACGCCAGATTGATAACGTAGAAGCTAGAAATGAACTGTGTATGAAATTGGCTTATGAAAATGCTAACCCGGACTGTCAAAAAGTCCTTCAGCCCATAGCGAATAAACCTGGCATCACTTTGACTGACCTTTTACAAGCTTGTCGCATTGTCGGAACTACCAGTCACAAAATGACTGCACTGGCCTCCGCCATTACCACAACCTTGCTTCCACCTTCTTCCTCCTCTCCCCAGCACCCCCGACACCTTTCCTGTGTCACGCCCTACTGGAAACTGCTTCAACTGCGGCAAATCCGGTCATTTCAAAACACAATGCCGCGAATACAACTCCTCAAAACCACTCCCTTTGTATGGCACTCTCCCTTTTCTCCTCAACCCATCCCTATGTTATCACTGTCTTTGCTGACGGCAGTAAAACATATGGAGGTTGTGCTTGGCAATTAGATGGCCACTGGCATACCAGAATCACACCACCTCAAACCTCTGCCCAACGTGCAGAGCTTTACGCTTCTTTACTTGCTCTCCAGGAGTTCTCTTCTCAACCTTTCAATCTTATACTTGATAGTCTCTATGTTTCTCAAATGTTTTCCCAACTTTATGAAGCTTACCTTTCCCCCTCTATTGAGTCTACCCTACTGTTGTTATTTCTGTCTTTGCAACATTTGATATCTGCTCATACACACCCATTCCACATTTTTCACATCAGAAGCCATCAACCTTTTCCTGGCATGCTCCAAGAAGGAAATTATGTTGCTGATGTTGCAGCTGTGGCTGCCGCCCCCCCATCCTCCCTCCTACTGTCCTCCACTCTTACACCTTGGGAGAGTCATTTCACGAGTCATTTCCAAATTTCAAGCAATTTGGAATCTCAACCGGTGAGGCAATGGGTATTTTACAACAATGTCCTGCCTGTAGCAAGCAAGCACATTCAGTCCCATGGGGGTCAACCCCCACGGAACTGAATGCTATCAGATTTGGCAAATGGATGTAACCCTTTCCCCATGGAAGTATCTACATGTCTCCGTCAACACCTATTCAGGGTTCATCATGGCCATCCCCCAGAGGGGCGAAGCCACCAAACATGTCATTAATCATTGTATTCGGACCTTTGCAATGCTGGGACGCCCAAAAGAACTCAAAACAGACAATGGGCCTGCTTACACAAGCAGTGCTTTTGCTGCCTTTTGTCAAAAATGGGGACTTACACATAAGTTTGGCATACCATATAACAGCCAAGGCCAAGCCATAGTTGAAAGAGCAAATCAGACCTTAAAACATGCTCTTGACAGATACATTGAAACAAAGGGGAAAGGGCCCCCTAGCCTCCCAGCTGTGCAAGACATTCTCAACCTTTGTCTCTATACTCTTGACTTTCTCAATCTAACCGGACAACCTGCTACATCTGCCGCTTGTCGTCACTTTACACCGCAACCGGCTGCTGACCATCAATGACCACTTGTCTACTACCGACAGCTGCCTGACCTGACGTGGTGAGGGCCTGCACAACTCATCACCTGGGGTCGAGGTTACGCAGCCATCTAGCTACCGGACCAAGTGCTTTGGGTTCCAGCCAGACACACCAGACCATATTTGGTTAAGTGACATTGAGACAACAGTATGCTGTGGTTACCTGTTGTCCTTCAGCTATTGAACATTGCCTTCTACACACCTAACTGTGCGCAACGCAATCCTCACCAACCCCAAAACTTAACGTGGGTGGTATTGGACGTACGAGCAGATATCATGAACTCCACTTCATCCACAGTGGTGCTGGGATCCTGGTTTCCCGACCTGTATTTTGACTTTGGAATAATGATGGACACCACCATTAGCCACAAATGGATCAAGGGAAAGCCTCTCGATGTCTGCATACTTTTGCGCGGACTGGGACTGTGTCTCCATGGGAGAAATAACATGGGATCCTCCTCTCAAAAATGATTTTATAACGCTCAAACGGACTGGCGAGAAAATAATCTGTGTGCGAAACCAAAGAGGGGTATATACCAAAATTGTAATCCGGTTAAAATTTATTTTACCCCTCAAGGAAAAAGGTACAGGGGGTGGCAGCCTGGGGTCACTTGGGGAGGTAGTATTAATGATAAAGATGGGGATCCAGGCAACCTTTTTACCATCAAACTAGTACTAACCCCCACAGAACCACCAGTACCAGTAGGCCCCAAGACTATACTAACCGACCGTGAAGTGCCACCCCCACGACCCACAGATATTCCTGGAAAAGGTTCGCCTCCTTCTATTGTTTCTTTTTACTCTCCTCCACAGAGCCCCCCTCGGAACCCTCTTTGGGACATCGTTGAAGCCTCCTATCACTTGGTAAATGACACCAATCCTAACCTTACTATAGCCTGCTGGTTTTGCTATAATGTCCAGCCTCCGTACTATGAGGCTGTTGGGCTCATCTCTCCCTACAATACTTCCTCTGATGACACAGCATGCAGATGGAAACATGGTTCACAAACACTGAGGTCAATCTCAGGTAAGGGAACCTGCATTGGAAAGGTACCCACACAGTACGAACAATACTGTGGTACCCACACAATACGAACTGTGGTACCCACAAAGGTACCCACACAGTACGAACAACACATAACGAGATTGACACAACACTCTTTTACATACCACCTAGTCATGGATGGTGGACCTGGTCTACAGGCCTTACAGTCTGTGCCCACGGCCATGTGATAAACAACAAAGGGTTTTGCATCCTTGTCCAGGTCATACCACGCATATACCTCCACATAGACGAAGAAATTTATAACACCTACTCAGGGTCAGAACTCATACGACATAAGCGAGAACCTATCTCCACTCTCACAGTAGCCCTTCTGGTGGGACTTGGCCTAACAGGAGCAGGAACTGGAATAGCTTCTTTCGCACATCAATATACTCAATACCACTCACTTAGGGCGGCCATCGATGAAGACCTGGAACGAACAGAAACTTCCATCTCTCACTTACAAACATCCCTAACTTCCCTCTCAGAAGTAGTCCTGCAGAACAGAAGAGGACTTGACTTGCTCTTTCTAAAAGAAGGGGGGTTATGTGTGGCTTTAAGGGAAGAATGCTGCTTCTATGCAGACCACTCTGGCATAGTACGGGACTCCATGACCAAACTCAGGGAGAGCCTGAATAACCGAAAGAAGGAGAGAGAGGATCCACAAGGATGGTTTGGACACTGGTACAACCTCTCCCCTTGGCTCACTACCCTGCTAAGCGCTCTTATAGGACCATTAATTTTGCTTGTATTGATGTGCACAATTGGCCCATGTTTGTTTAACCGCCTTTCTAGATTTATCAAAAGTAAAATAGATCCATTAGAGACCTTACTACTGCAATCCCAGAATACCCTCTGGGACTGAAAAAATGGTGGTACCTATCAATCCGTGCCACAGTATGAGCTGGCAAAAAATTTCCTCATCTTGAACAGTGAGGATGAGGAAGGCTCAGTCTTCTAAATCATTTTGTTAACATCTCCTCGGGGATCAAAAGGGAAAGGTCAAACGGTGCAGGCCGAGTTGGAGGACTTGACTCTGTGCCCAGTGGTTGGTGAGTAGGAGTGACTGTCAGGCTCGGTGGAGTCTGGCCTACACCCCGGCTTAACCTACCACAGCCTTTCCAATGAAATAAAAAACAAAAGGAGGAGATGTTGGAATAAGTTGGTTCAGGCCCAGCAGTGTGACTAGGCCAAAGGCCAGCACATGAACCAGGGACCTAGTAAAATGGAAAGTAACTCTGCAAAAAGTACCTGGGGAAAATATCTAAAGTTGCCACTGTTTAGTCAGCACGTAACGTGACATACGCAAGTAGGGAACTGTGACCATAAAAGGTTAAAAGCTATATGTTAACCAATAAAGTTGCTTAAAGCATTGCAGCAAAATGCACCCAATGATACTGTTACACCGCAAACTTCCTGCCTTTGATGCTCAATAAAAGGGTGGCTCAGAACACGCTCTGGGCTTGCTCACCTCGAGGAAAACCCGTGTGTTTGTCTTCACTCTCGCCTGTCGAAACCCCATGGGCAGCCCACCCAGTTGCAGAGCATCGGCATCTCTGCACACAACTATCCTTACCTATCCCACAATCGTGCAAAGGCTTAATCATTTTTTCAAAGCTTTCACCAACACTTTATTAAGTAAAAAAATGAACCAAGTGTGTGAAGCAAAGATAACCTTTATTCATAACTGTCTTAAGTAAACTGTATGACTTTATTAAAAAAGCAAAATGATCCAAGTAAAGTGTCTTAAGCAAAGATAAAGTGAACAGGAAACAACTCAGTCTCTGGCACTATTCTCAGTCACTCTGAGGCATGTTCATGGTCTCAGCTGTCGAGCGGCCAGGGACTGTGGAGGTGGCTGTGGCTGGAGTGCTGGTCTGAGGTGCCATTGGGGTGCTTGACCCCAAGAGTACAACAGGGGATGGTGTGTTCAGGAAGCCCTCAGAGAGCTGACTGAGTCCTGTGAGGTTGAGAGGCCCTTCCTCAAGGACCTGGGATGTCAGGCACAATACTGATGACAGATTTTCTGTTGAGGGGCTTGGCTGTGGGGTGGAGGAAAGAGGAGTGTAGTGGGGCTGTCTGGTCTGCAGCTGGGTCAGATGAGGTGCCTGTGGCATGCGATATACCTGGGCCTGGACTGGGAAGGGCTGCCTCTGCTGTGGGAAGTCCTGGTACTCGTAGCCTTGGTAGGTGATGGGCTGTTGAAAGCTGTGGAAGGGCTGTGACATCACCTGGGGTGGAGAAGCAGTCCTGGACTGGGTCGGAGCAGGTTCAGCTGGGCCTGGAGGGTGGTGAAGCAGTGCTGTGATCTTCTCCTTCATCACCTGGTACTGGGCCTCGGGCAGGTCCATGAGGGTCTGGCTCACGTAGGCGATGAAGGGCTTGTGGTTCGATGATGGTATGTCACTGTGGACCAGCTGAGAGAGAAGATCTGTGCTGGTTTTGATTACGTCCCTGATCTCCAAGAGGACAGTGTAGCTCTGGCCCTCCAGTCTGCCTCTCTGCCTGCTTTCTGTGGAGGTGGAGCTGGGTGTGGGTGTGGGTTGGTCTCTGGCTGCTGCTTCTTCTTGCTCCATTTGAAACAGGGGATCCTCCACGTCCTCTGGTATGGGGAGTGCAGCTGTTGGGGGGGTCTCTGCTGTGGGGCCCTCCAAAGACACCTGCCTGGACACGGTAGCTGTCTCCTGGGTGGAAGAGGACTGGCTGCCTGTGGGCTGTCTGAGGGAGAGGGTTGACAGAGGGGCTGCTCCTCAGTGGCGGTCCTCACCCTCCAGGAAGCTGCACTTGGCCATGACGTACATCTTCCGGTCAGTGAGCTTGACAGCAGCCTGGCCAGATTTCTTCAGGTGCAGCTTGCCATACCAGGTGTGCATGTGCTTCCACCATCCCAGGAGTACATCTGCAGTGTAGCCCAGGCTCTCTGCCTTGTCTCTCCACGCTCCCTGCTTTCTCTTGGTGTTGTGATAGAGTCTGTGGCCCTTTCTCCACAAGTACTTGTTCTCCCTCAGCCATTCCAGCACCTCCTCCTCATGGTCCTCGGAAATAGAGTACTGTTTCCTCTCTCCCTTCTCCTTGCCTTGCCTCTTCCTCCCTCTGGCAGGGGCTTCAGGGCCTTCAGCAGCAGGGCTTTGAGGGCCTTGGGGCTGGTCCACCACAGCAGCAGCAGTAGCAATAGCAGTAGCACCACCAGCAGCAGTAGCACCACCACCAGCAGGAGAAGCACCACCAGCAGCAACACCACCACCAGCAGCAGCAGCAGCAGCAGCAGCAGCGGAGAAGCACTGGCAGCAGCAGCAGCAGAAGCACCAGCAGCAGCAACACCACCACCACCAGCAGCAGAAGCACCAGCAGCTTCAGAGTCAGCGCCAGGGATGGTGGTTCTGTCCTTCTTGCCAGGGCTGGCAGGAGTAGGCACAGGCTTCCTCTTCTTCCCCATTATGTTCTTTCAAGATGTCTCTGGCAGCAGGTCTTTCCTCTGAATGGTGACTGCTTGCGAGTTGCATCCTTTTATATCCGCGGAGCTGATGCAATTCATCCTCCCTGCATGTGCAGTGAACGCTTTGCATCTTCTATGCATCCGCTACACATCCGCTATGCATCCTATAGGCGTCCGTGATGAATCCGCGTCATCCGCTACACATCCGCTCCTTCCGCTACGTGTTCACTTCACTATTCTCCCCCAGAAGCCCTTCGGATGTGTCATCCGCTTCCATCCGCTTCCATCCGCTAGGCTTCCTACGAACATCCACTTACCATCCTCGCTACGTACTACCCCCATCCATTCCTTTCCGTTCCTTTCCATTCTGTTTATGCAATTTTTCACCACTTTTGAGAGCGGATAACAACGGATAGAGCCCCCCTGAAATTTTGCTCGTCCGCTGTGTCCTTTTTGCATATGTTTTGCGCCCGTCGGCCAGTGTGACCTTGCCTTAAACCACTTAGAGAAGGCTGTAAAGCATTGTGAAGCAGTATGTAAATCTAATTGCTATTGTTATTCCCTAAAGGAGATGAGCAGGTATGTATTTATGTGTGTATGTATGTATGTTTGTATGTATGTATGTATTTCCTCCTTTACTATTTTTGCAAATACCTCAAGATGGGAAGCCTATTCAACATACCTTCCTTCTCCTGTTTTCTCCACAACATCCTTATGGGGTAGTTGTGCTGAGAGAGAATGACTTGCCCCAAATCATGGTTAAGGTGGGACTATAACTCCCAGTCTCTTGCTTTCTAGTCTGGTGTCTTAATCACTAGACCAAACTGATTCTTAAATCAGGGAAATGATTTGATTAATTTTTATTCTCTGGATATACAAAAGAGTTTTCCAAAGATTTGGAAGGACTTTTTTTTTAGAAGTAACAAACAAAAGGATAGATTTTCATTTTAACACAAACAAGAGAAATCTTTTAAAGTTCTAAAGGATTTTCGTTCTGAAAC
Organism: Laticauda colubrina; assembly: GCA_015471245.1. Classification (NCBI taxonomy): domain Eukaryota; kingdom Metazoa; phylum Chordata; class Lepidosauria; order Squamata; family Elapidae; genus Laticauda; species Laticauda colubrina. The sequence goes on from BLBF01000002.1 coordinate 72,489,311, forward strand.
ACAAATGATCCTGCAAATTACCTTGGGGCTTTAAAAAAAAAAAGAGGTCAAAGAATATATTTTTGAAAAATAAGGAAAATTTATAAGATTGGCTTGTTTGGTCAGGGTGAAAAGAAGAAAATAGTTATATCTGGTTTCCCCTACTGGACTTTTGCTGATAAAGATTGATTGATGGAGCATTTGGATTTTGTTTTCATTATCTAAGAAATAAGCTATGGGGAAAATAGAGATTATAAAGAAAAGAGTTATATCTGATTGCCCATACTGGACTTATGCTGATAAAGATGGATTGATGTCACATTTTTATTTTGTTTTCTTTACCTAAGACATGAACTATGTTAAGATGTGAATTTATGTTTTATTTAGACATGGGATAAGCTATTAAAATTGTTTTAATCTTTTGGGATGAAGGGGGAAGTTACTTCTCTTTTCTTTCTTGTTCCTAATTTTCTTTCTTTTCCTTTATCACACCTTTTTTTCTATTTGATTTATTTGCATTTTTTTTTCATTGACTTCTATCCTTTACACATATAATTCTTAATACATGTTATATTATTTGAAAATTATACATGTTAATTATTTGAAAAAAACAAAAAGGAAAAACCAAAAAGGAAACCAAGTTGGGGTAGGAACTAGTTAATACTTGGAGGGATGACAACCCAAGGATTCGAGAGCTGGTAGACTAGTATGTGAAATTGAAAGATAACTCTCATTGGAAGCATTAACAATCTACTTCTTTACTATTGCCAAGAAAACCCCATGTCTACTTAGTCATCTGGAATTATGCTTGACTTGGCAACTTATTATGTTTACATTTAGTAAGTTGGAAATAGTGTTAGTGAAGTAGGAATGTTGACCCCAAATCCCAAACCAATTAGTAAATTCCACTATGTACTCTCCATCAAATTCTTCTTGCACTTCCTCTTCGGCTGTCTGATATAGCACAGTAATGGGCAGTCTATCCCACTATAAGTAAATAGTTTTGTTGTTGTTCAGTCATTGAGTCCTGTCCAACTCTTCATGACCCCATGGACCACAGAATGCCAGCCCCCCCATTCTCCACTGTCTCCCAGAGTTCCTAAAGATAGTGCTTGCTATTCATTTATAACTAGTCAATGCCAGCTGCAAAAATGTGGAGAGAGATATATGAGATTCATTCTTTTAACTAGTATGTGTGTGTGCGGATGCACATCCAATCATGTGTATTGTATAATCCAAGGCATAATTCAATATATACAATATTATAAACACACAAACGACTTTTCCACATTTTTTATGTAATGAGCTATCTTTTTGCAGGATTTCATTTATTTATTTTGATTTATTCAGTTGATATAGCCACCAATTTACTTGTGTGATTCTGAATGGCATACAATAAAACAATCAAATAAATAATTATAAAACAATATAATACATCAATTAAAAAGTGAATAGATATAAATAAAACAAGCAAGGTAGAAGAAAAATGCTTATCTCTGGTAAAAGGTACTCTAAAAGCATTGCAAACTTGTTCAGGATTTGCAGCTGCAATAAAATATTTTTTTCTAATTCTCATGTGGATATGGTTATCAAAATGTCCACTCAAGGAAAGATGGAATTGCTTTTAAAACACCCAACACTATTGGTGTTTGTTTGTCTTTTTTGCATTACACAACTGTGTTCAGTTTTGTTTTTACATTTTTCTGTGAAGTGCCATCCATCCATGAAAATTATATCAGACTCTTCCAGTCCTCCAGCTATCCCAGCTCATGCCACAAGGATATCATACATCCAGACATCATCATACAAATAATGAAAAGTACATAATCAGTATTATGTTTGTGGTTACACCATGGTCCACATGATATCCCTTGTCCTTTGGACAGTTGCCCATGCCAGCATAGATCACTTTTAGAAATTCCAAGAATTCTAGAAAACCTGTATTACGGCATTAATGATGGGGTGGGCAATCCTCTCTTCCAAAACTGGGTTTTATTAATTTTAATTCCTTAATTCCTGCATCTGGTCTCAATTTGAGCATAAAAATGTAAGGTTTGTTTAATTTTCTATGATCATCCGTGGATAGCAAGGTTCTGAGTCATTCTTCTGCCAAATCAGATGGTGCGTGAAACAATCAGCAGTGAACTGAGCTGTTTTCTAAATTGCCAAATCTGAATTCCAATCAAATCCTGTGTTTAGAACATAAATGTCCAGGCAAATATCCAGACAGATAGATAGAATCTCTTGCATTGAAAAGGTGGTTGAATGATCAAACTATAAGTAACTATCAAGTAAATATTAAACTTGTATAAAGACTATGCAGGGTTTAAATGAAAGTTTCATTGAATTATCTCATGGAACCAAATTTGCCAAATGATATGCTGTGAAGTGTTTACATAAATTATATATGTTGCAGAAAGGGATTAAGTGACCTGATGAAGTCCTGATATTGCAGAAGTACAGTAGGTATAAATGTTACCACCTCATTAAACTTTTCGTCAGCCAGAACTTTTCTGGTGTTGGCAAGATGAAAAATGAATTGGACTTCATTCACTTTCTCAGCTCCTTTGTTTCTTTACTGGGACTCCCCATTAGCTTCACCTTTGTGTTTACTCATTAGAACCCTTTTATCTTGTGCTAGTCCTCCCAGTGCAACTGGGAATTCAGCCAGTTTCTAGCACTCTGAAGTTGGCTTCAAGGCTGACCAGCACTATATTCTCTCTTAGATTTAGCACGGTTGAGTGTAGAAATGGTTGCCAAAGTATGAAGGCATTAGGTTAAGAATGAAAGGCTCAAGCAATCACTGCTTTTAAAAACAGTGAGTGTGTTTCCTGAAGTATGGCCTTTGTGCAGTTTTTCTGCTGTTCTTGGTAACAAGCTGCAGGTAAACTTCAACTATTTGTTGACTGACCATTCAAAGTTACAATGGCACTGAAAAAAAATGACTTATGCCTGACCCTCACACAACCAATGCAGAATCCTCAAAGTCACCTGATCAGAATTTAGACATTGGCAACCACATGTATTTACCATGATTGCAGCATCCTGGGAGTCATGTGATCACCATTTGTGACTTTCTCAGAAACTTTTGATAAGCCAAGTCAATGGGGGGAAGCTGGATTTGGTTCATGATCATGTGATTTAGTTAAGAACTGCAGCGATTCACTTAACATAAATGGCTAAAAAGTTTTAAAATTGGGCTCAACTTACTTAACAACTGCCTTACTTATCAACAGAAATTCTAGTCCCAATTGTGGCTATAAATAAAGGATTACCTGTGCCTACCAAACTGATACAACTCACTCCTGCCCAGAAGAGGTGAAGTTTTGCCTGAATTCTTTGCCCAACCTATTTCCCCAAGTCAGAGGACTCTAGCTGACCAATTAGTAACATCCAAACCAGCTTCCATCCTCAAATCAGAGGTAGTATTCAGTCAGTTCTGGCCAGTTCTGAAGAACTGGTAGCAGAAATTTTGAGTAGTTCGAAGAACTGGTGAATTCCCCCTCTGACTGGCCCTGCCATCATCTATTCTCTGCCTCTTGAGTCCCAGTTGATTGGCTAGGTCTTCTTTGGTTGCCCTGCACAGGAGATTGGAGCTGGAAAGCAGGTTAGCGGGATGGGGAGGGAATGGGATTTTGCAGTATCCTTCCCTGCTGTGTCCACCAAGCCGCACCCACCAAGCCACACCCACAGAACCTAGAGTAAAAAAATTTGAATCCCACTACTGCCTCAGTTCTCAGTGACCACAGAGACAGTAAAGCACAACACCAAGACAGATACATTTCTCAAGGGTCTCAGAAAAGTAAATAGAAAAGAGCTTATTTTTTGTGTGAAGTTCATAAAGTTCACGTTGGTTCAGCACAGTTTCTCCATAGGCTCTTTACTCTCAGTTTTAAGGTAGCCTGCCTTTTCCTCTCCCCTGTTACATTGCTTTAAAAGAGATTCAGGGAAATGTTTTGTATGGTGAAACTTCTAAAATTAATTTTCTGAAGCCACAGAGGGGTGATGTCATCTAAAGAGTCTATTATTCCTGTTTTTGTTCCCTTCTGCATTACTAAGCAGCTGCAGTCTTTTGATGCAGTGTTATAGTCTATTGATCAATCATTTTCTTTTTCCAATTGCAAGTCAAACAGATGGAATTGAACAAGCGCACCCTCCAATATCAAATCCAAAATCTACTCAAATCATCCTCTTTGAATCTCGAATCTCCATTTCAAATCAAATCAGAGTTAATTTTTAGTGGCCTAGTAAATCTTGGCATATGATTAACTCTAGATCTATTTCTAAGGTCAGCTTTTTAGCAAGGCTATCCAAAACTTAGAAGAGAAAAGGGAAATAATACCTATAATAACAGGGAATTTTCATCCCAGCAGCTGCTGCCCTCTTCCCCTGTGATCTGGAACTGCAACAGATGAAGTTAAATATAAAAATGTATGTAGCTAAAAATGTTGGTGACTCAGAAGATGTCTCTCTTCTAAGCTGAGATTTGCAAGTCTCCCTTAATTAATGACATAATTCAAGAAGAAGCAAAGTATTTTCAAGCAAAAGACATTTGATGTAGTTTGAATACATTGACAATACTTTGAACATTTTTTTAACCTGGTTCCATCTTTCATCTGAACCAGAGGTCACCAGGAATTAATTGAGGATTTAAGGCCTAAAATGGAAGCCTTAAGCTCGCAAAGAAAATTCACACAGTGTTTTTCTTCACTACAAATGTAGAGGCAAATACAAGTGATGCCAAAGATCTATAATTTGACTAGGAACTGGGTATGTCTAGTCTAATGAAAAGAAGGACTAGGGGAGACATGATAGCAGTGTTCCAATATCACAGGGGTTGCCACAAAGAAGAGGGAGTCAAGCTATTCTCCAAAGTTGAGGGCAGGACAAGAAGCAATGGGTGGAAACTAATCAAGGAGAGAACCAACTTAGAACTAAGGAGAAATTTTCTGACAGTTAGAACAATTAATCAGTGGAACAACTTGCCTCTAGAAGCTGTGAATGCTCCAACACTGGAAATTTTTAAAAAGATGTTGGATAACCATTTATCTGAAGTGGTGTAAGGTTTCCTGCCTAGGCAGGGGGTTGGACTAGAAGACCTCCAAGGTCCCTTCCAACTCTGCTATTTTATTCTATTCCCCAAAACTATCCTTGGGTAGAAAACAACCTGAAGGATCCCTGGCAACCTCAAAGGGTAGAGTGGCTCTATATGTCCCCTCTACAAGAACTAGTGCCTCTCGTCTAAGCTCAGCATAGAGGAGAAACTTCAATTTTGAAACATTGCACTGTTTGTCTAATTATTGGTAATGAATTGTATAAAAAGGCTTTTTTCTGTTTTGAAAATTGAGTTTAGGAAGGGATGCCTCAACATCCAGCAATTGTCTGGTGCTGAAGTTTCCAAAGACAGCTTTCATCCTTAGCAAGAGGAACTTTTTTCCTCTCATGCAGTATCAATCCAAATTGATTGGCGTTTTTACAAAATAAGGCCTACTCTTGTGTTAATTGTGAGATAATTCTGTCTTTCATAACTTCTAACTTGATTATTATATTGGTACAATTTTCCCATCTTTAAAGAAGGACTGGAAAAAAAGCCCCCTCAATATGCAATTATAGGCATTTTCTCTTAATCTGTTGTGTAAATTTTTCCTAATCTATGCTTTATTTTTGTAGGTAAGTGAAATGAGTAATTTTTGAGTTATAAACTTTGGAAAACTTTAGATACCCCTAATTTCATTTTCTATGTAACTGCATTTTAATTCACGTAAAGATTCAGGAAATGGGGAAGAAGTTTCTGTTCTTAAAATTAATTTTTTTTAAACTTCATACAAAGATTATATATCAAAAGAAAAAAAAAAAACCCAAAGTCTTATTTTCAATATCTGCAGTATTCTTTTTACATTTGCAAACTGGCACTTTTCTATATCTGAAGCCCTAAGAAATAGCAGGCTGACTGAATAATATACATGCTTCTATCAAGCATCCTGGTTTGCCTGCTGTAATATTATTATTATTTATTATTTACATATTTAAAGATGTTATTGCCATTATGCACTGTTAGCCTGACTAATTGTAATGCAATAAACATAATTTACAAGTATGTACATAATCAACCTTTACTGGCAATACCTGAAGCAGCTGCAGTTTTTCTAACACAATACCTTTAAAAGTGATATCATCACGATACGTGTCTGTTTTGATCATCATAGGCATCAAATGACCTACATAGAATCAATTTTGTCTTCTTTAATGAGATGTGATCAAAACTATAATTAGGCTATGATTATCTTGTTTTGAACTGAGTATCACAGAGAGAAAAAGTAAAATCCCACGTACAGAAGGTATTTGCAAAGAAAGACAGCTGCTCTGACTACATACAGCTTTTTCAGCTACATATAGCTTTTTCTTTTTTAAAAGATAGATTGCTTTGGAAACCCCCACTTTTCAAAATAATAATAATAATATAATGACAGCTTAAGCTTACAATATAGACCTAAACAGTTTGGTCCTAAATAAGGAATTGTGTCAAAATATAGGCACAGAACACAGAATATAAGGAACTGAACTATGTTCTAGGTTTAAATCAGATATCCTGATCCTGTAGATGGCTAGAGTTTATTTAGAGGATATACTGTACATAGCTGCCCATTTACTCTCAGTGTCTTGTGGCTTACAAACAAACTTCATTGATATAGCATTTGCTTTTCATACAAAAGTTTTTTTCTTCAATCTTTGATATCTCCAGTAAAAAAATATCCTACAGCTGCCAGTCTACACCGACAATAAGAGCCTAGGTGGATCAATGATTTGATTTAAAATAAGGTAACTTTTTATGTTCCTAAATTCAGAAGTATAAAATTGCAAACTTAAAAAGCAACTGAAACTGTTCTCATACCTTACTGAGGTGAATAAATGGTTCAGTTTCTGCCAAGCTCATATAGGCTCGGTCCCACTGGCTGATGGACGCAAAACGTATGCATAAAGGACAAAGTGGACGAGCAAAATTTCAGGGGTGGCTCCATCCATTCTCATCCACTCCAAAAAGTGACAAAATTTGCATAAACAAAACGGAAAAGAACAGACATGGGTAGTATGTAGCGGGGATGTTAAACGGATGTTTATCGGAAGCCTAGCGGATGAAAGCGGGTGGAAGGGGATGACACTTCTGAAGGGTTATGGGGGATAATTGTGAAGCGGACGTATAGTGGATGAAGCGGATGCATCACATACGCCTAAAGGAAAGAAAGGGGATACCGCGCAGATTTATATAGGATGCAAACCGTTCACTGCGCATCCTTTCTATTTCCATGCTACTAACTATGTATAGACGTTCCTTTTCTTTCCTCCCTCTTTCCGTTTTCAGCTGCAGCAGATGTGAGTTGTGAGGATGCCCAGAGGATGCAGAGAGGATACAGCAACGTTTAATGGATGATAACGGACACAGAACGTTTGTTGCTCATATGTCACGGATTTACATCATACACAGCAGAAAGTTCATCCGTTCACAAAGTTTTGTGCAGCTCAAAACTTCTTGCGTGGATGAAATCTCAGTGAACGGATGCTCGACGGATAGAGGGTATGAAACACTTATGCAATGAGTACACAATGGATGCATAGCATTTTCCAATGGATGGCAAGCTTTTTTAAACATTTTACATCTTCTTTGCATCTGTAAGTGCAGTGGGACTGGGCCTTTACTGACCAATTTGAGCAAGTGCTATATAGCCAATTTGATCTGCTTATGCACATCCTTCACGAACAACAACCTCATAATTTAACAACTCTGATGGGGAAAGTGAGATAAGAGAGACGGGCTCATGGATCCACCAACTCCAGGGAGGAAGAATTTCCACCTATAACTATAACACACTGAGGAGTGCTAGGAATACTTTAAGATATGAAAAAGAATGGCTCAGGGATTAGACTCCAACTGGGATTAAAATGGGAACCAGAAGCCAGTGCTGAGCAAAGCAGATGCTTGTTAAAATTGGCCTTCTGCTAAGCATCTTGCAAAAAGAAGCAACCAGAATTTAGTTGTAGTTCTGGAGAAGTAGAAGTTCAGGCTTACAGGTTCATACAACAAAGAATAGTGTTGTGGGTGAATTTTAGGCAACAAGATATTCATAATAGGAGAAACCGAATAGTCTCTATACTCTTGAGAATGATGCAGAGGCTCTTTTATCCTGCAATCCTATCTATGTTTTCCTAGGAGTAAACTCAGTATCAATACCTGGTGCCTTTCTCCTGAGTAATTATTGTCACAATCAGTTGTTGCCTAATTTAGCTAATATCTTTGATCCTGGATCATGTACAGGTCAGTGAGATTTTATGGAGATCCCAAGTTCTATCAAAGAAAGACAACCATTGTTATTCTAATACAGAAGAGATAAAGAACAGTGATTTTATTAGAAGCTGTTGACTTTCTTTTCACTCCAACCCTTTATATTTTGCCTTTTTTGAAATGTATATTGTAGGCTTTTAAGTTAAAGATGTGTTACTTAAGATAATTGATAATATAAACCAGCTTTATGAGGATTAGGATGGTTGACTTTCTGACAGTCGATATTTTGATTCTGAGGAAAGTAAAACATCTAAAAAAATAAAAACATTTATTTCCCTTTACATTTTGTCAATAATTTTAATTGAGAAAGGGGGAAAAGGCTTGAGATCTCATTCCTATCTTTCAGCTGTTTTCTATTAAATATGTTTTTGTTGAATAATTATCTTTTGCACATGGAAAGGTTTAGGCTACCATTATTAAAATATCAATATTTCTACCTAACAGGGATGGACATAACTGGCTCTGAATAAGGTTGGATTGCTTAAGCATCAATGTAATTATGTCAGTACTGCAATTTTATGACTAGGATGTTACAATTATTGATTATACATAATAATCAACATTTTAGACCTCTGATTTTCATAAGAGTACAACTAACTGTCTTCAATGGGGAACAGATAATTTTAAGATGTATATTTTAATACTTCATGTTCAAATCAAAATACCCGACCGCTAAATAGAGCATGACTTTTAATTCTACTTTGACCGGGACTATACAAATTCTAAAGGTAACATTACAAATAAACAATTATATATGCATTTATTTTTAAGAATATGCAAATATGAATAAAGATACATACAACTTTTGTCATTTGCAAAAAAAGGTGAGGCTTCAATTGCATAGCCAGAGCTGCCATAAAGACTTTTAAATGTCCCACCACATATTCCTCTGTTTGAATATTTAATAGGAAAGAAACTAAACTCTGCTATCACATACACATATATAGGGGTGTTAACAATTGAAGGTATAGATCAGGGGTGGGCAATTGTAGCAATTACCTGTGGACTTCAACTTCCAGAGTTCCTGGGCTAGCATGGCTCACTCAGGAATTCTGGGAATTAAAGTCCATAGATCATAAAGTTGCTATAGCTGCCCATCCTGGTGTATATAGTTCCCAAATGACCATGAACATTGTGCCCAACTTTAATTAATGGTTTTAGTATGAAAGTATGTAAGGAGAACTAACTGCATTCAACTTTTACTTATTTGTTTTGTGAATGCTTTTGTTTACCACATTTTTTCCAAAGGTTCCAGAGTTAGGTTGCAATTTTATCAAAATGCTAAAAAAGGAATGCTATCCAATTTAAAATAAGAAGCTCTTAAGAGGTTGTTGTTTGTTGAACTGGCTCAGGCTTTTCTTCTTCTAACTCTGTTCTTAAACACTCTTAAGTAACCTCAAGGAAGCTGTAAGAGAGGGCGCACCAGAGACTCATTCAAACGGTCAGTGATCGATTTGTTGTTTGATTGGGATTCAATATATTGCTTTCTTCAAATTTCTTCAACCAAAGAGTGCAGACTAACTAAAAATGTCATTATTTGGCAAGTCATTAGTTCTGTTTCACAACAGAATATGTTTCTGCTTGCATCAGAATGAACTAATTTAACTTTTACCTGACTATTTAGAGCAAGGGAGCAGGAGGACTGCAATATATTCTTTCTATGATAGATACAATGTGGAGAAGAAACTGCACTGAGAAAACATTGTTCTCTTTGCAACCAGAGGAAGGCAGCAATGGAATTTTTCTCAGTTCATGTCACTCCCATGAAATTTCTCCTTTGGGATGCTCGTTTAATTAAAATATGTATGCCAACAACAAAATCTGGCCAGAGCTTTAAAAACTAATCTCAGATTTAATAAAGAAATTGAAAAAAAGAAAACCAGTCCAGCCACTAAGAATGTCTTCATATGGTGGCTTTTATGCATCTTTTAAAAAGAACCCAATAAAGTCTCAGGGCAGATCTGTTCCTTCTAGTTACGAAGTTTATTGCAGTGAATCTAATGCAGATCTTAAAATCAATATTCACTTTTTTTATCCCCATACATGGCTTCTTTTAAACTTTTATACAATTGAGAATAATGATACTGTTGAGTTTATATTTTATCCCTTTCTTATCCATGCATTTGGAAATTTAAAAAAAAATATTTTTAAAGCCACAAGCCATTAAATCAAGCAGTGCTTGAGTATCATATGTTTGCAGCTATATACAATATAGCAGTGCTGTAAATATCCTCAACTTAAGAGGTCTCTTTAGGACAAAAATGGGCTTGCCCTAACAATGAAGGTGACTGAAATTTCAGGATATAGAAAATTTCATATCCTAGCAGTGCCAAGTGTTTTCAGAAATAGAGCCTAGATCTTAGAAAATTCCAGATTATTGGTAAATGAGGCTTGATGGAATACTCTTCCATACAATAAAACCAGACACCACACATTAAAATTCCAGCTGAGTTTTTATAGATAAGTGTCTACATCAGGGGTATGAACCTCCTGGCTGTGGCCCACTACGAGCCCATGGACGATTCAGAACGAGATTGGAAAAGTAGCAGGTGAGTGTGTGTGTGTGTGTGTGAGCGCAGCTCCACATATGCAAACAGTGGACAGGCAAGTACCTGCAGGCAGCTCCATTTGTGCAAGTGGCATGTGTGCATGTCTACCACTTGCCCAAATGGAGCTTTGTGTGTGTGCCAGAGGTGGCATTCAGCAAGTTCTGACCAGTTCTGGAGAACTGGTAGCAGAAATTTTGAGTAGTTCGGAACACTGGCAAATACCAGCTCTGACTGGAGATTTTACAGTATCCTTCCCCTGCCATGCCAACCAAGAAACACCCACAGAACCAGTAGTAAAAAAAAAATTGAATCCCACCACTGGTGTGCACTTGTCTACCACTCACAACCATGCTCTCTCCACCCTCTACCAGTCTGCAAAGCTGGAAAGGTTGCAGACCATTGGTCTTCATGCATGTGGGACATGGATATGGATACAGATAAAGATAAGGACAAGGACAGCTAAAATGATAGAAAATAGAGACAAGATGTAGTTGCAGTGTAACACATGCCCACACTTGTATGTACATTTAATGAGCATTCTGTCACTTGTCATTTGGTGTATAATGAAAATGTTTCATGGAGTTTCCTATGTTGTACAAATAGCATTTTCTTGGGAACAGAAAGGAAGTGGATTGTTACAGCTTCTTTGGGGATATGCTTTCAACTCCCAAATCTAGTCTAAATTCTCCTGGCTATTCTTTTATCTAAGTTCTTGTCAGTGATGTTCTGCTTAGGTTTAATGGCTTTTTGTTCATTTGTGAGATCAGTCATGAGTGGACGGCTCTCCTGGGGGGGGGGGCAAAAGGAGTAAATAATATTATATGGCAATATCATGCAATGTATGTATCCAATGTCAGGATGGAAGCATGGCATGCAGCAGTTTGCATTGCACAACACACATTTCACAATTTTTGTGTCAATCAGTCAATCAATCAGAATAGAGTAGAAAGGGACCTTGGATTTCTTCCTGCTCAAACAGGAGACCCCATGCCATTTCAGACAAGTGGCTGTCCAGTCTCTTCTTAAAAGCTGTAGCTTTTAATTAATTAATTAATTGTAATTTGTACTATGTGCTTTTAGCTAGCCCCAACAGAGATAAACTCATTTGCTTTCTCAAGAATAAGGACTGGGAAAAATTCTGATTCTTCCATTACAAAGAGAACAAAAGTCCAACAAATTGAATCCTTCCATGTCTTAGTCCATTGGATATAATTACTCCTTTCATTTCTCTCCTCCCCCCCCCCCCCCCGCATTTATTACTTGCAGTAGAATGAGACAAAGAAATGAAATTTGGGGTGGCAATCTATGGATAATTAAGGTAACATATGAGAGTAGGATTCAACACAGCCATATAAAATGTGAATCCCCCCCACATCCTGTTTTAGATATGAACAAGGCAGTCACTTGGATGGAGAAAAAAATGTGGATGTGGTGCTCGCTTCTAGTTTGATGCTGAAATTCAGCTAGAGGGTCATATTGGGGCAATCCATCAAAATCAGAGAATCTCTTGATGGAAATTTAAAACTAGAATGCAGGAAGGTTGGGAAGGATACATAGAATAAAAAGGGCAATGCAGCAGGAAAGAAAATGTTACAGGGCTACAGTAGACACAGTAGTATGTCAGAACCTGAAATGTCAAGAACCAGAATGCACAGTCTGAGGTGGTCTTCTTCTTCTTCTTCTTCTTCTTCTTCTTCTTCTTCTTCTTCTTCTTC
>BLBF01000002.1:72501901-72516998 GCA_015471245.1 Laticauda colubrina
TCTTCTTCTTCTTCTTCTTCTTCTTCTTCTTCTTCTTCTTCTTCTTCCTTCTTCTTCTTCTTCCTCTTCCTCTCCTTCTGCTTCTCCTCCTCCTCCTCTTCTTCCTCCTCTTCTTTATCTTCCTCTTCTTCTCCTCCTCCTCCTCCTCCACCTCTTCTTCTTCCTCTTCCTCTCCTTCTCCTTCTCCTTCTCCTCCTCCTCCTCCTCCTTCCAGAGGTTTAAAAAAAAAGATTAGGAAATTCATACAGAGCCATCTAGTAGATAACAGGATGCCAGAATTGAAACCAAAACATGACCCCATTCTTAATGTCTTGAATGCCTACCAATGGGATAGCTGCCTCCTTTCTAATTAGAAAAAAATCATGGCCTTTTTATACAGTATGATAAGGTCTTGCTTAGATAAAATCTATAAACATATCTGCACTGGATTTAGGAGCCTGGAGTTCAATCCTGGATAAAGCAATTCAGCAATTCAAATGCCTAAAATATATTGATTCTTTGCTGATTCCCTTACTCCAGTGGTGGGATTCAGCCAGTTTATACCACTTCAGGAGAACTGGTTGTTAAGTTTCTGAGCAGTGAACTGGTGAACTGGTTGTTGTAAGAAATCATTAGGGCAGAGAACCGGTTGTTAAATTATTTGAATCCCACCACTGCCTTACTCTCCTGGCTGATTGCAGAGCAGCAAAGTTTTCACAGATCAAAATATATTGCATGCAACTAGTTTATCTGATGCCACTGAGAATATACTGCCATATCAACATTTTCTTTAGAAAAGAACTAGAGATTAATAGAGATTTTCTAATGGTATGGGATAGTTACAACTTTATATTATCCAGATGGTAAGGGGACAGATAGTCCTTGACTTACAACAATTCATTTAGTGACCATTAAAAGTTACAACAGAACTGAAAAAAATGACTTATGACCGTTTTTCACACTTATGAATCTTGTAGCATCCCCATGGTCTTGTGATCAAAATTCAGACACCTGACAACTGATTTATGATGGTATTTATGTAACCAACCACCGCAACCATTGTATTTATGGTGGTTGCAGTGTCCTGGAGTCATGTGATCACGTTCTGACAAGCGAAGTCAATGGGGAAGCCAAATTTACTTCACAACATATTACTGCAGTGATATAGTTAAAAACTGCAGTGATTCACTCAATAACTGTGGCAAGAAAGGTCATAAAACAGGGCAAAATTCACTTAACAACTGTCTCAGCAACAGAAATTTTAGGCTCAATTATGGTCGTAAGCTGAGGACTATTTGTATTAGTTCTCAGGTGGTATTCATGATGGTATTTCATTGGCATTCAAAAACATCTACTTTGATTAACTTCTATAGGCAACTGATGGCTTCCCTAATTTCTCCAGTAAATTTAAAGTGAACACACAATTTCTCTGACAAGAAAGGTGGTGTGTGTGGGGAGTGTACGTGTCTGTGTGTGATATGCTACTGGAAACTTTAGGTTCCTATAATGCCATGAAGTTCAAATTAAAAAAAGGAATGAGAGGTGGAATAAAAATCCTGTTGCTATAGTATTCTATCAATTAAACATTAAGAAAATATATGGCATCGATAGGTTTGGTGGTTCCCTGCTAGCTGTTAGATAGAAAAAATGTATTCAAAAACTTTAAATATATATTCCATGTTCAATTATTCTTGTTAGGTCTCAGCTTTAAAATATTAGTGTCAATTATTGTGTATATATCTTGCCCAATAATCAAGTATTATAGTTCCTGAATCATTATTTGAAACTATATATGTCATGTCTGATGTGAAAAACAACAACAGGTAAATGAATGTCTACCTTTCTCCTGCAATAAGCCCAGGCCTAGGCAGGAGAAAAAGTTCAGAAATAAATGTGAATTAATATTTTAAATGAAATCTAGCAGGCTCCTGGAGTGACAAAGCATTCCAAGCTCAGAAAGCCAAAATTAATTTCAGAGCGACTTACCCTAAAACAAGTTAATACAATTCGATATAGGGCTCAAATGTGAAACTTCATTGGACAAAATGGTCTTAGTTCCAATAAACATGTAGTGTCAATCAATCAGTTTATTACAGTCATAGACCAGAGACCAGAAGAAATAAAAACATTCAGTAAATATAAAATTAAAAAGTCTACTGTAAAATAATATGTAGCATTGTCCCCAACTTCTGCATTTGCATATTTATTAATCAATCAAAAATAGTTTGGGTACTTGATTGACCAATACAATAGAAATAAAAACCTCTGGAAGATTGAGTGAACTTTCCCAAAACTTGTTTTACTACAATGCAACACCTTTTATAATGAGATACATGGGTTGTATCATTATAATGGCTTTGTCAGCCATTAAAAAAAAAATAACTAGAACATTTGTTGAAATAATATGAGTCCAAGATGGATTTTCAAGTCAGATATCCTCCTTAGATTCTATTTACCTTTTAATGTGAAAATGAGATTGGTGTTTAATGATCACGTTGTTTAAAATCCTGGGTATGCTTTCCATCCATTTGCAGCATAAATATTTGAGGTTCCTGTAAAATAGGACAACTTTTTTTTTATTCTTCATGAATCAGCCCCTATATTTGAAACAAATTGCTGCGGCAACAAGGAATGACAGCCTGACAGCCTAGAAGGTTATTAATGGCAGTGGCAGCCTGCAAATCAAAAATCATGCCAGTGCATCTGTATGAATGGCAATTTGTGCTCCACTGAATAACCACAAAGCCCCTACTCCCCCACCTCCAAACACTGAAACAGTTGGTGGAAAGAGAAGGAACCATAAATATGATTTGTTTTCCCAAAGGGAAAGATGCCCCAAATGTATTTGGTTAAGTAAGGAGAATGACAACATGCACAAATTTGCAAAATCACCAGTCCTACTGACTCTTGTGGTCACAGATAAAATCTGTAACTCTACTAAGGAAAGAAAATCATTTCTGTTGTTTTTTCTTCTTCTTATTCACCCTTCATAAAATTTAAATAGTAGTTAAATACTGCCATTTGCTAATCTTCTCTGTGCCCAATGAAAAGGAAGGAAAATAGCATCTTGGTTTGAATGTTGTACAATATTTTAGTATCACAAGTTAGGCTACAGTTAAATGATGGATTTTGTGCATATTATGAGAGGTAAAACTAGACTTTCAGGAAGGAAAATAATTCACATATTTTTTTTTTAAGTTTGTATCAAGCCTTACCAACACTGGTCATCTCTTAAGTACCTCTTAATTCTGTTATACAAACTGCACCTTACAACTCAAGTTAGGCCTTGAGAAATTATAAAAAATACAGAAATCAAAAGAGAAAGCTTTTGACAAACCATGAAGAAATAAGATTAATACTTGAGAACATGCAAGGAAAAAGTAATTCATTTACTTTGCATTTCTTTATTTATAAATACAAAAGCCTTTTGGTGACTTTTGGGATTCTGGAGCAAGCTTTTCATGTGAGAAAGTGCTGTTTCCTGAAAAGCTTATTCCCTTACACTTGTCTTTTGATAAATTAAGCATTGACAGGAACCTACTTTCAAAACAAAACAGACCAAAAAACCCTCAGCTGGTTGCTGCCTAGTTGCAAGCCGATAAACTATTAAGGAGGATTTTTTGTTTTTTGTTTAAGTATGATTGATCAATCCTTATTCAGAATTCCAGACTCTGTGAGTAATTCCATGAGGCAAGAAGCACATAATTAATCACCTGACAATACAATGTAATTGCTTCAGGTTTGTTAACATGATAGTTTGGTTTCATTGGGTCTGATCCTGATTTGCTGATTTGGAAAATAAACCAGTTCAACTGAGACTGATTCAGATGCAGCCTGATTGACATGGTTCCAAATTTGTAGAAAGATTCTGGAGTCTGAAGTTTCATTCCTTCCACTCTTTTGGGACAAATGTATGAATACAGTAACTTCTAAAAACTTTAACCTGGCTAGTTTAAAACAATTGTATTGGCATATTTTTTGAAGGAACAGAGTCCTCAATTTTAGAAGCTAGGCATGAATTTAAGGTTTCTTTAAAAAATATTTTTTTAAAAAAATAGAAAGATTTTTATAATGTCTCTACCTGATGGGATTGCATTTGCAAGTATCACTGTTCCTTTTGTGCAGGTAAAGTTTGCTAGTTTTCAGACAGAGAGATGGAAATCAAAAGGAGAGCTTCTGAAAGACTTACACACAGTTGGACCGCTAACAAATGATTTTCCTGTTTGTTGAGCAATTTCACAGAAAGCAACAAGGACTGGTGTGCATTCATAAGAAATCTTTCAAATTATGACAGGAGAAAATGAATTGGATTTTGAGCCACAAACCATAAAGATTGATTTGGAGATTGAGATAAACTTCCACTTAGTGTGGGCCTTTGAGTCAATGCTGACTCTGTGAAACTGTTCTGACAAGTCCCTGCAGGGTTTTTTGTGTGTGGGGGGGGACAAGATTGTAGATGTAGTAAGTTGCCTTTTTTGTGGTGCTGAGATGGAAGTGACAGGCCCAAGTTTAGTTAGCTGGTTTTGTGCCTAAAGTGGGACTTGAACTCCTGATTTCCCAGTTTCTAGTGTGGTGTTTTTACCACTCATCAAATAGTCTCTCTCATTACAATCTCATTAAAGAATAATCAGAATAACTTTGGACCATATACTAAAGGAGCATTGCACTGTAAAGGTGCACGCAGATGTGTGGCATCCCTTTGCACTATTAAGGCAAGTTGCAGAATAATAGCATACCACTACTTTTATCATGTGCCTTCTTTTAATCTCTACCCCACCCCACCCATATACCCATATACACCCTTGTGAGAGCAACTAAGTGGGTAGGAGGTCAACATTCAACAGTGATTGGTGGTAATGGAGGGAAGGAATCAAGCAATTTGAAGGGGTAATATGAAGTAACCCACACCAAACTTGATTGCAGGAAATAAGACTTCAGCAACAGAGTGGTCAATGTCTGGAATACTCTACCTGACTCTGTGGTTTCTTCCCCAAACCCCCAAAATTTTAACCTTAGATTGTCTACTATTGACCTCACCCTTATCCTAAGAGGTCTGTAGGGGGCGTGCATAAGTGCACCAATGTGCCTACCGTCCCTGTCCTATTCTTTTTTTTTTCTTATATGTATCCATTTCATGTGTTCATAACTATGTTTATACTTATACCTGTTATCTAATAATTGCTTGACAAAATAAAATTATTAAATAAATGTATCAGACACTTTATACTCATAGCATATAGCAGGGTGCCACTGTTTGTTTGCAAAGGGGTTGTGCAGAATGTTGTGACATTCAAAAGTTACTATTTATGAATGGAGAATGATCAAACAAAGGAGATGGGAAGAGTTAGGGGTCAGAAAGTTGGCAAAAGTTGAAGACTGAACTGTAACTAGAGGAATTGAGGGAAGGATGAACTTATTCAAAGGATGAACTTATTCAAAGGAATAACTTGATTGTGTGATATTAAAGGAAGGGGAAGAATTCAGAGAGTAGATGAAAATATAAGGGAGAAGAAAACAATCAGAGTGTGACAGAAAAACTGAAATTCTATTATATCTGGCTTGCAAGAAACAAAGTTTGCTTATATGTTACAGAGGATTCTGGATAGAATGGAACATATGGATTTCTCCCGATCAGATTTCAGTCCCGATTCTGAGACAGAAATTAGACTGACTGTTCTAAACAATATGAGATGTGTCTTGGATGAGGTGAGTGTATCCTTCTAGGATCATTCTAGATTCTATTAAATCTCTTGGAAACAAAAGTGCAATCTGGTGACTGCTGATTGGATCTGGACCACCTGAAAGGTCTAAAGGTTGGAGACCCTTTGTCATAGTGTTTCACTTCTTCCTGAGTGTGGGTCCAGTCAATAGTGGTGGGTTATGAGAAGTCATTACCTTGGCTACTCCTTTATGGATTCCTGTAGAGTAGTTTTCCTCCCATATAATTTAACATTGGTACTAAAGGCCCTGTCACATTGGCCGACGGATGCAAAACATTTGTAGAAAGGACACAGCGGACGAGAAAATGTTCCATCCGTTGTTATCCGCTCTCAAAAGTGCCCCAAATTTGCATAAGCAGAGCGGAAAACAACGGAAAAGAACGGACGGGGGGAGGATGTAGAGGGGATGGAAAGTGGATGATCCATGGAAGCCTAGTGGATGGAAGCGGGTGGGAGTGGATGGCACATCCGCAGGGCTTCCGGGGGAGCACAGAGAAGTGGACGCGCAGTGGAAAGAGCGGATGCAGAGCCGATGCCGAGCGGATGAAGCGGATGCAGAGCGGAAGCCTAGCGGAAGCCTAGCGGATGCCTAGCGGATGCACAGCATTCACTGCGCATGCGGGGAGGATACATTGCGTCAGCCCCGTGGATATAAAGGCAAGCAGCTCGCAAGCAGGTCACCATTCAGAGGAAAGACATGCTGCCAGACACAGCTCCAGCCAGCCAGCCAGCCAGCCAGCAAGCCAACAACCCAACAACCATGGGGAAGAAGAGAAAGCCTCAGTCATCTGCTGCCAGCCCTGGCAAGAGGGACAGGGCTACCATCCCACCCCCTGGCCCTGACTCTGCTTCTGCTGGGGCTTCTGCTGCCTGGGCTGACTCTTCTGGTGCTGGAGCTACTGCTGGCGCTGCTCCTGGTGCTGGTGCTTCTGCTGGTGCTTACTCTGCTGGCACTGCTCCTGGTGCTCGGGCTTCTGCTGGGGCTTACTCTGCTGGCATTGCTCCTGATTCTGGGGCTTCTGCTGGGGCTTACTCTGCTGGCGCTGCTCCTGGTCCTGCTGGTCCTGCTGGTGCTCCTGGTGCTCCTGGTGCTCCTGGTGCTCCTGGTGCTGCTGGTGCTGCTGGTGCTGCTGGTGCTGCTGGTGCTTACTCTGCTGCTGCTGATCCTGGTCCTGCTGGTCCTGCTGGCACTGCTGGTGCTTACTCTGCTGCTGCTGCTGCTGCTGCTGGTCCTGCTGGTCCTGCTTTTGCTGCTACTGTTCTTGTTGCTGCTGCTGCTGCTGGTGGTGGTGTGGAGGAGCAGCCCCTACAACCTCGAAGCCCCTCTGATGAGGGCCCATATGGCCCTGCCAAAGGGAGGAAGAGGCAGACTCGTGAATGGGAGAGGAGGCAACACTCAATCGAAGAGGAACATGAGGATGAGGTGCTGGAATGGCTGAGGGAGAATGAGTATCTATGGCGGAAGGGACACAGGCTCTATCGAGACACCAAAAGGAAGCAGGCTGCTTGGAGAGAGAAGGTGGAGAGCCTGGGATACACTTCGGAGGTGCTCCTCGGCTGGTGGAAGCACATGCACACCTGGTACAGGAAGCTGCACCTCAAGAAATCTGGCCAGGCTGCAATCAAGCTGAGGGACCGAGAGACCTACGTGATGGCCAAGTGCAGTTTCTTGGAGGGTGAGATCCGCCACCAAGGAGCAGCCCCTCTCACAACCCTCTCTCTCAGGTAGCCTGCTGAGAGACAGTCCTCTTCTGGCCAAGAGTCAGCTCCTGTCTCCAGGCTGGTATCTGTGGAGCGTGCCATGACAGAGACCCCCCCGACAGCTGTACTACCCATAGCAGAGCGCGTGGAGGACCCCCTGACACAGTGGGAGTGAGGAGAGGGCCAACCCGCATCCACCCCCAACTCCACCTCCACAGAAAGGCAGAGAGGCAGACAGGAGGGGCAGAGCCACACTGTCCTGCTGGAGATCAGCGACACCATCAGAAGCAGCGTAGATCTCCTCTCTCAGCTGGTACACACCGACGTCCCATCCTCCAACCACAAGCCCTTCCTCACCTACGTCAACCAGACCCTCATGAACATGTCGGAACCACAGTACCAGGTGGTGAAGGACAGGATCACCGATCTTCTTCACAACCCTCCAGACCAAGCTGAACCTGCTCCCACCCAGTCCAGGCCTGCTCCTCCACCCGAGGTGATGTCACTGCCCTTTCAAGGCTTTCCACAGGCCCTCACCTACCAAGGCTACGGCTACCAGAAGCTCCAGCAGCACAGGCAGCCCTTCCCAGTCCAGGCACAGGTACATTGAATGCCACCGGTGCCACCGGTGCCACCGATGCCACTGATGCCACCGATGCCACCCATGCCACCCATGACACCCATGCCATAGATGCCACCCATGCCACAAATGCCACCCCTGCCACAGATGCCACCTACGCCTCACCTCGCTCAGCTGCAGACTGGACATCCCCACTACACTGCTCCTTCCTCCACCCCACAGCCAAGCCCGGCCTCAGAACATCTGTCATCGGTATTGGGGCTGACACCCCATGTCATGGAGGAAGGGGCTCTCAACATCACGGGGATGAGCCAGCTGTCTGAGAGCTTCCCCAACACACCGTCCCCTGTTGTCCTCTCGGGGCCAGGCACCCCAATAACGCCTCAGACCAGCCCTCCAGCAGCAGCCACCTCCACAGCACATGGACCCTTCACCCCTGAGACTGGGCATGCCTCAGAGTGACCAAGAAGAGTGCCAGAGACTGGGTGGCTACCTGTTGACTTTATTTTTGCTTTGGACACTTGACTTGGGACATTTTTCTTTCACAGCTTATTAATAAAGATTATCTTTGCTTCACACACTTGCTTCATTTATTTTAGTCAATAAAGTCTTGGTGGAAACTTTTAGAAATGGTTTAAGCCTTTGCATGCTTGTGGGATGGGTTAAGATAGCAGTGAGATGGGCAGGGATACCTTTGGGATGGGTTAAGATAGCTGTGGGATGGGCAGGGATACCTTTGGAATGGGTAATAGTTGTGTGATAGATAAGCCTACAGTGCAAGCATAGTGGGACTGTATGGCCCACCCTCCCAGGTGCCACACCTTTGGCCCTTTATTATCAATAACAATGTAAGCATTGATCCACACATTTCAACATAAACACAACTCTTTCTTAAATGCCCTGTTCATTGTAGGACCACTCAACATACATGGCCCAATCTCATCAGTGTGATGAGACAGGCTGAAGGAAGCATCCATTAATTATCTATCATCCTGTCTTGCCACTCCACTGCTCCAACTGGGGAGTTGCACCAGTGTTTCAGGAGGTTGCGCTGCTTCTTCCCTTCCCGTGAGGCTCTGTTGTGGCCTTGCACCTCCTGAGTGTCGATCAGGTTTCGCCCTTGCCTCCATTCCCCAGGCTCCATGTCTCCATTGCCTTGTTGGAGGTCCACGAGCCTGTTCTGCAAGACTGGGTAGCGGGTGCGCATGAGATTGTGCAGGATGCAGCAAGCTTGCACGATCCTCCTCACGGTCTGTGGGCGATGCTGCATGGTGGTGAGAAGTATCTGGAACCTGTTGGCCAGGATGCCAAAGGCGTTCTCCACCACCCGTCTTGCCCTGGACAGCCTGTAGTTGAAGATCCTCTCTTCACGGGTGAGGCATCTGGAGGTGTAGGGCTTCATGAGGTAGGTTCTGAGGGAGAAGGCGTCATCCCTCACGATGAAGTAGGGCACATCTTGCGTGTCGTTGGGCAGGGGGTCTGGATCTGGGAAGCCCACGATGAGCTTGCGTTCCAGCCCCTCCTTGAGGTCACTGGCGTTGTATACCTGGGCATCTGAAGATGAGTCATTGCTTGAAGCATCGATGTACATGAACTTGTAATCAGCATCGACCATGGCAAAGAGGATGATGCTGAAGAAGCCCTTGTAGTTGAAATAAGTGGACCCCGACTTGATTGGAGCCTTGCAGGCCACGTGCTTGCCACGGTGTGGGGGAAGTTCCACTTCTGATACCACTGCTCTGCAACTTTCTTCCAGCCTTCTTCAGTGGTGGGGCACTGGAAGAGCTCCTCCATGTATTCTTCGATGATGGCCTGCACCACTTCTCTGACCACAATGCTGATGGTGTTGTGTGGCACCCTCCAGCCGTACTGCATGCTCCTGTAGGTGGTCCCTGAGGCCAGGTGGCGCAGAGTCAGTGCCACCTTGAGCCCAGGGTCCAGGCTGGGCTGGAAGTTGGTGCTCTGCTTGGTCAACCTGGGTCTCAGCCACTCCACAACTTCGTCAACATGCCTGGAGGCATCCTCATGAAGTTCTGGAATGCATGAGTGTCTTCCTTCCTGAGCTCCACCATCAGCTTGTTGTACAGTCCGTACTCTTCTCTTCTCCCGATCCATCTTCGGACCCAGACACTTCTTGGCCGCCTCCTTTTCTTCCCGTAGAACAGGTGAAAGAGCCTGTAGATGGCTTCGCACTGTTGCAGAACGATGGTGGCTACCAAAAGGAGTGTGTTCCAATCCATGGTGGAGATGACTGGATGCTGTGGAAGAGCAAGAGCTAGATGAAGGCTGAAAAGGTCTGTACAGCAGGGCTACTGGACTGAAAGTGAGAACCAGGTGAGTTCCTCCCCCTTTTTATAGGAAGGATAGGTTTTCCGCTCGGTGTCCCTTTGCATCCTCTAGGCATCCTGCAGACATCCTAAATATCCGAGATAGATCCCCTCTGCGAACGTTTTTTCCATTTTAATGCTTTGTATGTGAGCTGCATCTGCTTTCATCCTTTCTCCGTCCTTGCTACTAATGCTTTGTATCTGTTCCACATCCTTTTCACTTCCTCCCTGTGTCTGTTTTCCGCTGGAGTGGATGCGAGTTGCGCGGATGCGCAGCGGATGCCCAGCGGACATAGCAGATGCGTAACGGATGACGACGGATGTAGAATGGCTGTTCCCCGTATGCGTTGCAGATGTAGAATGGACGCATTGGATACATTTTCCGCTCAAAAAGTTTTGAGAAGCTCAAAATTTTTTGAGCGGATGGAATCTCAGTCGACGGATGCTGGACGGTTAGAGAGGATGAAAAACGGAGGCAGTGAGTACAGAATGGTAGCATCGTATTAACCAATGGATGGCAAGTATTTCTCTCTGTTTTACATCCTCTTTCCATCCGTTGGTGCATTGTGACATGGGCTTAAACTAGTGGTGTGTCAGTTTGGATGTCATAAATATATGAATTATACCTAGTAGTATTTCTCCTGACTTCTCCTGAGCAGAAGATGAGGAAAAGACCAAAACTCAATGTTTGATAGATCTGATGAATTAAACTCAGTTTAACCCATAAGACCGAATGGCTCAATCTTAGTTCAGTTTTGGCTTTTAATGGGCTTGTACTCTTTTGGAAGTAGCAGTTACATGATCTGAAGTTTTTCATAGGCTTAGCAGTCCTTCAAAGACCAATAGATGAAGACCACAGTCAGCAGAATCTTTCCCCATTTTCAACCAATCCTCCAAATGTGACCATTCTTGGAACAGGAAATTCTGGAGCACTCATTACCTGCCACCTGTAATGTCTTGTACTTGAGGTTATTTCTGAAGATTGTTCTGAAATTACTCAATATGCAATTGCCCACTTCATGATGTGTGACAACAGTTTTAGCTGAATAACCTGTATTGGTTGGTTGAGGCTTCTTAGTACAATTCAAAATGCAGCTGCTGATAACTTTATAGCATGGTTTTCATTACTTTTGGGACTGTATATTCCAAATAGAGTCTGTCAATCTTGGATATGCCTTTGATTTCCTTTCAAGTGACATGAAGTGGGTGGGGCCTCCAAAGCAGACATTTTCCATGTATCCCGACCCTAGAAATAATATCTCTCTTCCTGCACCGGAGGACAGGACAAGAAGCAATGGATGGAAACTTATCAAAGAGAGATCCAACTTAGAACTAAGAAGAAATTTCCTGAAGTGAGAACAATTAATCAGTGAAACAGCTTGCTTCCAGAAATTATGGGTGGTTCATCACTGGAGGTTTTTAAGAAGAGATTGTGCAGCCATTTGTCTGAAATGATATAGTGCCTCAATAAAGGAGAATATTTGTAGCTCAAGGTTGAAACGAGGGAGTCCTTTTAGCTTGGTTGGGTTTTTTTTGCAGATGTTTCATTACCCAAATTAGGTTATAGGATCTTCTGCTTCAAAGGTAGTTGGACTTGGAAGACATCCAAGGTCCCTTCCAACTCTCTTATGATGTGACTGGGATAATAAAATATCAAGGATATATTTCTTCAATATAGGACAGGTAAGGAGAAGGGTAATTTTCACAAATACTGACTATTCCAGATCTTCAGAATATACTAGGATTACACTTAACAGAACCTCAAGCAAGCACTGGCACCAAGCTGATGTACTGTTTACAAATATATTGTGTATAAATCCATCTGAATCATTACAGAACTTGAAGCTAATGATATAAGCCAACATGCATTTTGGTCTGCTATATGATCAAGACATAGCTTTGCTATAAAACTAGGTGGTCAGGCTTAGTTTTTGGGGAGGAAAATAAGGGGAAAAATTAGGAAAAAATATTCATATGGCCAGCATCCTGTCAGTGTGTGAGAGATTTGAGGGCTGAAACAGTTTGGAAACTGAATTTGCTATGTGAGCAAGAAGGAGATAGCAAAGAGCCTCGGCGTGGCTTAGCTCAACTATTCTGTACTAAAACTGGTTGCTGCTGTGAAGCTAAAACTGAAACTCCTCTCCTCTGCTTGTGTTTTGCATTTGAAACAGATTTCTTTTCAGGTGGGGAAGGGGAGTAGAACTCCTTAGCATCAAAGCATATTAATAATAATAAAGGAAATACTAATACTCTGATGGTCATTTAAAAAAATCCTTTCTTAGTGAGCACCTAGAAGCCTAGAGGAACATATCTGCCAAATTTAAAAGCAGAGAGCTTAGGAAAGCTATTGTATGGGAATTTTTTTTTTTGTTTGCTTTGAATATCACACTTCTAACCACATTACATAATGTTCTTAAAAGTCATCTAAAATTTCAGAACTCATATGCTACACAGTATGGGCAGCTGTTCTTAAAACAGTATCAGAGTCTACTGTAACACCCGTGTGAATATATGGAATTGCACTTTTCTTGTTTTTGAAGGAAAGGATTAAGCAAATGTAAATGTATCTTTTTACAGAAGACATGATATAATACCAGAATTCATAATTCAGTGGAACCACTTTTCAAAGAAACTCATTTTTTTAAAAATATGGTTGCTTAATGCAGGGCAAACTTGGATTACAAGTGTTGCTCAGATGTCTCTATTCCCAGATGAAACTGCAGCTAATGTTATCAGATAAAAATATTTTACTTTATTCTTGCACTTGCCAGCTTACAGTGTCATTCCATATGGTAAATGCAAAAAATAGTAGAATGGGGAAGAGAGATTCCTTTCAAAATGCAAGCTGTAAACAGACTTACCAGAATGTTCCACATAATTCAGTCTATAGCTTTCCGGTGTTATTTACATAGAGCCAGCCTTTTATTTTTATTTTAAAAAGACCAATATTATCAAAAAGCATAATTTTTATTTGCAAAATCCATTTTAGTTGCTATGAGATCACAAGTGGGTCTGATTTGAGAAAAGTATACATAATATCACAATTGTCAACACCTCTCACCAACATAAACAGGTCTTAAAATATTAATTTTGGTTACATGGTATTTATTATAATACATTCAACAACCCCCCTACCCACATTAATGGACAGAGCATCCAGCATGATGTTTTAAAGAAAGTTCCATAGAACTTTCTGGCACTGTGTTTAACCTGAAAAAGAAATTTCTAAGTATCCCAATGCAAATATATTTATTTTCTTCAGCAACTATTCGAGATCTACTACCGTTTGGTGATTTCCCTCACCCCCTCTTCCTGTTCATTATTGTAGGAGCATCTCCAGAGCAATAGAAATGTTAAGGTCTCTGTTGTTAACATGAAAGTGGGACTGCTTAAATTTGATTACTGTGTTTAATGAAGTGTCACATTTACTTACAAGATGACATGATGAATCATGTTACGTTTATTATAAATCAACATATAAGAATGGACAAATGGTTCAATAAAGCGATACATTTATAAATATAAGATTAATGCATTTGGGCTTGTTGTCACATTTTTTCCTTTTAAAAAAATGTGAATGTACTATTTACTTTAGCCCAGGAGGTAAATTGACAATTTGCTTTTTAAAAATCGGTTTGCATTTTCCATCACCCTGAGCTACACATTTTGTCTCAGTAGCCAAAAGCGTTAGATTATTTGGATGAGCAAATCCAGTTCACCTAAACCTGAATGTACAGCTTTGTATATGGATGATTTCAGATATTTACACAAATATGCACATTCATGTTCTTTCCTCCATGCATTTTTTCTTATTTTGCCCAATATTCTCTTTTGTTCTTTTTTGTATAATAGTATCGCACTCTAATGCTTTCTGGATGAAGAATAGCAATCTTCTTAAAGTAATGAACTTATTCAATGAACTTATTGTATTTGTATTTAGCTTTTATGATGACATTTTCTCCAACTTGTGCTATCCCTGAACCAAACAAAAAGCCTCTCCCACTTGCAGCTTTCGTTAAAAAGGTTTTAGTTCACTTTCCAACAAAGAGAATTGAATATCCATTGTGTGTCTTGTACTCCTTTTCACTGTGTCTTGTGCTGGCAAAAGATATCTGTCTGAAGGAAAATTAAGCTTTGTTTCTTTCTTCGTAGGCATTCTTATTTATTTCCGTTTTCCCTGCAGGAATGCTAATGCAAGTTCATTGTGTTAAAAAGGCATGATTGCATTTCAGCATCCTTTGAAATGTGCAGCGTGTATAGCAGGCACTTAATGTTGTGGGTATGTATGCTTGGGTGTTTGCCTTGTCCGATCTAAGAGTTTGAACTTAGGAATTCCTATCACATCTGCATTTAGCTGAACTTGAGTGACAGGTGTACATGGATGCCACATTGACTACCAATATGTTATGAGACCAAGGTAACAATCACTGATCTCCAGGGAGCTGTGCAGCCTCATTCTTCATATCAGACATGAAAGAAATAATTTCAGGTGCCAGAAAAAGGAAACTCTGATAAAAGAAAACATTTTGGTTTTCATGGCGGTAGAGTTCGGCCTGAGGCAACAGCTTTGATAACGGAAACATGTTTCTCCCTTTACTTTCACAATTAATTTCTCATTACCTGCAAGCAATACTGTAGCCCAAAGGATATCCACAGAAAAATGGAGGGAACATTAGGCGGGGGGAAACACCCAGACTGTATATTTCATCTTCCTTTTTGTTATTCTCCGTCATAGATCCACTTTGTTAGGGATAACATTGTTTACCCTAACTGGTTTAGGTGAAATAATA
>BLBF01000002.1:72519629-72548712 GCA_015471245.1 Laticauda colubrina
CTATCTATCTATCTATCTATCTATCTATCTATCTATCTATCTATCTAGATGTACTCATACATTGGACAGACTAATAGAAAAATAAGTACCCGCCTGAATGAACACAAAAATGCAGTAAAAAAGCTGGAACACACTTCCTTACTAGTCCAACACATGAAAGCCACAGGTAATAGCATCAACTTCAATGGCATCAAAACCCTAGCCACTATAGAAAACCCCAGCCACAGAATCATCAGAGAAGCCATAGAGATTTAAAAAAGACCTGAAAGCATGAACAGAAGAGATAATTCCACCAGACTGTCAATTATTTGGAAGCATGTTTGTGTTCATCTAGGCGGGTACTTATTCTTCTATTGGTCTGTCCAATGTATGTGGCCGTGCATGATGTATAGGGAACTTCGTATATGCCTTGGCTTTCCAGGTCAATTTTGTCTTTGGAGTTCCTCAGGATGACTGCTATTTTTTTGTCTGTTTTGAAGGCAGTCTTGATGTGATGCCTGTGTAGTATCTTACTGATTTTATCTGTAGTACCTCTTATGTAGCGCAAGACAATCCATCATACGTGCAGTAGAATCCAGCCTAACCAAATTAAATACAGATGAAGCTGATAGAATAAGACACCAGGTTACTCACATCTTATGCACAACAAAACCACCAAAAAGTAATTTGCAGAAAGATGAATTCAGAGCACTACAAACCCTG
Source organism: Laticauda colubrina (assembly GCA_015471245.1). Classification (NCBI taxonomy): domain Eukaryota; kingdom Metazoa; phylum Chordata; class Lepidosauria; order Squamata; family Elapidae; genus Laticauda; species Laticauda colubrina. The sequence goes on from BLBF01000002.1 coordinate 72,520,332, forward strand.
AAAAATGATAACAGCATAATAATACTCCCAACAGAGAAAGGGAATGCCACAGTAGTAATGGACAGAAAAGACTATGAAACAAAATTGACAGACCTACTCCAAGACTCCACATACAAAGCAGATCTTCTTGTTCTACGTGTAGATCTTTGATCATTTCTAAGAAGTGGTATGAGTTTTGTACATATGAACATATATATATGTTTTTTTAAGCTTTTGCAGGTACTTAAGCCCATGTCACACTGAACCAACGGATGTAAAGAGGATGTAAAACGGACAAAAAACCTTGTCATCCGTTGGTTAACGTGATGTATCCGTTCTGTACTCACTGCCTCCGTTTTGCTTCCTCTCTATCTGTCCAGCATCTGTTTATGTACGTTTCATCTGCTCCAAAAGTTTTGGGCTGCCTAAAACTTTTGCGCGGAAAATGTATCCAGTCATCCGTTCTGCATCCGCTACACATCCGCTACACATCCGATACACATCCGCTATATCCGCTAGGTGTCCGCTGAGCATCCGCATAACTCGCATCCGCCTGGATGCAGGGAGGAAGTGGAACGGACGCGGAACAGATGCAGAACAGATGCAGCACAGAAACAAAGCGTTTAAAGCAGAAAAAACGTTCACAGAGGGGATCTATCTCGGATATTAAGGATGTCTAGAGGATGCCTAGAGGATGCCTAGAGGATGCAAAGGGACACCTATACTGCCTATAAAAAGGGGGAGCAACTCGTCTGCATCTCACTTTCAGACCAGCAGCCCACCTGTGCAGACCTCTGCAGCCTTCATCTGACTCTTGCTCTTCCACAGCATCCAGTCATGTCCACCGTGGATCATACCACAGTCCTTTTGGCAGCCACCATCCTTCTGCAACAGTATGAAGCCATCTACAGGCTCTGTGAACTCTACTATGGGAAGAAAAAGAGGCGGCCAAGAAGCGTCTGGGTCTGAAAATGGATCGGCAGAAGAGCAGAGTACGGACTGTACAACAAGCTGATGGTGGAGCTCAGGAACGAAGACACTCGGGCGTTCCAGAACTTCATGAGGATGCCTCCAGCCATGTTTGACGAAGTTGTGCAGCGCCTGACACCCAGGTTGACCAAGGCAAACACCAACTTCCGCCCCAGCCTGGAACCTGGGTTCAAGGTGGCACTCACTCTGTGCCACCTGGCCTCAGGGACCACCTACAAAAGCATGCGGTACAGCTGGAGGGTGCCACACAACACCATCAGCATTGTGGTCAGTGAAGTGGTGCAGGCCATCATCGAAGAATGCAAGGAGGAGCTCCTCCAGTGCCCCAACACTGAAGAAGGATGGAAAAAAGTTGCAGACCAGTGGTATCAGAGGTGGAACTTCCCACACACCGTTGGAGCCATCGATGGCAAGTACGTGGTCTGCAAAGCTCCAGCCAACTCGGGGTCCACTTATTTCAACTACAAGGGCTTCTTCAGCATCATCCTCTTTGCCATGGTCGATGCTGACTACAAGTTCATGTACATTGATGCTTCAGGCAACGGCTCATCTTCAGATGCCCAGGTATACAACGCCAGTCACCTCAAGGAGGGGCTGGAAGGCAACCTAATCGTGGGCTTCCCAGATCCAGACCCCCTGCCCAAGGACACCCAAGATGTGCCCTACTTCATCGTGGGGGATGACGCCTTCTCCCTCAAAACCTACCTCATGAAGCCATACACTTCCAGACTCCTGACCCGTGAAGAGAGGAACTTCAACTACAGGCTGTCCAGGGCAAGGTGGATGGTGGAGAACGCCTTTGGCATCCTGGCCAACAGGTTCCGGGTACTTCTCACCACCATGCAGCATCGCCCAGAGACCGTGAGGAGGATCGTGGAAGCTTGCTGCATCCTGCACAATCTCATGCACACCCACTACCCAGTCTTGCAAAACAGGCTCGTGGACCATCAACAAGGCAATGGGGACATGGAGCCTGGGGAATGGAGGCAAGGGCAAAACCTGATCGACACTCAGGAGGTGCAAGGCCACAACAGAGCCTCACAGGAAGGGAAGAAGCAGCACAACCTCCTGAAACACTGGTGCAACTCCCCAGTTGGAGCGGTGGAGTGGTAAGACAGGATGGTAGATGCTTAATGGATGCTTCCTTCAGCATGTCTCATCACACGGATGAGATTGGGCCATGTATGTTGAGTGGGCCTACAAGAAACAGGGCGTTTAATAAAGAGTTGTGTTTATGTTGACATGTGTGGATGATTGATTACATTATTATTGGTAATAAAGGGCCATAGGTGTGGCACCTGGGAGGGTGGACCATACAGTCCCACTATGCTTACACTGGAGGTTTATCTATCCCCACAGCTATTACCCATCCCAAAGGCATCCCTCCCCACCCCACTGCTATCTTAACCCATCCCACAAGCATGCAAAGGCTTAAACCAATTCTAAAATTTTCCACCAAGACTTTATTAAAAAAAAGAAATGAAGCAAGTGTGTGAATCAAAGATAAACTTTATTGAACAACAAGCTGTAAAAGAAAAATGACCCAAGTCAAGTGTCCAAATAAAGTCCACACCCATTCTCTGGCAGTCTTCACGGTCACTCGGAGGTGTGCCCAGTCTCAGGGGTGAAGTGTCCAGGTACTGTGGTGGTGGGTGGTGCTGGAGTGCCTGGCCTTGAGAGGACAACAGGGGACGGTGTGTTGAGAAAGGTCTCAGACAGCTGGCTCAGCCCCGTGATGCTGAGAGGTCCTTCCTCCATGCCATGGGGTGTCAGCCCCAGTACTGATGACAGATGTACTGAGGCCGGGCTTGGCTGTGGGGTGGAGGAAGGAGTAGTGTAGTGGGGCTGTCTGGTCTGCAGCTGGGTGAGGACTGGCGTGATTGGCATCGCTGTCGTCGGTGGCATCATTGGCGTGGATGGCATCGCTGGCATCGGTGGCATCATTGGCGTGGGTGGCATCGCTGTCGTCGGTGGCATCATTGGCGTGGGTGGCATCAGTGGCATCAGTGAAACAGGTGGCGATGGTGTCGCCCGATGACTCTGTGCCTGGACTGGGAAAGGCTGCTGCCTGTGCTGCTGAACCTCCTGGTAGCCGTAGCCCTGGTAGGTGAGGGGCTTTGGGAAGCCTTGGAATGGGAGGGACATCACCTGGGGTGGAGGACCAGGCCTGGCCTGGGTGGGAGCAGGTTCCTCTGGGTCTGGAGGGTTGTGTGAAGCAGCTTGGTGATCCGGTCCTTCACCAGCTGGTACTGTGGATCCGCCATTTCCCTGAGGACATAGGTGAGGAAGGGCTTGCAATTGGAGGAGGAGGAGTCGGTGTGGACCAGCTGAGAGAGGAGATCTGTGCTGGTGTGGATGGTGTCCCTGATCTCCAGCAGGACATTGTGGCTCTGCCCCTCCAGCTGTCTGGCTCTCTGCCTTTCTTCGAAGGCGGAGCTGGGGGGGTGGATGCGGCTAGGAGTGTGGTGGATTCGATATCTCCTTTCTCCCACTGCACCAGGGAGTCCTCTACGCACTCCACCACGCTTACCACACCTGTCCGCGGGTTCTCTGCCATGGCACGCTCCACAGAAACCTGCCTGGAGACAGGGACTGACTCTCGGCCGGAAGAGGACTGGCTCTCAGCAGGCTGCCAGAGAGAGAGGGTCATGAGAGGGGCTGCTGGTGCTCCTCGATGGTGGATCTCACCCTCCAGGAAGCTGCACCTGGCCATGACGTAGGTCTCTCTGTCTGTCAGCTTCACAGTGGCCTGGCCAGATTTCTTGAGGTGCAGCTTCCCATACCAGGTGTGCATGTGCTTCCACCAGCTGAGAAGCACCTCCAAAGTGTAACCCATATTCTCCTCCCTCTCTCTCCAAGCAGCCTGCTTCCGCTTGGTGTCCCTGTACACTGGTGTCCCTTCCGCCACAGATAGTCGTTCTCTCTCAGCCACTCTAGCACCTCATCCTCATGCGTCTCCGCAATGGAGCATTGCCTCCTCTCCCATTGTCGCATACGCCTCTTCCTCCCTTTGGCAGGACCAGATGGGCCCTCATCAGAAGGGCGCCCAGGTAGTAGGAGCTGCCCCTCCACACCACCACCAGCAGCAGCATCACCAGCAGAATCATCATCATCATCATCATCATCATCATCATCCTCACCAGCAGGATCATAATCAGCATCATCATCCTCACCAGCAGGATCATAATCAGCATCATCATCATCAGCAGCAGCAGGAACAGCAGGACCAGGATCAGCAGCAGTAGAGTAAGTACCAGCAGGCCCAGCAAGTCCAGGAGCACAAGCAGGAATAGGAGCGCGAGCAGGACCAGGAACACGAGCAGGACGAGTTAGACCAGGAGCACGAGCAGGACGAGCAAGTCCAGGAGCACGAGCAGGTCGAGCAGGACCAGCAGGACCAGGAGCAGCTTCAACAGAGTAAGCAACAGCAGAAGCCCCTCACCAGCAGAAGCACCACCACCAGGAGCAGCTTCAGCAGAAGCTCCAGCACCAGCAGAGTCAGGGGCAGGGGGAGGGAGGTTGGCCCTGTCCCTCTTGCCAGGGATGGCGGCAGGTTGCTGAGGCTTTCGCTTCCTCCCCATGGTTGTGGGGTTGCTGGCTGGCAGGGAGGCTGGCAGGCACCCAGGCTGGCAGGAAGGTTGGCAAGAAGCCTGGCAGGAAGGCTGGCAGAAAGCCTGACAGGAAGGCAGGCAGGCAGGCAGGCACCAAGGCTGGCTGGACGGCAGGCTGGCAGGGCAGGCAAGGAACTTGCAGATCTTTCCTTGGAATGCTGGCCATGTGTGAGCTGCTTCCCTTTATATCTGGGGGGCTTACGTAAGACTTCCCCCCCGCATGCGCATTTAACGGTCGGCATCCGTTCTGTTTCCGCTGTGCATTCACTAGGCTTCTGCTTTGCATCCGCTTTATGCGATAGGCTTCCGCTCTGCATCCACTTCATCCGGTCTGTCAATTTTTTGCTATCATTTTGAAAAATGATAACAGCATAATAATACTCCCAGCAGACAAAGGAAATTCCACAGTAGTAATGGACAGAAAAGACTATGAAACAAAATTGACAGACCTACTCCAACACTCCACATACAAACCTACAAACACAGACCCAATCACATATCTAGAAAAATTAACCAAGAAGAAAATTATAACCAGCCACATAAGCAAAGAAATCCAACAGACGATCATCCCAAGAGAAAAATCTTCTAGATGCCCCAAATTATACGGCCTCCCAAAAATACACAAAGAAGGCATACCTCTCAGACCCATAGTCAGCTCCAAAGGAGCACCATTACAAAACCTAGCTGAACATTTAGCAAAACAACTACAGCCCCGTGCTGAAACCGCAGCTTCATATGTACAAAACTCATACCACTTCTTAGAAATGATCAAAGATCTACACGTGGAACAAGAAGATCTGCTTGTAAGTTTCAATGTGGTTTCACTATTCACTCAAGTCCCAATAAAAGAAACTCTTGAAATCATCAAAAATAAATACCAACCAACTAAAGACCTCATGGAACTAACAGAACACTGCCTAACCAACACATATTTCATATACAAAGGACAAAGATTCAAGCAAATTGAAGGAGCCCCTATGGGATCACCACTGTCACCCATCATTGAAAACCTGTTCATGGAAGAATTCAAATCCAGAGCCCTGCCTAATGCCACCCACAAACCCAAACTATGGCTAAGATACATCGATGACACATTTGTGATTTGGCCCCATGGAAAAGAAAACCTAAACAATTTCCTAACACACCTAAACAGCACACCCCCCAAAATCAAGTTCACCATGGAAATGGAAATAAACAAACAACTACCATTCCTAGATGTACTAATCTACAAAAGAACAGATGGCACACTGGGACACACCATATACCAGAAGAAAACACACACCAACCGCTACCTCAACGCCCAATCCCACCACCACCCAGCACAGATAAATTCCGTGGCTAAAACACTAATTACCAGAACCAAACGCCTGGCAGACAAGACACATATAAAGACTGAACTATGCACCCTGACTAAAATATTGACAGCCAATGGCTTCCACAAAAACAAAATCACCAACTTGATCCACAAAAACACACCAAGACATAACAGAGACCTAGAAGATCAACAGACCTATGGAACAGCTGTCTTGCCCCACATTAGAGGTACTACAGATAAAATTAGTAAGATACTACACTGTTGAAGAATGATGGTGGCTGCCAAAAGGACTTTGTTACGATCCACGGTGGACATGACTGGATGCTGTGGAAGAGCAAGAGTCAGATGAAGGCTGCAGGGGTCTGCACCGCAGGGCTGCTGGTCTGAAAGTGAGATCCAGGAGAGTTGATCCCCCTTTTTTTAGGCAGTATAGGTTTTCCCCTATGTGTCCCTTTGCATCCTCTAGGCATCCTCTAGACATACTTAATATCCGAGATAGGTCCCCTCTGCGAACTTTTTTTTCTGTTTTAAATGCTTTGTTTCCATGCTGCATCCGCTAGGCATCCATTCTGCATCAGTTCTGCGTCCGTTCCGCTTCCTCCCTGCGTCCGTTTACCGCTGGAGCGGATGGAGTTGCGCGGATGCGCAGCGGATGCCTAGCGGATATAGCGGATGCGTAATGGATGCAGAATGGATGCCTAGCGGATGCCTAGTGGATGCAGAACGGACGCATTGGATATATTTTCCGCTCAAAAGTTCTGAGCAGTTCAAAACTTTCTGAGCGGATGAAACGTCAATAAACGGATGCTGGATGGATAGAGAGGATGAAAAACGGAGGCAGTGAGTACAGAACGGATGCATCACGTTAATCAACGGATGACAAGTGTTTTTCTCCGTTTTACATCCTCTTTCCATCCGTTGGTGCAGTGTGACAGGGGCTTTAATTGAGCTTTCATAACTAAACTCATGAATTTATTTATTTATTTATTTGGTTTCTTAAGGTCATCAAACTCTCATAAGGCTTACAATATGTACAATACATAGGCTAGAAATGCAACTTAAAACATGTGGTAGTTTACTACACAGTAATCTCTGAACTCATCTGATGTTTCAGACAAAATGGTAGAATTCTTTTTCTTTGTAGAACATCTGGAGTGCCAAATAGTTAGAGCATATGACAGATTTCATTCTGAGCCAGATGTTTGCTTTAGAAATGCCTTTACTTTTAGTTACTCATTGAGAAATGCTAATACTATAACACAGCTAGATCAGATTTTCACTAGCTTTTTTTAATGTTTAAGAGTTCTTTGAATTGGTCACATTCTGCCAATGATTAAGTAATGATTGCCAGTAGGATTTTAAAAGGAGAGACATTTCTATGACAGGAAGAGTCCTGATATTTCTAGAAATGCAAGAGCTATATAAAAAATAGTATTAAAAAAGAAACAAATTTGAACCTTAGAATTTAGAGATAAGAACTGAGTTGCAATTGGACAAGAAAAGCAGAACAATTGGAGCAAGAGAAGAAGAATGCCTTATGTAGAAAAAACAAGGAGTCCATCAGAAATTTGGAGACAAGCACTCCTTTCTGGAGAAGTTTTGTGCAAGGTACCATCCAAAATTGTAGAATTATATTTTTCAAAGTTAAATATAGTTTTCAGTGATTTTTTTAATATTACTTCAAGTCACAAAACATGTTCATCCTATAATTTAGATGACATTGTACATTTGTATATCACAGATTATATTTTATATTATTTTGAAAAATATAATGCCGAGAGGCCCATTAATCAACCACTTTATTAAAGTGCAAGGTGCTGTCTATCTTTCGTCAGTACAGTTTCAACTACTTCAGGAAACATGCTTTTCTGATTACTTATTGAATGAGCAAGGTGCCTTTTGGTAGCCCGTGTGTTGGGCTTCATTTAAAATTGTGCCCTGTGAGGAAGGCTGTGTGAAGCTTTGAAATGATACTTTGCAACTTCAAGAGAAGCACTTTAAATCTGGATTTGCAAAGCAGGATAACTTCCTAATACCAAACAGCCAAACTTTTTTTATCTGTTGCTTTGCTTGTTATCACTCTTGGTGTCACTTCCAGTAGTCAGAAAATGCTTAAGTGCATGTATTGTGCAACTACAAATGCCTCTCCTGGTGATTTCCACTGACCTACTAGAAGTGCCAGAGGAGATTCCAGAACTGATACTAAGAGCTTCAGTAATGCAGATTGAATCATCCATCCCATAAAGACTTCATAGAGGCAAAATGTGGCCCTCTCCAAAAAGACTGCCTTAATTTATGTGCAAGGGGCCCTATACATTCTACAAGCAGCTACATTTCTCTGTTGATGACAAGAGTGATAAGATTTGCTACTTGAGCAAATTATTCATTGGTGAGAAAGCAAGGGTCATGGAACTGCTTCATTCAATGCTAGCAGGCTCTACCCTTATGCTGTTCCTCAGCGAACGTTGATTATGTTTTCTTTGGTTAGACTTGATCTTCCAGTCATAAGAATGTGCTTTCGATTAGAGATATTTCCCAGTAATTTCAAAAGCGGATGGGTGGGTGGGAAAGGGACAGTAGCAAATCATGCTCTCTCCCAACTGACTTTCGCAGCACAACCTACCTCCTGGGGTAGAAATAATGGAGCAGTTTGTAGCAAGAGTGAAAATGCAGCCAAGAGAGAGAAGAAGAAGGAGGGAGGGGGAAACCACTGGTAAGCAAAATATGCTAGAAAGATACCGGTTAACCTAATTAGAGAAACATTCTCCCACCCTACTTTCTTTTCTTCCCTCTTTCTTCTTCACCAAATGCAAATGATTCCACTTCACTCCTCCTGCTCCAGTTTACCTTTCACGTCCACGTGCATTCTTGTCCATTTTCCGACTGCTGCAAGCTTTTAAGAGATGTTCAATAGGACAAAAAAAAAACCTCACCATCCCATGGCTTAAAACAAATACAATTGGGGGAAACAGAGACATTTTAAACCTGTAACACGCACTACTGTCATGTTAGCTACTGAGAATTCCCCTTTCTCTGATAAGCGGCTGCAAAGTACTAATAGGCAAAAAAGTATCTTCTCCATCTCTCTCTCTCTCTCTCTCTTTTGCTATAAGACAAAGCAAGGCAAAAACAACAGAGTTTTACTATATGTTGGTACATGGGGGCAATTTGGGGAGAGGGAATGAGGACATTAGGAACAAACTGGCTCTGGAATGGATTGAGAAAGGTTTATTATTCTGAGCAGCACTCAGTCAAGTGTGGCCCCCATGAGCAGAGAGTAATGTTGGTGAATCATCCTGGGGGTTTTCTTTTCCTCTGTGTGTGAGTGGTATCCATCTGTCAGCTGTCACTGCTAGTGAGAGATATACAGAGCTGTCACTTCTCGTCAGCCAGCATTTGTGAGGCCTTGTTGCAGCTGCTACACAAGGCATACTGTCCTTATTGAAGGCCGGCGTGGAGTCTGCAAGTGGGATTATTCTTGGTAGGGTGAAAGAGATGTCAGGACTACTCCAAGAGAATAGTTCTGAACTCCCAGAAAGGACTTTTTTTTTAAAAAAAGAAAAAAATATGAAGAGGCTGAGATTGATTTGGATTGTGTTTTTACGACTGCTAAAAGAAAAATTGGAAACTGAGCTGGAGAAAGATTTGCCTTTTACCATGATGTTAGATGGGAGCTGCTCTAATGGATGATATCTGTATAATCCTAAAATACAGCACGAAAAAAGGATTTCTGCTCTGGGAATGGAGATAAGACAAATATGAAGAAATAATAAATTAAAAGAAGAATGAACTTGCTTAATTCAACTCCGGACAGCTAATCTGAGTACAATTTCTTCACGTAGTTTCGGAAATACATAATGTGGATGTAACAAGGATAATTACCTTGTTCTCATGATAGTAGCATGAAAAATATCCTCTTTTCTATTGCTGTGCTCCTAAAGCTAAAAAAAACAAAAAAAGGGAGATAATTACATCTCCACTCTATCCATCCCAAAATAAAATGCATTTGTATTTGTAAACAATGCCTAAGTAAAGGTTTCGTAAAGATGTTCCCCTAAGGGAATATTTAACAGGGGCCAGAGTAAGCCAGCGTGATTATGGTCTGCCTTTAGAAAATATGAGTATTTCTTCAATGCCCATTTTTCAATATAAGCAAGTAAGCAAATTTCCCAAATAGATACAAACAAAACATTTTTCAAAAAAATTAAAATGCATGACCAACTAGGACCTAATCCATCCATAATTAAAGTTAACTCAGCCTAAAACAAAAGTGAACATTACACAAAGAAAATAAAATCAGGATATATCAGGATATTTTAACAGACACCATAAAAGTAACACTTATACAAATATGAAACCTTAAATTTACAACCTAACACCTTGCTATGTGCTGATAGAAATAAGATTTGCACCAAGATAAAACTACCATCTAGTTTTACTCACCCCCATTCTCAATGTTTACTTACAGTTGCTTCCACCAATCAATCTAGATTATGAGGAAGATAAATTTTCACACCTCTTTTAAATGCATCGAAAGATGTGTGATACTGGATAGAAAAGGAAGACATATCCAAACAATTAGCAGCAGATAACACATGTTTTAAAAATGTGCAATCATACTCTGGGATTTTTTTTGTTAGATCATAAACATATATGACCATAACCTATAATTAAAACTCAGTATCAGACCTTTTCATAGGTTGCCATAATATTTATACAGAATAGAATAGAATAGAAGAATACAATAGAATACAACAGAGTAAGGTAGGGTTGGGTAGGGTAGGGTAAGGTTGGGTAGGATATTTCTAATGCACTTACATCCTAAAAAAGTAGGACCACAGGCTTTCTTGGTAAAGAAATTTTAACCTTGTTGGCATGCTGGAGCAACATTTCAATATCAAAGAATAAAGAAGAGAGTGGTAAGGACAGCTGAAAAGATTGTTGGAACCTCACTTCCTATTATTCAGGATAGTGCTTATAAGCGCTATGTGTTTAGAGTGCAAAGCACTGTTAGGGACCCCACACAGCCACTTCACCATCTGTTTCTGTTGGTCCCCTCTAGGAGGTGGTCTCAAAGTATTTCTAGCAGGACTGCCAAATTCTGTAACAGCTTTGTGCCTTATGCCATCCATTAGATAAACTCGGAAGATTCGTTTTTCTCACCATATACATGTATACATCTGGAATAAACTTGTAACTGTGTTACAAGACCCTGGGTTCAGGGGAAAACCCAGAGTTTAGAAGGTTGCCAAAGATAAGACCACTTTCTGGAAGTGATTGCTTTAAAGGACAACATTTAGAAAGACTAGATCCAAAGGCAATGTTTCAGGGACATTCAGTATATTCCATCATTTCTAGTAATCTTAAGCAGCATCTTTTCATTCCTAGCCTCATAAATTATCCTGGCATTCCACCCTTCTTTCTGAATTATTAAAAAAAATATATTAAAGCTTGGCAAGGGTGGGAGGTGGCACTATTAGTCTATGTAGCCTAGAGGCACCCTATACTCTTGAGTTGGCATGCTTTTGCCTTCCTGTCCATCCTTACCTTCTGTCTCTTGCTTGGCTTGTCTGGCTTCGGTATTTATTTTCCTTAAAATATATCATTCCTCCTCACAGCTTTTTAGAGGAGCTGGGAATGGAGTCATGGTACCTTTCATTTGCAGCGAAGAGCCAAATTTTGTTTACGGAAAGTTACTGCCAGCAATGTTCTTGGCAGCAGAAAGATGTGTAAGTCCTCAAAGGACACATTCCTGAGAAGAGGATGGTGTAACATAAAATAGCAAAGAATTGTACTGCAGATTCTGCTTTGAAAGGAATTGGAAGGTTCAGTTATCATCCCAATCCATTGCTGGAAGAATAGATGAGAACTGAAGAGAAAGAGCGGGGTTGGAATTATTCATTGTAGGAGAGATCTGAATATTCTTTTCCCTAACATTTAAAATATTGAGCATCTTCACACCATCACAGGCATCTTCAAAGAAGTCTGGCCTTTCCTGCTGGGCTTTCTGAATTGAGCATGATTACAGCATGGTCTTGCCAATGTTTCTTCTGCTTTTTTGTTTTTGTTTTTTAAAAGAGAAATTCCATGAAAGGAGACCCTTGGATCAGAAATCAACCTGAATATCTCACAGCCAAAAGTTTGAACAGAGTTTGAACAGAGTATATTTTATCTAATCTGCACTTATCCCTGTTGGACGTAGCTTTTGATCTGAAGCAGCAAACAAAAATGCTAACTTTTAGCTCCTATGGTGAGAAAGTAAAACTAAACATAAATTAATGTTGGAAAAGCAAATCTTTTCCGCCAAGAAAGATCTGCTATTCCATTTCTGTCTTACTTCACACAACAATCTCCTTATTCAGTGATCCATAAATTGTGTGTGTGTGTGTGTGTGTGTGTATGGTTTCCCAAAATGACTAAAATTAACATTTTTAAAACAAATTAAACAGTTAAAAATACACAAGCTATAAAACAATGCAGTACAGATAGTCCTTGACTTCTGACAGTTCATTTAGTGACCATTCAAAGTTACAATGGCACTGAAAAAAAAGGTGGCTTGTGACTGTTTTTCAGACTTACAACTATTGTAGCATCCCTGTGGACACATGATCAACATTCAGATGCTTGGCAACTGACTCATATTTATGATGGTTGCAATGTCCCAGGGCCATATAATCACCTTTTGTGGCCTTCAGGCAAGCAAAATCAATGGGGAATCTAGGGAAGCCAGATTTACGTAACAACTGCGTTATTGATTTAATAAATACACTGATTCACTTAACAAATTTGGTAAGAAAAGTCATAAAATGGGTCAAAATTCACTTAAATCTCTCAGTTAGCCACAAAAATTTTAGGCTTAATTGTGTTAGTCAAATGAGGACTACTTATAAAAATTCAATTACAGAGATGACCAGAAGACTGTAAAACAAAAACCAGAAAATAAAACAGCAAAATTAAGGTTATTTTTTTAAAAATCCAACATTACAATGAAAATAGAGTAATAAAGTATTTATGTCACCTTTTATTGCTACATTCAAGATAATGTATAAATAAAGCAATCAAAATTTATAACAAGTCACAATTTAGGATAATAATAATAATAATAATAATAATAATAATAATAATAATAATAATAATAATAATAATAATAATATTGAGCCATTGGATATTCTGATTGACCCTTAGGGATCAACACAGACCACTTTTGAGAACCCTGGAAAAAACAGTAGTCCAAAGAGTTTATGTTTCTTTTTATATTATTGTAGCTTATTTCCTACCCACCAGTTTTTACAATTCCAGTACAGATTCAAGATACATAAAGTTAGCTTAGCATTGCAAAATCTCAGCAGTGTATTTAACCCAGCAAAGGCCAAGCTTTTTAAAAATATAAACAGTTCCCAGAAGCAGCTTCTGATGTATCTGAATAATAATCCACCTCACTTGGAACAGCTTATATCCTCCAACACTATCTGAACAGTTCCTAGGTCCTTGGTTAGGACTCAAGCTGTTGAACTACCAACCAGCTCCAAAGGCTGTGAATCTTAATCTTTATTAACCACCACCACCAATAACAAAAAAAAACAAAAACAACAAAAACAAAAACAACAATAATAATGATAAATATGATGATGGTTGCAATCTCAATTTGGTAGGTAGGTAAGCAGTGATCCCCAATCGAGAGATATCCTCATAATCAATGCCTTGTTTAGGTCTGGAAAGATCTTCTTCACCTCCATTTCCATGCAAATTCACAACTTCTTAATTTTAAAAATCTTATTACACTTGAAGTAATTGAAACCTTCCTGAGTTGTTCAGAACTTTACAGGATAATATTCTGAATTATGATGGCAGAATAACATGATGCCAAAATGGATCAGAAAGGAGGGAGATGTCATGTTATTTCTAGTTGAAAGTTAAAGCTGTACACCAAAACTTCAAGGCCCTAGGAATAAATCCTTCAGATTGACCCCTTTGGTGGTTGTACGGCATGATGGCCTCAGTCCACCAAAGGATAATTGACAGAATTACGACAGATGGCCTTATAAACACCAGTCTTTCCTGGGGGAGGACAAGAAAAATGTGCTGCTTCAGAGATTTGGGACTCTGATAAGAGTTATCATGATTAAGAAGACCAGAAGCCTGGGGATCTTTATAAACTTAGTTATTCTCTGAGATGGGAAATGACAAGCCTGAAGTAAATTGGGAGGTGAAACTTGTTTACAGCCACTTGATGCCGAATGTGCTATTTTGTTGGATACAAAGATCACATAGATGTTTACTGATAGAAAGAAAAGGGTGTTAAAAAGCTCAAATATTCTTAACATTTCTGTCTAGATATCCACAAATTATCTACAGGGCTTCTGTCAAGCCACAGAAAACTGGCTCATTGAGAAACATTTCTTATAAAAATCATTGTAAGAATATTGCTGTTTCCCTCCCCCCCCCCTCATTTTCAGTATCTTAGGTGGACTGTTGAATGTGCTCTTCCATCCATTTCTGTGCCTGCTGTAAAAATGGCTCTCTTACCTATACCTGCTTTGTGCAGGAAGACAGCCTGACTTCAGAGCAGGAAAGTGTAGAAGGCAGGCAGACGGACAGAAAAACAGACAAACAGACAGACAGACAGAGAAGCACATCTCTTCTGTTGGGTTTTAGCTGTTTGGACTCTGTTTGTCTGGTTAGTAAACAGCAGTGGATCTTTGCCTTACTTTGTCTAGCTCTATTCTTTTAATTAATAAACAATGTGTGAATGACAACAGAAAAAAGTGTGTGGGAAAGGAGCAGTTAATTTATATAAGGACTCTCTCCTCTCCCAGTCATCCACCTACTTTGAGGCCCACCCCTGTGCTGTGTTTTCTTAGTAAGGAAGAATATGTGCTGATTTGGCTGTCTTGAAATAAACCAGGCCACAAGAAAGCAGGAACACACACCAGAGTACCAAAAGAAACATAATGATTATAATCCGTAATACATCATGGTATTCAGTATGACACTAAAGTAAGGCAGAAAGGAAACAGGCTTCTATCTAATAATGACTCATTTGGAATGTAAGTCATATAGCAGGTGTGCATGTGCATTTGTATGTGTGCAAGGGTCTGCTTGTGTGTTCTGTGATTGATTCTGGTTTTGGATGACAATACAATGCTGGGACTTCTCAAGAAGAGCAGCAAACAAAAAGCTGAGTCTTAATTCCCCATGTCCCCTTCACCTCCTCTGGTGCTTCTGATAGTTCTTTGTGGCCAATTCTGTCTTCAGGTTCCAGGAAAGGTGATAAGTGGGTCAGCCAATTTGGGAAAAGCCAGTTCATCATCAAAGATTGGTGAGCAGGGAATTCTTGGCATGTCCTTCCTGGGGAGGGTTATCCTCCATGCTGACAACAGAAAAAGCCTTGATGAAGAGAAAGAGAAACGATGTAGGCACCCTGCCAACACATCTCATATTTCTTCTGTAACCTGGTGCCTTGCGCATATGTTGGGAAACACATGTCTTTAATTCCTACTGGAATCAATGGTACTTGGTTTCATACAAATATCATACAATTAGGTACTGTGATGATTATCAGTACGGTATCATAAAAAATGACTGAAGCAAACAAAAAAAAAGTAGGTTTCAGCCCCTTTAATTATTCTAGGTTTTAATAAGTGGTAAAGCTTCTAAAAGGAAGTCGTAAATCAATATATTTTGTCAGATTAAGACAAGTTCTGGAAAGTCGTTTTTATATAATTTTATAACATTTTGTTTTCCCCGAGTCCTTCTGTATTTAATAATGTTCTTTGTGTTACAAAATACATTTGGTATATTGATAAAACTTTTCATATGTACCATAGAGTAGTTTTATAATGAAATAAAATGACAGGAAGAAATAGATAATAAATGGTTTTAAAAAAATAAAATTGCATATCCAAGAATTAAGGCCCTGTCACACTGCCCAACGGATGCAAAACGTTTGTAAAAAGGACACAGCGGACGAGAAAAATGTTCCATCCATTGTTATCTGCTCTCAAAAGGGGCAAAAATTTGCATAACCAGAGCGGACAACGGACGGATGGAACGGACGGGGGGAGGACATAGGGCGGATGGAAAGCGGTTGCGGAACGGAAGCCCAGAGGATGGAAGCGGATGAGAACAGATGACACATCCACAAGGCTTCCGGGGGACCTCAGCAAAGCGGACGCGGAATGGATGAAGCGGATGCACAGCGGATGCACAGCAGATGAAGCGGATGCACAGCGGATGCACAGCGGATGCACAGCGGATGCACAACGGATGCACAGCGGAAGCCTAACGGATGCCTAGAGTTAATTGCGCATGCGGGGAGGATGCAATGCGTAAGCCCCGCGGATATAAGGGAAGCAGCTCGGAGCAGGTCACCATTCAGAGGAAAGACCTGCTGCCGGACGGATTGACAGCCTTGCCTGCCCTGCCTGCATGCCTGCCTGCAAGCCTTGCTGCAAGCCTTGCTGCCAGCCTTGCTGTCTGCCTGCCTGCAAGCCTTGCTACAAGACTCCCTGCCAGCCTTGCTGCCAGCCTCCCTGCCAGCCTTGCTGTCTGCCTGCCTGCCAGCCTTGCTGCCAGCCAGTCTGCCTGCCAGCCTTGCTGCCTGCCTGCCTGCCAGCCTTGGTTCATGCCTGCCTGCCAGCCTTGGTGCGTGCATTCCTGCCAGCCTTGGTTCATGCCTGCCTGCCAGCCTTCCTGCTAGCCTTGGTGCCAGCCTTCCTGCCAGGCTTGGTGCCTGCCTGCCAGCCTTGGTGCCAGCTTTCCTGCCAGCCTTGGTTCCTGCCAGCCTCCCTGCCAGCCAGCAACCCCACAACCATGGGGAAGAACAGAAAGCCTCAGCCATCTGCTGCCAGCCCTGGCAACAGGGACAGGGCCACCATCCCACCCCCTGGCCCTCACTCTGGTTCTGCTGGGGCTTCTGTAGCACGGGCTCGCTCTTCTGGGGCTGGAGATTCTGCTGCTTCTGCTTCTGGAGGAGCTGATGATGCAGGGGATCAGACAAGCACTCCAGAACCAGCCACCTCCAAAGCACCTGGACCCTTCACCCCGAGACTGAATGATCAAGAGGAGTGCCAGAGACTCATTTTTGTTTTATAGCTTCTTGTTACTAAATTCTATCTTTGATTCACACACTTGCTTCATTTCTTTTTTTTAATAAAGTCTTGGTGGAAACATTTAGAAATGGTTTAAGCCTTTGCAGGCTAGAGGGATGGGTTAAGATAGCAGTGGGATGGGCAGGGATACCTGTGGAATGTGTAATAGCTGTGGGATGGGCAGGGATAACTTTGGGATGGGTAATAGCTGTGGGATAGATAAACCTCCAGTGCAAGCATAGTGGGACTGGATGGTCCACCCTCCCAGGTGCCACACCTATGGCCCTTTATTATCAATAATAATGTAATCAATCATCCACACATGTCAACATAAACACAACTCTTTATTAATGCCCTGTTCATTGTAGGGCCACTCAACATACATGGCACAACCTCATCAGTGTTATGCCACAGGATCAAGGGAGCATCCATTAACCATCTATCATCCTGTCTTGCCACTCCACTGCTCCAGCTGGGGAGTTGCACCAGTGTCTCAGGAGGTTGCACTGCTTCTTCCCTTCACGTGAGGCTCTGATGGGGCCTTGCACATCCTCAGTGTCAATCAGGTATTGCCCTTGCCTCCATTCCCCAGGCTCCATGTCCCCACTACCTTGTTGGAGGTCCACGAGCCTGTTCTGCAACACTGGGTAGCAGGTGTGCATGAGATTGTGCAGGATGCAGCAAGCTTCCATGATCCTCCTCACGGTCTCTGGGCGATGCTGCATGTTGGTGAGAAGTACCTGGAACCTGTTGGCCAGAATGCCAAAGGCGTTCTCCACCACCCGCCTTGCCCTGGACAGCCTGTAGTTGAAGATCCTCTCTTCATGGGTGAGGCATTTGGAGGTGTAGAGCTTCATGAGGTAGGTTGTGAGGGAGAAGGCGTCATCCCCCATGATGAAGTAGGGCACATCTTGCGTGTCGTTGGGCAGGGGGTCTGGATCTGGGAAGCCCACGATGAGGTTGCATTCCAGCCCCTCCTTGAGGTGACTGGCGTTGTATACCTGAGCATCTGAAGATGAGCCATTGTCTGAAGCATCGATGTACATGAACTTGTAGTCAGCATTGACCATGGCGAAGAGGATGATGCTGAAGAAGCCCTTGTAGTTGAAATAAGTGGACCCCGACTTGGCTGGAGATTTGCAGGCCACGTGCTTTCCATCGATGGCTCCAACAGTGTGGGGGAAGTTCCACCTCTGATACCACTGCTCTGCAACTTTCTTCCAGCCTTCTTCAGTGGTGGGGCACTGGAGGAGCTCCTCCATGTATTCTTCGATGATGGCCTGCACCACTTCTCTGACCACAATGTTGATGGTGTTGTGTGGCACCCTCCAGCCGTACTGCATGCTTCTGTAGGTGGTCCCTGAGGCCAGGTGGTGCAGAGTCAGTGCCACCTTGAGCCCAGGTTCCAGGCTGGGCCAGAAGTTGATGCTCTGCTTGGTCAACCTGGGTGTCAGCCGCTGCACAACTTCATCAAACATGGCTGGAGGCATCCTCATGAAGTTCTGGAATGCACGAGTGTCTTCATTCCTGAGATCCACTATCAGCTTGTTGTACAGTCCATCCTCTGCTCTTCTGGTGATCCATCTTCGGACCCAGACGCTTCTTGGCCACCTCCTTTTCTTCCCGTAGTAGAGTTCACAGAGCCTGTAAATGGCTTCGCACTGTTGCAGAAGGATGGTGGCTGCCAAAAGGACTTTGTAATGATCCACGGTGGTCATGACTGGATGCTGTGGAAGAGCAAGAGTCAGATGAAGGCTGCAGAGGTCTGCACCACAGGGCTGCTGGTCTGAAAGTGAGATCCAGGTGAGTTGCTCCCCCTTTTTATAGGCAGTATAGATTTTCCCCTAGGTGTCCCTTTGCATCCTCTAGGCATCCTCTAGACATCCTTAATATCTGAGATAGGTCCCCTCTGTGAACATTTTTTCCATTTTAAATGCTTTGTTTCCATTCTGCATCCACTAGGCATCCGTTCTGCATCCGTTCCGTGTCTGTTCCGCTTCCTCCCTGCGTCCGTTTACCGCTGGAGTGGATGGAGTTGTGCGGATGCGCAGCGGATGCCTAGCAGATATAGCAGATGCGTAATGGATGCAGAACGGATGCCTAGCGGATGCCTAGAGGATGCAGAATGGACGCATTGGATACATTTTCTGCTCAAAAGTTTTGAGCAGTTCAAAACTTTCTGAGCGGATGAAACGTCAATAAACGGATGCTGAACGGATAGAGAGGATGAAAAACAGAGGCAGTGAGTACAGAACGGATTCATCGCGTTAATCAATGGATGACAAGTGTTTTTCTCCATTTTACATCCTCTTTCCATCCGTTGGTGCAGTGTAACAGGGGCTTTATGGGTCAAAGGAAACTAATATGAGCTGCATTGGGTCAAATTACCAGTATTTAGCTTCATTTCTTTGAAAATTAATTCTGAGTCAATAATATGTCTGTGGTCACTGAAAGGAAAACAACTATGAATGGGAAGTTGATACGGAACACTATTTCTAGAAATATATTCCTAGGCCAAAATATGTTTGTTTAACAATATTTCTGAATGTTGCATCAATTATATTAAATTTCTCCAGAATCAATTCTTAGTTTTAAGTTACTTAGTTATAACATTTGCTTTTGTAATCCTACTAACTCAACCCTTATTCATTTAATATAATTGATTATATGTATCACCACCATTCAGAGTTTCAAGGCAACAGAGGAAGGCATTAGAGTCACAGTTAAAAACAAACACACCAACAATAGAACAATATTGTAGGTTTATTATTATATTATGGGATGGTGATGATGGTGATAATTTTAAGGGCTACAATATTCTATTGACATTGCTTGAGGGAGAGACGTGAGATAATGCTAAGACTGGCCTTGTTCTCATCTTGTCCTTGTCATCTGCAATGACATTAGCAGAAGTGGTACTTCAGAACACAAAGCTATTACAACTAAAGCCCATGTCACACTGCACCAACGGATGGAAAGAGGATGTAAAACAGAGAGAAACACTTGCCATCCTTTGGTTAACACGATGCATCCGTTCTGTACTCACTGCGTCCCTTTTTCTTCCTCTCTATCTGTCCAGCATCCGTCGACTGAGGTTCCATCCGCTCAAAAGGTTTTGAGCTGCTCAAAACTTTTTGAGCGGAAAATGTATCCAACGTGTTGGTTCTGCATCCGCAACGCATACGGGGAACATCAGTTCTGCATCCGTCGTCATCCGTTACGCATCTGCTACATCCACGAAGGCATCCGCTGCGCATCCGCACAACTCAAATCCGCTCCAGCGGTAAACAGACACAGGTAGGAAGCAAAACGGACGCGAAAGGGATGCGCAGCGTGACTAGGACAGAGAAAGGATGAAAGTGGATGCAGCTAGCATACAAAGCATTTAAAACGGAAAAAACGTTTGCAGAGGGGACCTATCTCAGATATGAAGGATGTCTAGAGGATGCCTAGAGGATGCAAAAGGACACCTAGTGGAAAACCTATACTGCCTATAAAAAGGGGGAGCAACTCACCTGGATCTCACTTTCAGTCCAGCAGCCCTGCTGTGCAGACCTCTGCAGCCTTCATCTGGCTCTTGCTCTTCCACAGCATCCATTGATGTCCACCATGGATCGTAACACACTCCTTTTGGTAGCCACCATCGTTCTGCAACAGTGCGAAGCCATCTACAGGCTCTTTCAACTGTTGTATAGGAAGAAAAGGAGGCGGCCAAGAAGCATCTGGGTCCGAAGATGGATCGGGAGAAGAGCAGAGTACAGACTGTACAACAAGCTGATGGTGGAGCTCAGGAATGAAGACCCTCGTGCATTCCAGAACTTCATGAGGATGCCTCCAGCCATGTTTGATGAAGTTGTGCAGCGGCTGTCACCCAGGTTGACCAAGCAGAGCACCAACTTCCGGCCCAGCCTGGACCCTGGGCTCAAGTTGGCACTGACTCTGCACCACCTGGCCTCAAGGACCACCTACAGGAGCATGCAGTACGTCTGGAGGGTGCCACACAACACCATCAGCATTGTGGTCAGAGAAGTGGTGCATGCCATCATCGAAGAATACTGGAGGAGCTCCTCCAGTGCCTCTCTGCTGAAGAAGGCTGGAAGAAAGTTGCAGAGCAGTGGTATCAGAGGTGGAACTTCCCCCACACCGTTGGAGCCATAGATGGCAAACACGTGGCCTGCAAAGCGCCAGCCAAGTCGGGGTCCACTTATTTCAACTACAAGGGCTTCTTCAGCATCATCCTCTTCGCCATGGCCGATGCTGACTACAAGTTCATGTACATCGATGCTTCAGGCAACGGCTCATCTTCAGATGCCCGGGTATACAGTGCCAGTGACCTCAAGGAGGGGCTGGAATCCAACCTCATCATGGGCTTCCCAGATCCAGACCCCCTGCCCAACGACACGCAAGATGTGCCCTACTTCATCATGGGGGATGATGCCTTCTCCCTCAGAACCTACCTCATGAAGCCCTACACCTCCAGATGCCTCACCCATGAAGAGAGGATCTTCAACTACAGGCTGTCCAGGGCAAGGCGGGTGGTGGAGAATGCCTTTGGCATCCTGGCCAACAGGTTCCAGGTACTTCTCACCACCATGCAGCATTGCCCACAGACCGTGAGGAGGATCGTGGAAACTTGCTGCATCCTGCACAATCTCATGTGCACCTGCTACCCAGTGTTGCAGAACAGGCTTGTGGACCTCCATCAAGGCAATGGGGACATGGAGCCTGGGGAATGGAGGCAAGGGCGAAACCTGATAGACACTGAGGATGTGCAAGGCCCCAAAAGAGCCTCACATGAAGGGAAGAAGCAGCGCAACCTCCTGAGACACTGGTGCAACTCCCTAGCTGGAGCAGTGGAGTGGCAAGACAGGATGGTAGATGGTTAATGGATGCTTCCTTCAGCCTGTCTCATCACACGGATGAGGTTGGGCCATGTATGTTGGGTGGGCCTACAATGAACAGGGCATTTAATAAAGAGTTGTGTTTATGTTCAAATGTGTGGATCAATGCTTACATTGTTATTGATAATGAAGGGCCAAAGGTGTGGCACCTGGGAGGGTGGACCATACAGTCCCACTGCTATCTTCACCTATCCCACAAGCATGCAAAGGCTTAAACCATTTCTAAAAGTTTCCACCAAGACTTTATTGACAAAAATAAATGAAGCAAGTGTGTGAAGCAAAGATAATCTTTATTAATAACAAGCTGTAAAAGAAAAATGACCCAAGTCAAGTGTCCAAAGCAAAAATAAAGTCAACAGGTAGCCACCCAGTCTCTGGCACTCTTCTTGGTCACTCCGAGGTATGCCCAGTCTCAGGGGTGAAGGGTCCAGGTGCTGTGGAGTTGGCTGCTGCTGGAGTGCTGGTCTGAAGCGCTACTGGGGTGCCTGGCCCCGAGAGGACAACAGGGGACGGTGTGTTGAGGAAGCTCTCAGACAGCTGACTCAGCCCCGTGATGTTGAGAGCCCCTTCCTCCATGACGTGGGGTGTCAGCCCCAGTACCGATGACAGATGTACTGAGGCCGGGCTTGGCTTTGGGGTGGAGGAAGGAGCAGTGCAGTGGGGCTGTCTGGTCTGTAGATGGGTGAGGACTGGTGTCGGTGGCATCTGTGGCGTGGGTGGCCTCAGTGGCATGGGTGGCTTCGGTGTCATCAGTGGAACTGGTGGCAACGGTGGCATCTGATGAACCTGTACCTGGACTGGGAAGGGCTGCTGCCTGTGCTGCTGGACCTCCTGGTAGCCATAGCCTTGGTAGGTGAGGGCCTGTGGAAAGCTTTGGAAGGGGACTGACATCACCTGGGGTGGAAGAGCAGACCTGGACTGGGTGGAAGCAGGTTCATCTGGGTCTGGAGGGTTGTGAAGCAGATCAGTGATCCTGTCCTTCACCACCTGGTACTGGGCTTCTGCCATGTCCATGCGGGTCTGGCTCACATAGGTGAGGAAGGGCTTGTGGTTGGAGGATGAGGAGTCGGTGTGTACCAGCTGAGAGAGGAGATCTACGCTGCTCCTGATGGTGTCTCTTATCTCCAGCAGGACAGTATGGCTCTGTCCCTCCGGTTTTCCTCTCTGCCTTTCTGTGGAGGTGGAGCTGGGGGTGGATGCGGGTTGGCCTGTGGTGGAAGTGCTGTCTCCTTTCTCCCACTGCGTCAGGGGGTCCTCCACGTGCTCCACCACGGGTAGTACAGCTGTCGGGGGGGTCTCTGTCGTGGCTCGCTCCACAGATACCTGCCTGGAGACAGGAGCTGACTCTCTGCCGGAAGAGGACTGGCTCTCAGCAGGCTGCCTGAGAGAGAGCTTTGTGAGTGGGGCTGCTCCTCGGTGGTGGATCTCACCCTCCAGGAAGCTGCACTTGGCCATCATGTAGGTCTCTCTGTCCGTCAGCTTGACCGCGGCCTGGCCAGATTTCTTGAGGTGCAGCTTCCTGTACCAGGTGTGCATGTGCTTCCACCACCCGAGGAGGACCTCAGAAGTGTAGCCCAGGCTCTCCGCCTTCTCTCTCCATGCTGCCTGCTTCCACTTGGTGTCCCTATAGAGCTATGTCCCTCAGCCACTCCAGCACCTCATCCTCATGTTCCTCTTCTATGTTGTGTTGCCTCTTCTCCCGTTCTCACCTCTACCTCTTCCTCCCTTTGGCAGGACCACATGGGCCCTCATCAGAGGGGCTTCCAGGTTGTAGGGGCTGCTCCTCCACACCACCACCAACAGCAACAGTAGCAGCAAAAGCAGGAACAGCAGGACCACCACCAGCAGCAGCAGCAGGACCAGGATCAGCAACAGCAGAGTAAGCACCAGCAGTGCCAGCAGCACCAGCAGGACCAGCAGGACCAGGAGCCCGAGCAGGACCAGGAGCACCCGCAGGACCAGCAGGACCAGGAGCACCAGCAGGACCAGGAGGACGAGCAATACCAGGAGCACCAGCAGGACCAGCAGGATGAGGAGCAGCGCCAGCAGAGTAAGCCCCAGCAGAAGCCCCAGCACCAGGAGTAGTGCCAGCAAAGTAAGCACCAGAAGAAGCACCACCGCCAGAAGCAGCATCAGCAGAGTAAGCACCAGCAGAAGTACCCCCGCAAGAAGCAGCATCAGCAGAGTAAGCACCAGCAGAAGCACCACCGCCAGAAGCAGCTTCAGCAGAGTAAGCACCAGCAGAAGCACCACCGCCAGAAGCAGCATCATCAGCTCCTCCAGATAAGCAGAAGCAGCAGAAGCCCCAGCCCCAGAAGAGCGAGCCCGGGCTGCAGAAGCCCCAGCAGAAGCAGAGTGAGGACCAGGGGGTGGGTGGGTGGCCCTGTCCCTCTTGCCAGGGCTGGCAGCAGATGGCTGAGGCTTTCTCTTCTTCCCCATGGTTGTGGGGTTGCTGGCTGGCTGGCTGGCTGACTGGCTGGCAGGCAGGCTGGCAGGCAGGCTGGCAGACAGGCTGGCAGGCAGGCTGGAGAGCTGTGTCTGGAAGCAGGTCTTTCCTCTGAATGGTGACCTGCTTGGGAGCTGCTTCTCTTTATATCCACGGGGCTGATGCAATGAATCCTCCCCGCATGCGCAGTGAATGCTAGGCATCCGCTAGGCATCCGCTAGGCTTCCGCTAGGCTTCTGCTAGGCTTCTTCTAGGCTTCCGCTAGGCTTCCGTTCTGCATCTGCTTCATCCACTAGCTTCCGCTGTGCATCCGCTTCATCCGCTCGGTGTCTGCTCTGCATCTGCTGTATCCATTCCGCATCCGCTTTGCTGTGCTCCCCTGGAAGCCTTGCGAATGTGCCATCCGCTCCCATCCGCTTCCATCCGCTAGGCTTCCGTGGAGCTTCCGCTTTCCATCCGCCCTACGTCCTTCCCCCATCCGTTCCTTTCCGTGTTGTCCGCTCTGGTTATGCAAATTTTTGCCCCTTTTGAGAGCGGATAACAACGGATGGAACATTTTTCTCATCCGCTGTGTCCTTTTTACAAACGTTTTGCATCCGTCGGCCAGTGTGACAGGGCCTTAAAGATACAAAACTGTACTTGACATTTTGTTATGTTCCCTGACCTGACTGTGAGAACTAGTCTATAGTGACTCCTCTGTGCTGAAAAAGGAGTAACTTAAGGATCATTAATCTGTGAATTTCAGATCCTATTCCTCCTTTATTTCTCGATTGTTTGATAAATCAGCATTAAATAGTCCCATCTTTAGCATCAACTGATACTTAATGAAAAGAAGCATCACAACCAATTGCTAACCTGTCTTGGTGACTTTATGGACACATCCATGCCATTTTGTAAGCAACAGTATGCAAATTGTTTGTTCCTGCTTTTTTCTGGGCTATTTTTTTTTGTCCCAATTTCTCAGCTTAGGTAGTATCAGTACAATTTCCCGTTAGTCTTCTGAGCATTTAATTGGTCTAATGCTTGCATACTTCTTTTTTTAAGATCAACTAAGGTCAGCCAGGTGCAGTAACCTGCTTTTAAAAACCTAATACCCAGAATCATCATATTTCCTTCAGGAAAAACAATCCTTTTACTCTCTACCATTTCACTCCTAATTGTATTATAAGGATGGGAAAAAGTACCATACATATACAAAGACATAAACTTTATTAAGAAGAAAACACAGCTAGAAGTGATAAAAGTTTGTTTTAAAAAATAGCATATTCATCCTTAGTTACTAATAAAAAAATACTAAAAGAGCTTGAGCAAAAGAGGTTAGTTGGAGGTTTACCAGTTCCTTCCTATAATATAGGTCCAATTATAAACTCTAATTGTCCGCATTTAACAGAATCCCTATTTATGTCCTAGCTGTATTGGACGCATAATTATTACAAAAAGAAAATATTGTTTCTGTGGCCACATTAAATTATTAAACTCTGTGTCCCAAGAGATTTGTTTGCATCCAGTATGTTGACTTTATTAGTACTTTCAGTTATTAATGATTTTAACTACAGTAGTATATTAACACTAGAAGAAGGAACAAACCAGATAAAGACATGTTACTGAAAAGAAATGGCAGCCAATAGAGAGTTCATAAATTGAGAGTCAACATTTTCACCAATTGAGGATAGCTTTGATTTTGAGAATTCTTGGAATTTTCCTGAAAGTGCCTATTAAAAACTTGGGAGAAATTAATGGGGGATCTGGTTTGAGCTTCTTCGGCAACAGACTGAAATCTGCAATTCTGCACAGTTTCAATCTGTGCTCACTGATGGAGTAACCCGAGCCGGCTGGTTTTGGAGGTAAGCCACCCCGTAGAGGTGGTGAAGAGGGGGGAGACTGCCAGCAGGGTCGAGGAGAGCCGCATCTCCCCTCCCCAGCTGGCCATTACTCCCTTTCCCAAAGGCAGTTGCAACAGTGGTCAGAAATGGCCACCTCAAAGAAGAACTCGACTGGAAAATAATGTGCAGGAGGAAGATAAGAAGAGAAAGTTTTTGGCTGACCGGGTCGAACTGGAAAAACAACAATACAAGGTAACCTGGAATTTGAATTATGAAGAACAACATTGTTCCCAAAGAAGACTTTGAAGCTGCAAATGAGAAAGGGAAGGGAAAGGATTTGGTTTTTTTTCTTTTCTTCCCTATATTGACAACTAACAGATTTAAGCAAGAAATCAGCAAAAATCCACTTCAACATTAACAGGTATTTAAGCTGAAAATAAAATGTCAAAGTGATTACAAAGATTTCTGGATTCTCAAAAACTTTTAAAACAAGGAAAAAAACAAAAAGGTGGGATCTGGAAAAAGGGAGACCACCTGGAAGTGAAAGGAATTAAGAGTAAAACTTTAACAAGATTCCTAAAAGATACATTTTAACTGAAACTTTGCAACAAGATAAGAGAACCCCAGGAAGAGAAAGTGGAAAAAAGAAGCAAGAAGAAACAGCTTTGGATTATTTGGATTACTTGGTGATTTTTGGATTTTTGGTTATTGGATCTAAAGGACTAAAATTAATCAGGTGGTTTAAAAGTTTTTAAAATGATATCACTCTTGGAAAAATTGAGAATGGAACTTAAAAAACAGAAAGTAGATGCACAAGAAGGAAGAGGTTCTTTTGGCTTCGTATTTCAATTTTTTAGAAATGGAGATCCTAAACTATGAGAAACAAGAAGAAATGCCTGTAGAACAAGAAGGGTAGGACAAAGAAGAAGACATCTTCAATGACCAAGTATTTCTATGTGGGGAAAAGAAAGGAAAGGAAAGAGAGTGAAAAATTTAAGATAGGAAAAAACAACCCCCAAAAAGAATAGTTTGAAAAGTAATTATAACATTAGGAAGAAACAGAAGAGAGGATTACAGAAGAGAGAATCACAATTAGAGAAAGAAAGGATCAAAAAGGGAAGGGTGAAGAAGAGGGAGAAGAAGGAAAGGAAAATAAATTATAAAGAACAGAACCAGGACATAGAGAAACAGGGAAAATGTACAAGACACAGAAATGGGTAAAAACTTAATTTAAGTTTAAAACTTAAAATTTTAAATGTTTTAAAATTAAAACTTAATTTAATCAAGTTTTCAATGGGTGAAAACTTAATTTAAAAGGGGATTCTTCAAAGGTACATAAGATAGTATTGTTATATTAGAAATAGAAATGAACTTTGAAAATATGAAACAAGTGTGATTAAAATGATAGACAAAATAGTCATTGTGATGTAATGGAATGTTTAATAAATAAATGAAATAAAGAGAATGAAATTAGGAAAGGAGGGGAACATTTTAATTCTTATAAATGTGTTATAAAAATTTAAATGAAGAGGAATATGAAAGAAATATGAAAAAATATGGAAATATTATAAGTGTTCCTAGAAGTATGATATCCTATTGAAAAACAATGTTGAAGATGTCAAAGATTATAACTAACATTTATGATAGAGCTGAATTGGAATAGAATAAGTATTTTATTTATTATTGTTATGTATATATTTTCTCTTTAGGAACTTAGTGCGTATTTTAAGAATGTACCAAAAATAATTCAACTGGAAGTTATGTGTTATATTGAATGTTGTTATTGTAAAGGCATAAATTAAAGTTTAAATAAGAGTTGAATGGATAAAAATTAAAAGGTACAAAGGTATCATACTGCAATTCGTACCTACAGGGAAAAAATGAGAAAAGAAAACATGAAATTGAAACAGGACATACAAAAGTATAAATATGATGACTAGAAAGGTATTGAAACTTAGAAATAAATATATATATATATATATATATATATATATATATATATATATATATTTGTTCTTTTAAGTTTTCGCGGGTACCTACATGAATGCAGTTCAGCTTCCTTCAGGTATTATCCCACGTCATTATCCCACGTAAACATCAGGCTTCTGTATTATCCCACATCATCATCAGGCTTCTGTATTGAGTTTGTACTCAATACAGTGGGATGACATGGGATAATACCCAAAGGAAGCTGAACTGTATTCATATATATATATATATATATAT
>BLBF01000002.1:72553712-72586911 GCA_015471245.1 Laticauda colubrina
TCCTTCCTTCCTTCCTTCCTTCCTTCCTTCCTTCCTTCCTTCCTTCCTTCCTTCCTTCCCTCCCTTCCTCCCTCCTCTGAATAATTTGTGGATAAATCTTTCAGAAACAATGTGTAAAAACAGAGATGTTAAGGAACCAATTTATACAGGCTTTGCAATGAAACTAAAGCCCAGGTCACACTGGCCAACGGATGCAAAAAGGACACAGCGGACGAGCAAAATGTTCCATCCGTTGTAATCCGCTCTCAAAAGGGGCAAAAATTTGCACAGCGGACGTGGAACGGATGAAGCAGATGCACAGCAGATGCACAGCGGAAGCCTAATGGATGCCTGGCATTAATTGCGCATGCGGGGAGGATGCATTGCGTCAGCCCCGCGGATATAACGGAAGCAGCTCGGAAGCAGGTCGCCATTCCGAGGAAAGACCTGCTTCCAGACACATCGACTGCCTTGCCTGCCCTGCCTGCATGTCTGCCTGCCAGCCTTGCTGCCAGCCTTGCTACCAGCCTTGCTGCCAGCCTCCAGGCCGGCCTTGCTGCCAGCCTCCCTGCCAGCCTTGCTGCCAGCCTGCCTGCCAGCCTGCCTGCCAGCCTTGCTGCCAGCCTGCCTACCTGCCAGCCTTGGTTCATGCCTGCCTGCCAGCCTTCCTGCCAGCCTTGGTGCCTGCCTCCCTGCCTCCCTTGGTGCCTGCCTTGGTGCCTGCCTTGGTGCCAGCCTTCCTGCCAGGCTTGGTGCCTGCCTGCCTGCCTGCCTGCCTGCCTGCCAGCCTTGGTGCCTGCCTCCCTGCCAGCCTTCCTGCCAGCCTTGGTGCCTGCCAGCCTCCCTGCCAGCCAGCAACCCCACAACCATGCGGAAGCACAGCAAGCCTCAGCCATCTGCTGCCAGCCCTGGCAAGAGGGACAGGGCTACCATCCCGCCCCCTGGCCCTCACTCTGGTTCTCCTGGGGCTTCTGCAGCACGGGCTCGCTCTTCTGGGGCTGGCGATTCTGCTGCTTCTGCTTCTGGAGGAGCTGATGACAAGCACTCCAGCACCAGCCACCTCCACAGCACCTGGACCCTTCACCCCTGAGACTGAGCGACCAAGAGGAGTACCAGAAACTCATTTTTGTCTTATAGCTTGTTGTTAATAAAGTCTATTTATGATTCACACACTTGCTTCATTTCTTTTTTTTAATAAAGTCTTGGTGAAAACTTTTAGAAATGGTTAAAGCCTTTGCATGCTTGTGGGATGGGTAAGGATAGCTTTGGGATGGGTTAGGATACCTGTGGGATGGGTAATAGCTGTGGGATGGGTTAGGATACCTGTGGGATAGATAAACCTCCAGTGCAAGCATAGTGGGACTGTATGGTCCATCCTCCCAGGTGCCACACCTACGGCCCTTTATTATCAATAATAATGTAATAATTATCCACACATTTCAACATAAACACAACTCTTTCTTAAATGCCCTGTTCATTGTAGGACCACTCAACATACATGGCCCAATCTCATCAGTGTGATGAGACAGGCTGAAGGAAGCATCCATTAATTATCTATCATCCTGTCTTGCTACTCCACTGCTCCAACTGGGGAGTTGCACCAGTGTTTCAGGAGGTTGCGCTGCTTCTTCCCTTCACGTGAGGCTCTGTTGGGGCCTTGCACATCCTCAGTGTCAATCAGGTTTTGCCCTTGCCTCCATTCCCCAGCCTCCATGTCCCTATTGCCTTGTTCATGGTCCACAAGCCTGTTCTGCAAGACTGGGTAGTAGGTGCGCATGAGATTGTGCAGGATGCAGCAAGCTTCCACGATCCTCTCCATGATCTCTGGGCTATGCTGCATGTTGGTGAGAAGTACCTGGAACCTGTTGGCCAGGATGCCAAAGGCATTCTCCACCACCCGCCTTGCCCTGAACAGCCTGTAGTTGAAGATCCTCTCTTCACGGGTGAGGTATTTGGAGATGTAGGGCTTCATGAGGTAGGTTCTGAGGGAGAAGGCGTCATCCCCCACGATGAAGTAGGGCACATCTTGCGTGTCGTTGGGCAGCGGGTCTGGATCTGGGAAGCCCACCATGAGGTTGCTTTCCAGCCCCTCCTTGAGGTGACTGGCGTTGTATACCTGGGCATCTGAAGATGAGCCGTTGCCTGAAGCATCGATGTACATGAACTTGTAGTCAGCATCGACCATGGCAAAGAGGATGATGCTGAAGAAGCCCTTGTAGTTGTGATAAGTGGACCCTGACTTGGCTGGTGCTTTGCAGGCTACGTGCTTACCATCGATGGCTCCAACGGTTTGGGGGAAGTTCCACTTCTGATACTACTACTCTGCAACTTTCTTCCATCCTTCTTCAGTGGAGGGGCACTGGAGGAGCTCCTCCTTGTATTTTTTGATGATGGCCTGCACCACTTCTCTGACAACAAAGCTGATGGTGCTGGGTGGCACCCTCCAGCCGTACTGCATGCTCCTGTAGGTGGTCCCTGAGGCCAGGTGGTGCAGAGTGAGTGCCACCTTGAGCCCAGGTTCCAGGCTGGGTGGGAAGTTGGTGTTTGTCTTGGTCAACCTGAGTGTCAGGCACTGCACAACTTCATCAAACATGGCTGGAGGCATCCTCATGAAGTTCTGGAACGCCCAAGTGTCTTCGCTCCTGAGCTCCACCATCAGCTTGTTTTACAGTCCTTCCTCTGGTCTTCTGGCAAACCATCTTTGGACCCAGACTTCTTTTGGGTGCCTCCTTTTCTTCCCGTAGTAGAGTTCACAGAGCCTGTAGATGGTTTCGCACTGTTGCAGAAGGATGGTGGCTGCCGAAAGGACTTTGTCACAATCCACGGTGGACATGACTGGATGCTGTGGAAGAGCAAGAGGCAGATGATGGCTGCAGAGGTCTGCACTGCTGGGCTGCTGTTCTGAAAGTGAGATGCAGGCGAGTTGCTCCCCCTTTTTATAGGCAGTATAGGTTTTCCGCTAGGCATCCTCTAGGCATCCTCTAGGCATCCTCTAGACATCCTTAATATCCGAGATAGGTCCCCTCTGCGAACGTTTTTTCCGTTTTAAACGCTTTGTTTCCATGCTGCATCCGCTAGGCGTCCGTTCTGCATCCGTTCCGCGTCCCTTCCACTTCCTCCCTGCGTCCGGGCAGATGCGAGTTCCGCGGATGCACAGCGGATGCCTAGCAGATATAGCGGATGCCTAGCGGATGCGTAGAGGGTGCAGAACGGACGAACTGGATACATTTTCCACGCAAAAGTTTTGGGCAGCCCAAAACTTTTGGAGCGGATGAAACGTCCATAAACGGATGCTGGACAGATAGAGAGGAAGCCAAACGAAGGCAGTGAGTACATCGCGTTTTCGAACGGATGGCAAGGTTTTTTGTCCATTTTACATCCTCTTTGCATCCGTTGGTTCAGTGTGACATGGGCTTAACCTTTCATGTGCATTAGTGCTGGACAATCTGGTCCCTGAAAGGTTCTCTAGTTATTACTGTTCTCTTACATGGACTATAAATAATAGAGCAAGAATGCTAAATATTCCCTAATAGAGATGGTTCTGACCTTGATCTCAATCATGTCAAATTAGATTTCGTAGTCCAAGTATATGTAGTATGTTTCATTTTCAAGTAATGAAAATAATATTCATGGTAGTTTTTAACAGGTCCTAAATCTTTATCGGAATGCTTTTGCTGTGATATGTATGTTCATATCAGGGTAAAAGTACTAAATATGAGTGTCAGGAATTTTAGAATGGATCTCTATCACTTCCAAATTTATTAATTTTGAGAAGGTATCACTTTGTGGATTTTTTTTTTAGACAAATGTATTCAGGATTAATTTGAGTAGTGCATAGTGTGGCTTCTGAAGCTGATGACCTGTTGCAATTGTTTAATCTTGCTACAATGCTGCCAATGGGAAAATGTCCTTAATGATACCTGAGCAAAATAGGCAACTTATGAGGTGATGCACAGGTGTAGTAACATCCACAGTTTATTTCTCCAACATCTTTATCTAAAGAGTCCACATAGCAAACAGTTCTCTTCAATCTGCTCTTTAATACAATTGGATTCCTTGCCTAATGTGCAGGTCTGTCATCCAATTAAATTTATTTGATTATGATGTGAAATGTGGGATCTATGTCCATCACTCTTCTGCTAAAACCTCCAGGGTCATCAAGTTGGAAGAGGAATTATCAGTGGCAGAGATATGATTATTTTTGTATTGACAAGTTGGACTTACATTATTTTATACATATAACTGTGTACATGCTTTGATATGTGCTATTCTATCTTCTTCTGTCATGAACCTTGATGAAATAAAGGCCAGCAATGATGCTGTTTAAATAATTAATTTTTTTTTAAAAAAATCTTAGTATAGGAGTGTGTTTAAGGTCCTGGTCTTTTTTGCTCTGATGCTATGATTTTTGGCAAGTATTTTTGAGAATAAAGCTTTCCAATTGCCATTCTTATAAAAAAGAATAATTTTATCTGTAATAATTTCCCATCCGTGGCTGGAGAGAGTTCAGCTTTACCTGCTTCTGGTACAATCAATGATCGAGAGACACCATTTGTCTTTTGTGTTTGAAACCAACGGGAGGAGGGAAAGGGTCCATAAATACAGCCGATCAGGAGTATTTTATCTTTTATTGCTGCACTGAGCAACCCCACCTGTAACAAAGTAAGAGAATGCAAGGTGAACAAAGATTTAGGAAAAAATGGGGCAGAATCCATTTTTCATGCTGAATACCACCTCTGCCTCCTATACCGCAGTATAGTACGGCTGGCTTTCAAAGCTATTATTCAAGGGTTAAATGTCATTGAAATCACGCTCATTATGAACTGCTCTGCGGTATTGGTGGGTAGCTCTATTTCCTTATGCATTTCAAATTGAGTTGGCCCGAAGATGACCTGTCACACAATTTTTAAAGATTATCTCTATGCAACGCACTGCTTCGGTTGTTTTGAAAATGCTCTAAATAAAAATAATGGACTGTCTTTTAATAAGTCTTATTGTGAGGATTCCACATATCAAACAATGCCATGCAGCTCGGAGGCAGGCAACGGGCATGTGTGATCTCGCTGGAAGAGAGACAAATGGTGATAGGAGCAACTCCATCTAGGGACTGCTGACAAGAAAATGGCATTTGCAAACTGACACATCTGTCAGGGTGGAGAATATTGGCACCTGTCATGCAATTTCAGTCATGACTTTTAATAAAGCTGCTTTCCCTTAGGTAAAATTGGAACTTGACTATAATACTAGCTGTAAGCATGTCTTCAGAGATCTTTTGTACGTGAGCCGTTTCAAATGAATCTTAAAGCTGAAGTAATAATATTTGCTACTTATTTTTTTTTCTTCTTTCTTTCAAAGCCAAGCTTCAAAAGAGATGTTCACCTAACATTCTTCCACGCTGTTTTTATTTTTTAAATCCCAAAATCTATTTCCTTCATCTGCTAAAACCAGATTTTGAAAATATATGCTGATCTGCCACCAGTCTCTCTTTGTCTTTCTTTCCACCACTCCCCCAACCTTACTCTTTTCTTTCAGCTGGGCTGTTGTTGGAATGAATTTTGCCTGGGGAAGTTTGTATATCAGAAAAACTGGGTTGGGATTTGTTGGCTGTCAGTCAATAAATCAGTCAGAGTTTAATTACCAGGCATGTGACAGGAAGCGGTGATAGGCACAGACTCTGTTGAATAGTATTTCTTAGGGGCAGCCTCTACCAAAAGCTAAATATGTTGCCGTGCCACATGTATGTTTGTATCAGATGCAACAACATCAACTTAGGTGAAACTCAAAGAAGAAAAATTGAGAAACCCTAAAACTGGTTCTTAAATACAATAAAAAAGTTTTGGGAGATGAGAGAGAAAGAGAAACATTTTCCCTGTTTCACTTGATATATGCCAGCATGTTACAGTATTATCTGATGCTTGAATTGTGTGTGTATTTGTGTGTGTGTTTGTGTGTGTGTTTGTGAAGCTTACTTACATTTTCCAAATAGTTCATCATTCTCTTTATGGAACAAGATTTTAAAAACGGACTGTTGAAACAAAGAAAAACTGTTCAAAGGAACGAAGAGAGAATACTATGGTCACAAAAGCATTCTTAAAAATGCAACCTAAATGTTAAATAATGTCTGAAATATAATATAGCCTTCTCCAGACTTAACAAGGCTTTTTTAAAAGTGGTTTTTTTTTAACTATAAATCATGCAAAATCCCTGTTCCCCCACATCCAATTGCAAAGTTAGCTCGACACAGTTGTCTTTTTTGACGAGTGATAAGACGTGTCATATCCTTCCTGTCATGTGCCATGAAACATTATGTGGAGATATTACATGACAGTTTGAGTGAAAAGATGCTCTACGTTTCTTTAAACTGCTTTCCTGCAAGGTGTCCGTGTGTGTTTCAGATATTTTTTTTGTTCACTTTAGGGAATTATGGGTAAATAAACTCCGGGGTAACTGGTGGTAGCACAACCGTTGTCTGGAATGGGTGGGAATCAGAGGCATTTACATCAAAAGAAAGATTGTGGGTTGTAAGATCAGTAAAATCAATTGCAAAAGTGATTAATTTCTGCATAAGAAAGAAAAAAGCAAATAAAGGATGGGAGGCTGTAATGCCCATAAACATTACCTTGTCTGTCAAGAGCTTTTTAGCAAACCATCTTGGTTTATTAAACAAATAGACCTAAGTATAATCTCTCTTGTTTCCCCCACTCTATTGCAACAGATATGCTCCAGATATCATCCCTTCTCTTCTCTCTTTAGGGAGAAAAATTGCATAATTGTTCAGCTGAAATAAAAATCCTCCTGTGTCCAGTCTCACAGTGCTAATGTCACCTGAAATGAGATGGTAGACTTTCTTGAATGGGTTCAGGCAAAAAGTGGGCAGCCTTTTGTTACAAGTTCTCTTGTAATTTGAATTGCTGCATTAAAAAAGAGATGTCATTTGGTCTTTCCAATTCTGTCCCCCTACAATTAAAGAATCAACTGAACAATGGAACAAAGAGATCTGGCTATAAATGGTAATATAAGGTGGCAGCAATTGCTTCCTATATATTTTCCTTCATACTTTTACAAGATATGAGTAATATCTCCTGTAACATTTACAGAATATAGAATAACAGAGTTGGAAGTCTTCTCATCCAACTCCCTGCCCAAGCAGGAGACTCTTATCATTTCAGACCAATGACTATCCAATCTCTTCTTAAAAACTTCCAGTGATGGAGCACCCACAACTTCTAAAGTTTGCAAATCTTTTCTTTTCCAATACTAGACAACCAAGGTCAGCCAATTGGTTCCTTTCACTTATAATGTGAGTTAAACAACCATGAATTCTTTTGCCATGAAAGACCAGAGCTTGAACAGTGGAAAAACAGAGAACACAAGTTTTAATATAGCACTAAAATGGAAATGTTTGCTCACATACCTATTACCCTAACAGTCTCACTGTTCTAACTGTAATGCCAGAGGATTCTAAAATATTGTATTCTCAGAAGTTATCTGCAAAAAATTAGTTGGAGATGTTAAAATGAAATTTCAACTCCTTTGCAGTTCCTGCTGTTGCAAAAATGTAGATATCTCTTTCAAGCAGGAATTCATGAGAGGTGAATTTCTTTTGTGTAGAGAGGGGAAGTATCCTTATCTGTATTTTTGTTCTGAATTTGAGAGAGGTTGGTGGCAAGAAAGAATTTTAACCAAATTTCAAAAGTCAAGAAGGACAATATTTTTGCAGAGGTAGTAGAATTTTGCAGCTTCTAAAAAAGAAGAGGAAGAAGAACAGACCATCTTTCAATGACATACAAGAGAAAGCTCAGCTCAT
Source organism: Laticauda colubrina (assembly GCA_015471245.1). Taxonomy (NCBI): domain Eukaryota; kingdom Metazoa; phylum Chordata; class Lepidosauria; order Squamata; family Elapidae; genus Laticauda; species Laticauda colubrina. The sequence goes on from BLBF01000002.1 coordinate 72,561,499, forward strand.
GAGAATTGCCACTGCTAATGAGTTGGCAAATATCAGGGATGGAAAAAGAACAAACTTTAGCACTTTTAATTTATTCTGCAGTTGTCTCTTGAAATAGAAGAATATATAACATGGATGTTATTTTGGAAAAACATTATTTCTCCCATATGTTGTTGGTTATCCACCTTCATCAGACCTTCTCATCATGACCAGTGGTGAGAAACTGTAAATTGAAGCCTGTCAAACTCTGGAATCTCTGATTTCTGATTTCTACTTTAATTCACATTGCCATGGCAGTGGTGCTTGTTCTGTTCTGAGAAGAAAGGTACGTGAGACCAGTGTTCCAACAAACAGCTCTTTATTAAAACAACTCAGTGACTTGTAACAGAACATTTGCCGAAGCTGAGGCAGCCCTTTTTATAGCGGCTGCTCACAGCTTGCAACCAATGACAGTTCTTTAAGCTTTCCTGCCATCAGGAGGGCCAATTGCAATGGTACTTTATTATCCAATCCTATTGCGGCCTGCTCGGCCAATCAGATTTAAGTATTTGGAGTATTCTAATTTCTATACACAACACCCCTCCCCTCTTGGTTTCATCTTACGTGTGTAATGTAAGGTAGGTGGGGCTTTTGCAGGTCCTACTTGACCTGCGCAGCTCAGTCTCAGCGTGGTCTTCCATCGGTTTGGTCAGGATCGTCTTTTCTCCGCATCTTCTCCATGGAACCTCCTGGAAGGGTGAGTCAGCCTTGCCGCTCCCACCTGGGTCTCTCAGGCTGGTTGAGTTGGCTTTACCACTCCCTCCTGGTCTGTCCGGGTTGGTTGAGCTGGCCTGGCTGTCTCCTTCCTGGAAGGCCTCACCTCACTTCCCTGCTACCAGTTCTCTTCTCCGGAGGTCGTCTATGGGTAAGTGCTCTTTTTGTCTTACCGGGGGTTCTAATTCGGGTTTGTGTTGTGTCTTTTGTCATGTTATTGGTGGTTCATCTCTCCCCTTTTTATTATTTTGTGTTCCCCCCCCCTCCTCAGTTGTTTTTGGATTGTTTGTTGGGGGTGGTATTTGCAGTGCTGCTTCGGAGCTAGGTCGGTTAGTATGGCGTTCCAATGTCCTAGAGCGAAGCTGGTCAATGTGTCGTTTCCATATTCTGCCATCATCTAGTGCAAGCCGGTATGACCGGGGCCCTGTAATTTGTGTAACTGTGGCTGGAAGCCATAATGGGTCCCCGGTAAGATTTTTGGCGTAGACTAGGTCTCCAATGGTAAAGGAGCGTTATTTACTTGAGGAGTCAGGGGTTTTTTCAGAGGTGTAGGTGGGGTGTAGCCTATCTAGGTAGGAATGCAATTTTCTACCTATGAGGACTTCTGGGGGCTTTTGTTAGTGGTAGTGCTAGGGGTGATATGCTGAATTGTTAACAGTTTGTTTAGTCTATTTTGGAGGTCCCCAGCATCCAGTTTGTCTAGGGCTTCTTTTGTACAATGAACCATGCACTCAGCTCGTCCATTTGAAGCCAGATGAGCTGGCGCTGTTAGGGCATGTCGGATGCCTTATGCAGCTAGGTATTGTTTGAAAGCTAAAGCAGTAAACTGGGGGCCATTGTCAGATACTACTACATCTGGCAGTCCATGTGTAGCAAAAAGTTTGCTCAATTGTTTTATGACCGCTTCAGTAGTTGTGGACGCCATAAGAATAACCTCTAGCCAGTTTGAATAAGCATCAACAATTATCAAATATGTGTTCCCTTTTGTTGGCCCAGCAAAATCAATATGGAGTCTCGACCATGGGCCTCTGAGAGTTTCCCATTCCAGGACTGGTGCAAGAGGGGGGGATAGGCCTTGATTTCTGGCAGTCATGGCATGTTGCCACCCATTTTTCAATGTCTTTGTCCAGCCCTGGCTACCAGACGTAACTCCTGGCAAGGGCTTTCATTTTTACTATACCCGGGTGTCCCTCGTGCAACATGCACAATACTTCCTCCTGCAATTTTTTGGGAATTACCATCTGTCCCTCCACAGTATACAACCCTTTTCCAGGGACAGTTCAGTCTGCCAGGTATGAAAAGGTTTAAAAGTCTCGCCTCTATCCTCATCCAGCCAACCCTTACCTACCCAATGCAGAATTCGAGCTGTCAGCAGGTCTTTCACGGTAGCTTTAGCAACGTCTGCTGCGGTTAGTGGCAGATTCGGCCATGTCTCAATCTGAAGAGTGGGGATGGTGGGAGCTGGGTCATGTTGGGCAGCGGGGAATGGCTGAAGGCATCCACATGGGTGATGGTTTTTCCTGGGCGATGGATGAGTGTGTAATTGTATGCAGCGAGGAATTCTGACCATCTCGTCATTCTTGGTGATAGGATGTTCGGGGTTGGTTTGTTCCCTGCCAGAATTCCTAGCAGGGGTTTGTGGTCCATGCTAATAGAAAATGTCCTACCATATAGGTATTCGTGGAATCTCTTGACGCTTGCTATGATTGTGAGGGCTTCTCTGTCAAGTAGGCTGTAGTTCCTTTCAGATTTTGACAGCGTTTTGGAATAGAAGGTGATTGGAGCTTCTCTGCCATCTGGTAGCTTGTGGCTCAGTATGACACCAATTCCAAAAGGTGATGCATCATAGGTGACCGTCAGTGGCAGGGTGTTGCTGTATTGTATTAAAACAGTTCTGGATGTTAATAAGTTAATAAATGTTTTGGAATGCTGCTTGTTCTCAGTGGCCCCAATTCCAGACAGTTTTTTTTTATCTAATAGCCAGTGTAATGGCTCTGCTATAGTTGTCTTTTGAGGCAGGAAGACATTGTAGAAGTTAATGAGATCTAAGAATGCCTGTAAGTCTGTTTTGTTCTTAGGTCTGGGTGCATCTTTAATTGCTTTTATTTTCTTTTCAGTGGGGTGTATCCCTTTCTCATCTATAAGGTAGCCTAAGAATTCGACTTGATTGGTGGCTAGTTGACATTTTTCTCTTTTGACTTTAAGCTCTGCTTCCCTGAATCTTTGTAAGACTTCTCTCAATTTATCTTCTAATTAGTGTTTGTTTTTTGCTGATACTAATACGTCATCAAAATAGGGAACGACCCCTTTTAGTCCATTTAGAAGGTGCTCCATTAGACTTTGGAAAATTCCTGGGGCAACGCTAATGCCAAATTGAAGTCTGTTGCATTTGAATGCCCCTCTGTGCATGACTATAGTCTGTGCTTCTGCAATTTCGGGGTCAACCGGCAGCTGTTGATATGCTTGCATGAGATCAAGTTTTGCAAAAATGTTTCCTCCCCCTAATGAATTGAACAAATGTTGAACTACTGGAACAGGGTACATGCTTTGCTGGAGTGCATGGTTGAGGGTGGCCTTATAGTCACCACAGATGCGTACTGACCCATCTGGTTTGACAGGAGTCATGATGGGAGTTTCCCACCTGGCATGGTCGATTGGCTCTAACACCCCTTGCGTGATGAGTTTGTTAAGCTGCTCATTTATTTTTAGCTTTAAGGCAAAGGGAACGTGTCTGGCTTTGAGCCTGATGCGAGCTATCTTTGGGTCTAGGCTGAATATTATAGTGATTCCTGTCACTCCGATTCCCAGGGGCGCGAACCATTCTATTCCCAGAAGGCTAGGGCGATCATGATTGATTATTGTCAGAGGAAGTACTTCAGCGTGATTTTTGAATTCTATTAGGAAATGTCCAAGACCCACTACCGGGATTCGGTTTCCTTGGTAATCTTTGAGTATTAGGCTTTGCTGTTCCAGTTCTCTTTGCTTGATGTCTGGTATCAAATTTTTGATGGTGTTCCATGATACCATTGACAGGTATGATCTGGAGTCTACTTCCATTTCACAGGGCTTTCCTTCGATTTTTACGTTTATTTGGACCTTTTTTGCATTTGCTGCCCTGGCATTTCCAATGATTATTGTTTGGTGTGTTTCTTCTCTGTCGTTTATTCGCTGGCTTCTGTTCTCTTGGCTCCATTGGCTTCCAGTTTGTCTATCTCTGTTTTTTGGGGGGGTGCTGCTGCATCTTTTTGGACTATAGCTCTTTTTGTTCCAGCAGACCCTTGAAATGTGCCCCCGTTTCTCACAAAATCTGCAAATGGCATCTAGGAATCTGCATTCAGAGCGCGGGTGGTCCCCTCCGCATCCAGCACACTGGAAATCTCGCCTCCTTCCTCTTTTTTCCCGCCATTTTCTTTCTGACTGGAGCCTATGTATGTCTTCATTGTCATCATCGGTGTCGCTCGGAGAGTCGAAGTCTTCATGGTGGGCAGTCATGGTGGATTCTTTTTGTGTTCCTTCCCCCTTCTTTTCTCGAGTTTGGTTCTGTAGTTCTGGATTTGTTGAGTACATTTGGCTCATAGTGGCTGTGGAATTCTTGGCCGCTTCAGCAGCGGTGGCTTCTGCGATGGCCTCAGCCACTGTGATATATGCTCTGTTTAGTAGCTTGCTTTGGAGTGTAGCGTCCTTCAACCAGAGGACCATGCAGTCTCTCATGGCTTCGTCCATGTTGAGAAACTCGTAGGCTCCTCCGATATCTCTTAGGACTGCTACGAAATCTCTGATGCTCTCGTCTTCTCGTTGATCTCGCTTATAGAATTCACGCCTTTTAATAAGATTGGAGACCACAGGCGTGTAATGGGCTCATAGCATTCGGTTTAATTCTGGCCATGCCATTTGTTTTACATCCGGGGTTTGGCTAACGCCTTGGCCATCTTGAAGACGGTGAAGGGGCACAGTGCATGAGGAATACGGCTCTCTTCCTCTGGTTGGTTATTCCTTGTAGCTCGTTGGTTTCTAGGAACATTAGGAAACGGTCAGTGTATGACTTCCAATCTTCTTTGGCTGGGTTGAATGGTGCGGGCGGCGCATTGTTACCGGCCATTTTGTTTGCTCAGTTCTTGTTGCCGCGTGCTTCGGTCTCACTCTTCTACGACAATCCCACCCTCGTCACCAGTGTTCTGTTCTGAGAAGAAAGGTACGTGAGACTGCTGTTCCAACAAACAGCTCTTTATTAAAACAACCCAGTGATTTATAACAAAACATATGCCGAAGCTGCGGCAGCCCTTTTTATAGCGGCTACTCATGGCTTGTGGCCAATGATAGTTCTTTAAGCTTTCCTGCCATCAGGCGGGCCAATTGCAATGGTACTTTATTATCCAATCCTATTGCGGCCTGCTCGGCCAATCAGATTTAGGTATTTGGAGTATTCTAAATACTATACACAAGAGTGCTGGAATTGTCACCAGCTTGGCTCATATAAATATTGCCAAAGCTAAGTGTGAGATGGGTGACAAAGTACTCAAGAAGGAAGAAAGTGCTACCTCTGATAGAACTTCTGGGCATAAAAATGAACACAATGCTGCTGACTTTTAATGAATGTGCATGCCTTGCCTTCTGTGAATACCTTCGCTCTGCTTTGTATTAAGTGTTGAAACAGTGTTGTATTGATAGAAAAACTCATTTGACATATGCTATCTCAAATTGAAGGATACACTCCAGTGTAGAGAAAGCAATATTTCCAGTATGAGTGTATATATATTCTTAAAATATATGGTCAGTCTTCCATATATTGAAAGTACTGATACAATGAGGTTAGAAAAGAATGCTTCCAGCTGGCATACAATTTTGCTTGCAAAAGAGAAAGGGGGAGGGGGAGAGAGACGTGTTAATGTGAAAGCTGGTTGAATGATAATGCCATCATTTTTAATGCCTGTTCCATAAAGACTCATCTTCACAACAGTAAGCAGTGCTTAGGGTACAGATTTAATTTCACAACATTCTCCAATTGCCCATTAAAAGTATGAGTGTACTCAGTCTTTTCTGTCTAATAAGTTTAGCTTGTATCAGAGCTTTGAAGCAGGTTAAACCCATTCTTTAAAGAGTAACTTCCCCATTATTTATTTTTTTTAAAAAAATGTAAATGAAATTCCACTCTAGCATCAGAGGTGATATTCAACAGGTTCTGACCAATTCTGGAGAACCTGTAGCAGAAATTTTGAATAGTTTGGAAAACCAGCAAATGCCACCTCTGGAGTTTTACAGTATCCTTCCCCTGCCATGCCCACCAAGCCATACCCACAGAACCGGTAGTAAAAATATTTGAATCCCACCACTGTCTAGCATCATGTAATGTTATGGGGTTTTCCCACTGATTCATTTGACCTTGGCTGAAGTAAAACCAGTGAGGGTTATACAAGCTGTTTAGCAACATCATGGCATCATAACTTGGAAATCAGTTTGGTAAATTTGTTGCTGAAAGACATTGTGTCAAATATGAGAATTATTTATGCAGGTTCATTTGAAAATCACAATGAAAACTGCATGGCTGTCAATCATAACTGGACCAGGAAATAATTTGATTGTGATCATTTCCATACCAAGATCATATAACATTTCAAAATGAAAAAAAAGAACTAATACATGACTCCTTGCATGCATTGAGCCTGAGATTATTTGAGAAGGCCCATAGTTACCATGTAGGCATTAATTCCTGGATTCTGTTAGACCCAGCCCCGACCATATGGAGACTGAAGATCCCCTACAGTAAGAAGTGAAGGAGCACAAACTTCCAGCCTGGTGATCAGATCTAAGAACCCAGGAATATATTCAGATGAACAGCAGGGTGCCCAAGACCACATCTTGTTTATTTGAGATAGTGGCAAATATGGGTGGAAGATGAGGATGGAGGTTCATTCTCTGATCTTGTGGGTTGGTTCTCAAATGTTTGTTACCAGGCTAGGTAACTTCTTCAGCAGAATTTAGGATTTATTGTTTATTTTTACAGCCCAATCTTTAAAAACACTAACTCTGGTTACAAACATATGTTACAATTGCCAACCTTCCTCCTCATTTTTGAGACTACAGTATGTAGGACTTTAAACCCAACTGGGTAGATTTATGATATTTTGATATTCATTCTCATGTCCACGGAGGTTTTGGTCATATATTCCAGGCCTGCTTATTTTATTTACCAATTTATTTTATTTACCAAATTTACCAGTATTTGCTAGCATTATGAAGGCACATACTCTAATGATTCAACCACCAGTTTCCTAGAGTAAAATTGTCAGATTAGAAGAGATTACCATTAAACCTAATAGATCTCCAAGAAAATCAGGACTATTACTGCTCATTCCAATTTATATCAAGAAGCCCTCGTAAGGAAGGACTTTTTCAGTCCTTTCCATATCCAACTATAACTCTTAAATTTTATACAACAAAGTTTAAAATGGAGAGATTTCTTAGAAATGATTGCTAAAGAGTCTAGATGTAATCAAGCAAAATGCTACTTTATATTTGCTTCCGATTTTCCACCCAGGAAAGTAAGATTTTGTCAACCTCTGCAAATTTTCATCTTCCTCCTACCATTTCCAATCTAGTCAGTAGCACCTTCAAATTAATGAAGTATTATGAATTTTATTTTTATTTTCTGATTTTGTATTGTTGGGCAGTAAAAGGTACTCTAGTCGTGCTGAGATGAGGCCAAAGGAAACAGGATTAAAATATGTGAGTTTATTTGATGAAATTCCTCTCAACAATCTTTTCCTCCACTATCTTCTCTTATCCAGGATGAGTTTTGAGAATGGAATATAATATTTAGAAAATATAGGTTTTATATCAGAGGTTTTAGTCAGAGAAATTTTAGAAAACTAAAAACTGTCAGCAGCTATGCTGTTGGTGAACCTGACAGCACAGTATTTCCCCAAGCAAATTTACCATATTGACATAGCCAGATTTTTTTTAAAAAAAAATACAGACATTAAATGACCTCTGATAATTGAAAAAATATTCCACATTTCTAGTAGTTCGGGCAAAGTGGTAGTGTTTAAAAGTACATATATCACAATTCACTAAGAACTAGCTATGACATGGCATGTCCAAATTCAAGAAGGCAAGTTGAAATTTCCACTCTAATACCATTGACTTGACCTACGGATACCATCTAAGCTATCTAGGTCACAATGTAGTCTTTGGTGTAATCTTCTCCTAAGCTGTAAATGCATTTTTAAAACAATCTCTATTAAAAGTACAGGCTGATTAGTATTTATTTCTGTGGTTTGTAATGATTATTGTAAGCTTTTCCTGGTTAAAAAATATATTTTGGACAGCAACAAACCAGAGGGAACTATTTGTTCAGTGCAATAATACTGTTCTGGCAATGCTAGAGGTTGCATTCTCCACTGAGGAAATGCATTAATTCAGCATTTATTTAAATAAGTATATGATGGCCTCTAGTGGTGCTTCCTGCATTGTGGATGTACACTTATACATGCAGACAAAAACCAGCTCCTTTCTGATTTATAGTGGCACTGAGGGGAAAAAAAGCATTTTAGATCTACTATGATATGAGGATACTGTTATAATATGAGTAACAAGACCTGTTCCATTTTATACTCAATCACTCTTTCTTCCATACTTGGAGGAGGATGTGTACTGCAAACTGGGAACTATGCAGAAACTGGTACTTAACAATGATACATTTTGTGCTGCACTTCTGTGAACTTGCTATTGCATTCTGGGGCCAGTATTAAAAAGAAAGGACCTTACTGATGTTTACCTGTTATTTTCACTTACTATTCACAATTCTGCATGAAGATCAGAACAGAATCATAATCAGAGACAAAATAGCTCTTTGTGTTTTCTCCTTTAAAACAGGCAGGCAAAACTGGGCAATATATTTCACAAGTGACTGGACGTATGTGTGAGAAAAAGGGATGGCTATTAAACTTGTGGACTTTAAGGCAATCTTCTGGAATATCCTGAACAAATTTTGAAGCAAAATGCCTGGATTTAAAAAACATATGGATATTTGTCATCACTTTGTACCATGTGCACGATCTATTTATGAAGATAGTTAAGGATGGATTTAGTAACTCAGAGACAAAGGTCCAGAGGCGCCTGTCTCTTTAATTCCATCTCCTACCAAGTGAAATTTGTGGCCCTGATGAATGGCAGAGCAGAATCATCCATAAAAGGGCAGAGGAAAATCACATTCATTTGCATACAATAATTATTCTCTGAATCAGGCCACCTTTATTGCTGGCAGAAAATCTACTGTCAGCATCGCTCTATAGATCACATCTGAAAATCTAACAGCTGAGGAAAGTAATTGTTTGAAATCCATGTGGTCAGGCAGTCCTGCCGGAGACATGTCAATTATCATGTGCTTCAGCTGACAGAAGATTTTTTTTAGATTCCTGTTTCTCCTTTCTTCGTGTAAAGATTCCACAATAAGTTATCTTCATCTGGCTAACATGAGCAAAGCTACTTCCCTGCATGCATATCCTTATGCACATATAATCACTGAATAAAGATACAGAGTGTACTTTCCAGTTTTTATGTGACTCAGATCAGTCAGGCTATTTTTTTCCCCTTAAGTAAAATAATTTAAGGGATGTGATTTGACAAACTGAAGGACACATTCGCCCCTGAGTTAGAAGAATAAGTCTCTGTCTGGCCCATATCAGTAACTTCCACAATAGTCTGGAAAAGCTTGTTACACAAAATCATACAAACATTTTCATACGTGGTTTTGCCAAACATATACTTTTTGTGTGTATTTATCCCTATTTTTATATCAATTTTTCCTATGTAGAGCACAGACTCATCTTAATGTGCAAGCAAGCCATCCTTCAGCCAGCAGAAATATACAATGGCCAAAAATTTGCCATCCACACTGCCAAGCCCTATTTGGTCTCAGTATCCAAGCTGGTGAATGCACTGTCCTTTATAGTTTTAATGTGGGATAAATGAAGAAAAGTGACTCATTGGTTCTTTTGGCTTAGTTTCCTTTCCCACAGAGCTTTTCCTGCTGTTACAAAGGACAGCAATCAATCACTCTCCCTCATGTGGGGTGAGGTTGAAGCTCAGAGAGGGGACAAATGTTGATTAATGGCTAGATGCATGTGTGTATCCATGGTCAAGACCTGGTACTGAAATAGAAGATTGGGGGGGGGGCTCATTATACATAATCTTTCATGCCTCAGAGACAAGAAGAGGTATCCTCATAGCAGATTAGAATGGCCAATAAAACTGGACAGATCCCAACTTCTGACTATGTCTATGTCCTGACCATTACATTGCCAGTGATTGTATCTTAGATTGTGTCCAAGACAGGAAGGGTCAGGAAATGAAAGAACACCCTTTTCTAAAATTAGAAGAGTTAAAAACCATTGTAACATGAGTTGGTTGTGGACTAGTGATGAAGATGAAATCATAAGGACATGTATATAAAAATTGGGACATGTTTGTACTGTGGTTAAAGAAAGATGAGTATGTTTTTCAGTCACATGCAAAATATTCCAAAGCTTGAAAAATTCTGAGCTTGGAAAGAAGATATCTAAGTGTTCTGAAATGAGAACAAAACAGCCCATATTTGAAAGTTTTATCCTAGGTTTATTTTAAACAAACCATAACAATCTGAAACTTGTATTTGCCAACAGCATTGTTTCTGTTTTTGTTGTCCTTGGCTGAAGCCAGTTTAAAGGAAAAATGGGAGTGAAGGTAAGAAGAATTAGCTAGCACCTGCTCATAAACTACAAACTATTTGGACATGAAAAAAGATCTGTCTCCTCCTTAGTAATTAAATTATTTCTCCTGAGAAGATAGGCTGCATGGATTATGTTGCATTATTGTTAACCATGTGTATTTTCTATAGCTTGTGTTTTCTTTTTAGATAGATCGCTACACACAAAACCGGTGCAAGATGCTTAAAGTAGCATGCAAATTAACTTACCTGATAATCTTTGCTATTTCTGGTCATGCTATACATTCTTGTCTCAGAACTGAACATTATTTCTTGGTTAATTGATATTGATCTATTGAGTTCATTGAGTTCATTTCATTATTGTTTCCTGTTGGGAGAAAAAAAGATACTCAAAAGAATTATTCTTCTTGCAACACAAGAAATGGTCCTTTAATATGGGGAAATCTTAATTTCAGTACTGGATGGTCAGGTTAACATTATAGGAGTGCTGTCTGTCTTCCTTTCTGGCAAGAGGAATTATAGCTATAACTCTGAAAGCAGCATTGACAAAAAGAAATCTGCAACAACCATACAGTCCTGCCATTATATTTCAATTCAAAAATAAATAAATGAGAGAATACCACACAGTGAAGCATGAAACATACCCTTTATTTAGAAGGATGTTTCTTAGTCTTGCACTTCATTAAAAATAAAAAGAAGAGCTGGCTTATGTCCACAGAAAGGTAAAGAAGAATGGTAGACAGCAAGGAGAAGAGTGGGATAAGTTTACTCGTTTTCAAAGCATCCTAAGCAGACCAAAAGACACAACAACCCCAGAAGAAAAATAGGAGTCATCTATAACACACAGTGTAAGGTCAGCAAAAGCCATTATATGAGACAAACAGGCAGAAGACTGGCAGCATGCATCCATGAACACCAACCAGTAGTCAGAAGACATGATGAAAACTCTTTAATTTCACAACATATAGATAGATTTAACCATAGTTTCAATTGGGAAAATGTGACAATCTTAGACCAAGCCAAGTCCAAAAATGCCAGGGAATTTATATAAGCCTGGCACTCTGACAAATCAGCCATCAATAGACACATAGACATTGACAACATCTGTGCAAAAGGGATGATTACCCAGCCCAAAAAGCAGACCCAAGCATTTCTTAAAGCCCATGTCACTCAAACTCTATCCGTCAAACATCCATCTACTGCTATTTCCATTGATCTCCACCATGGATCATCGCACAATCCTTTTGGTAACTGCCATCATTCAACACCAGAACCAAACCCTCTTCAGACTGTTTCACCTTTTCTATGCAAAGAGAAGGAGACGTCCAAGAACTGTGTGGGTCCAATGATGGATCAGGAAAAGAGTGGAGTTTGGACTCTATGACAAGCTGATGGTGGAGCTGAGGAATGAAGACACTCATGCATTCCAGCACTTCATGAGGATGCCACCAGCCATGTTTGACAAAGTTGTGGAGCATCTGAGACCCAGGTTGATCAAGGCAAACACCAACTTCCATCCCAGCCTGCACCCTGGACCGAAGGTGGCATTGAGTCTGCGCCACTTGGCCTCTGGGACCACATACAGAAACATGCAGTATGCCTGGAGGGTGCCACACAACACCATCAGCATTGTGGTCAGAGAAGTGGTGCAGGCCATCATCAAAGAATACGTGGAGGAGCTCCTCCAGTACTGAAGAAGGCTGGAGGAAAGTTGCAGAGCAGTGGTATCAGAGGTGGAACTTTCCCCACACCGTTGGAGCCATAGATGGGAAGCACGTGGCCTGCAAAGCTCCAGCCAACTCGGGGTCCAATTATTTCAACTACAAGGGCTTCTTCAGCATCATCCTCTTCGCCATGGTCAATGCTGACTACAAGTTCATGTACATCGATGCTTCAGACAATGGGTCAGCTTCAGATGCCCAGATATACAACACCAGTGACCTCAAGGGTGGGCTGGAATGCAACCTCATCATGGGTTTCCCGGATCCAGACCCCCTACCCTTAACCTGATAGACACTGTGGATGTGCAAGGCCCCAACAGAGCTTCATGTGGAGGGAAGAAGCAGTGCAACCTCCTGAAACACTGGTGCAACTCCCCAGCTGGAGCAGTGGAGTGGCAAGACAGGATGGTAGATGCTTAATGGATGCTTCCTTCAGCCTGTCTCATCACACTGATGAGATTGTGCCATGTATGTTGAGTGTCCTTACAATGAATAGGGCATTAATAAAGAGTTTTGTTTATGTTGAAATGTGTGGATCAATGATTAAATTGTTATTGATAATAAAGGGCCATATGTGTGGCAGCTGGGAGGGTGGACCATACAGTCCCACTATGCTTGCACTGGAGGTTTATCTATCCCACAGCTATCCTTACCCATCCCACAACTATCCTTATCCCACAGCTATCCTTACCAATCCCACAGCTATCCATCCCATAGCTATCCTTACCCATCCCACAACTATCCTTATCCCACAGCTATCCTTACCAATCCCACAAGCATGCAAAGGCTTAACCCTTTTTTCAAAGTTTTCCCCAACACTTTATTAAGTAAAAAAAAATGAACCAAGTGTGTGAAGCAAAGATAACCTTTATTAATAACAAACTGTATGACTTTATTAAAAAGCAAAATGACCCAAGTAAAGTGTCTTTAAGCAAAGATAAGGTAGATAAGGTGAACAGGTAACAACTCAGTCTCTGGCACTCTTTTCAGTCACTCTGAGGCATGCCCATGGTCTCAGATGTAAAGGGGCCAGGGACTGTGGAGGTGGCTGTTGCTGGAGTGCTGGTCTGAGGCGCCATTGGGGTGCCTGGCCCTGAGAGTACAACAGGAGATGGTGTGTGCAGGAAGCTCTCAGAGAGCTGACTCAGTCCCGTGAGGTTGAGAGGCCCTTCCTCAAGTACCTGGGATGTGAGCCCCAAGACTGATGACAGATGTTCTGAGGAAGGGCTTGGCTGTGGGGTGGAGGAAGGAGGAGTGTAGTGGAGCTGTCTGGTCTGCAGCTGGGTCAACTGAGGCATCTGTGGTGTCTGTGGCGTCCAAGGAACCTGGGTGTGGACTGGGAAGGGCTGCCTCTGCTGTGGGAAGTCCTGCTAGTGATAGGCTTGGTAGGCGAAGGGCTGCTGAAATCTGTGGAAGGGCTGTGACATTGCCTGGGGTGGAGGAGCAGACCTGGAGTGGGTAGCAGCAGGTTCAGCTGGGCCTGGAGGGTGGTGCAGAAGAGCTGTGATCCTCTCCTTCATTGCCTGGTACTGGGCCTCGGGCATGTCCATGAGGTTCTGGCTCACGTACGTGATGAAGGGTTTGCGGTTGGAGGATGGTATGTCAAAGTGAACCAGCTGGGAGAGGAGATCTGTGCTGGCTTTGATTGTGTCCCTGATCTCCAAGGGGACAGTGTGGCTCTGTCCCTCTGGTCTGCCTCTCTGCCTGCTTTCTGTGGAGGTGGAGGTGGGTGTGGGTGTGGGTTGGTCTCTGGTGGCTGCCTGTTCTTGCTCCATCTGAGACAGGGGATCCTCCACGTCCTCTGGCATGGGGAGTGCAGCTTTCGGTGGGGTCTCTGTTGTGGGGACCTCCAAAGACACCTGCCTGGACACGGTAGCTGTCTCCTGGCTGGAAGAGGAGTGGCTGTCTGTGGGCTGTCTGAGGGAGAGGGTTGACAGAGGGGCTGCTCCTCGGTGGTGGACCTCACCCTCCAGGAAGCTGCACCTGGCCATGACATAGGTCTCCCAGTCAGTGTGCTTGACAGCGGCCTGCCCAGATTTCTTCAGGTGCAGCTTGCCATACCAGGTATGCATATGCTTCCACCATCCCAGGAGGACATCTGAAGTGTAGCCCAGGCTCTCCACCTTCTCTCTCCATGCTGCCTGCTTCCACTTGGTGTCACGATAGAGCCTGTGGCCCTTCCTCCAGAGGTACTCGTTCTCCCTCATTTTCTTCGGAAATGGAGTACTGTTTCCTCTCTCCCTTCTCCTTGCCTTGCCTCTTCATCCCTCTGGCAGGGGCTTCAGGGCCTTCAGCACTAGGGCTTTGAGGGCCTTGGGGCTGGTCCACCACAGCAGCAGCACCAGCAGCAGCAGCAGCAGGAGAAGCACCAGCAGCACCAGCAGCACCAGCAACACCAGCAGCAGCAGCAGCAGCAGGAAAAGCACCAGCAGCAGCAACAACAGGAGCAACAGGAGCACCACCACCACCACCAGCAGCATCAGCAGCTTCAGAGTCAGCGCCAGGGGGTGGGATAGTGGTTCTGTCCTTCTTTCCAGGACTGGCAGGAGTAGGCACAGGCTTCCTCTTCTTCCCCATGTTGTTCTCTCAAGATGTCTCTGGCAGCAGATTTCCTCTGAATGGTAATCTGCTTGCGAGCTGCATCTTTTTATATCCGCAGGGCTGACGCAATGCATCCTCCCCGCATGTGCAGTGAATGCTTTGCATCTGTTAGGCATCCACTAGGCATCCTATAGGCGTCCGTGATGCATCTGCGTCATCCGCTACGCATCCGCTCCTTTTGCTACGTGTCCGCTTCGCTGTTCTCCCCCGGAAGCCCTGCGGATGTGTCATCTGCTTCCATCTGCTTCCATCCACTAGGCTTCCTATGAACATCTGCTTTACATCCCCGCTACATCCTCCCCCCGTCCGTTCCTTTTCGTTGTTGTCCGTTCTGTTTATGCAAATTTGGGGCACTTTTGAGAGCGTATAACAATGGATGGAAAATTTGCTCATCCGCTGTGTCCTTTTTACATACATTTTGCATCTGTCGGCCAGTGTGACCTAGCCTTAACCAGCAATCAGCACCAGATCAGTATAGATTAACTGCAAGATTAACATATGATCAGGCCATCAATCAAGTGAACAATACCCCAACCAAAAAAACTGTCTAAGAAGCCAACAGCAACCATACCAACCAAAGTATCTCTAAGACCACCTCCACCAACACTGACAGGCAAACCATTAGAATGTGGATGTCAAACTCACAATGTCATGTTGCCAGTTGTTTCTTCAGAGACAGAAACAAAGGTATGGTTTATTCCAACAAGAAATTTCAGAGTGTAACTGTTACGACAAAGAAAGCCCTTGACCATGCTGTCATCAGGCACATCTTGCAAAATAAAAATCCTTGGCATATTTTCATTTTCACTTATAATAGAATATACTGTATTTGCAGGAGAAGGCATTCTTTTAAATATACTGAGGCAGCCCATTTGCAACATGACACATTGCTGCCCTCACTTTTATTGGCAACAATAGCAATTGATTCAAGAATAGAATTGTGTTGTTTCTGATTAGTGCCATTCAGCAGTATAGTATAATTGTGAATTCTCTAGAGCTTTCAAAATTAATCCCAATAAACTACAATTGTAGCAGTTCCATTTAGAGGTTCCCAGAATGCATAAGCCCATGTCACACTGCCCAACGGATGCAAAAAGGACACACCGGACGAGCAAAATGTTCCATCCGTTGTTATCCGCTCTCAAAAGGGGCAAAAATTTGCATAACCAGAGCGGATAACATGGACGCGGGGAGGATGCAGGGCAGATGCAAAGCGGATGCGGAACGGAAGCCCAGCGGATGGAAGTGGCTGGGAGCGGATGGCGTGTCCGCTAGGCTTCCGGGGGACCTCAGCAAAGTGGATGCGGAACGGATACAGCGGATGCACATCGGACGCTGAACGGATGAAGCGGATGCACAGCGGATGCACAGCGGAAGCCTAATGGATGCCTGGCGTTAATTGCGCATGTGGGGTGGATGCATTGCATCAGCCCCGTGGATATAACGGAAGCAGCTCGTTAGCAGGTCGCCATTCAGAGGAAAGACCTGCTGCTGGACGGATTGGCTGCCTTGCCTGCCCTGCCTGCATGTCTGCCTGCAAGCCTTGGTGCCAGCCTTGGTGCCAGCCTTGGTACCAGCCTTGCTGCCAGCCTGCCTGCAAACCTTGCTGCCAGCCTTGCTGCCAGCCTTGCTGCCAGCCTTGGTGTCAGCCTTGCTGCCAGCCTTGCTGCCAGCCTTCCTGCCAGCCTTGGTGCCTGCCTTGGTGCCAGTCTTCCTGCCAGCCTTGGTGCCTGCCTGCCTGCCAACCTGCCTGCCAGCCTTCCTGCCAGCCTTGGTGCCTGCCTTGGTGCCAGCCTCCATGCCAGCCTTCCTGCCAGCCTTGGTGCCTGCCAGCCTCCCTGCCGGCCAGCAACCCCACAACCATGCGGAAGCACAGCAAGCCTCAGGCATCTTCTGCCAGCCCTGGCAAGAGGGACAGGGCTACCATCCTGCCCCCTGGCCCTCACTCTGGTTCTGCTGGGGCTTCTGCAGCACGGGCTCGCTCTTCTGGGGCTGGGGCTTCTGCTGCTTCTGCTTCTGGAGGAGCTGATGACAAGCACTCCAGCATCAGCCACCTCCACAGCACCTGGACCCTTCACCAATCAGGGGAACAACAAAAGTTTCATTGTCTTAAGGGCCTGTCACATAGGCCGACAGATTGAAAAAGTATGTAAAAAGGACACAGCGGACAAGAAAATTTTCCATCCATTGTTATCTGCTCTCAAAAGTGCCCCAAATTTACATAAACAGAGCGGACAACAACGGAAAGGAACGGACGGGGAGAGGATGTAGCGAGGATGTAAAGTGGATGCTCCACAGAAGCCTAGCGGATGGAAGCGGATGGAAGCAGGGCTTCCGGGGGAGCACAGTGAAGTGGATGCGCAGCGGAAGGAATGGATGCCTAGCGGATGCCTGTGCCATCTGCTGCCAGCCCTGGTAAGAAGGACAGGGCCACCATCCCACCCCCTGGCCCTGACTCTGCTTCTGCTGCTCGGGCTGACTCTGCTGGTTCTGGGCCTTCTGCTGGTGCTTAATTTGCTGGCGCTGCTCCTGGTGCTGGTGCTTCTGCTGGTGCTTACTCTACTGGTGCTGCTCCTGGTGTTGGTGCTTCTGCTGGTGCTTACTCTGCTGGTGCTGCTCCTGGTGCTGCTGGTGCTGCTGGTGCTTACTCTGCTGCTGCTGATCCTGGTCCTAATGGTGCTGCTGGTCCTGCTAGTGCTGCTGGTGCTGCTGGTGCTGCTGGTGCTGCTGGTGCTGCTTTTGCTGCTACTGTTTTTGTTGCTGCTGCTGCTGGTGGTGGTGTGGTGGAGCAGCCCCAAGAACCTCGAAGCCCCTCTGATGAGGGCCCAGAAGGCTCTGCCAGAGGGAGGAAGAGGCATACGCGAGAACGAGAGAGGAGGCAATACTCCATCGAAGAGGAACATGAGGATGAGGTGCTCGAATGGCTGAGGGAGAACGAGTACCTATGGCGGAAGGGACACAGGCTCTATCGAGACACCAAGAGGAAGCAGGCAGCTTGGAGAGAGAAGGTGGAGAGCCTAGGCTACACTTCTGAGGTCCTCCTCGGGTGGTGGAAGCACATGCACACCTGGTACGGGAAGCTGCACCTCAAGAAGTCTGGCCAAGCTCACCAAACGGGAGACCTACGTGATGGCCAAGTGCAGCTTCTTGGAGGGTGAGATCCGCCAACAAGGAGCCACCCCTCTGTCTACCATCTCTCTCAGGCAGCCTACAGAGAGCCAGTCCTCTTCTGGCCAAGAGTCAGCTCCTGTGTCCAGGCAGGTATCTGTGGAGGGTGCCACAATGGAGACTCCCCCGACAGCTGCACTCCCCGTAGTGGAGTGCGTGGAGGACCCCCTGACACAGTGGGAGCAAGGAGAGGGCACTTCCACCAGAGACCAACCCACACCCACCCCAGCTCCACCTCCACAGAAAGCAGGCAGAGAGCCAGACTGGAGGGGCAGAGCCACACTGTCCTGCTGGAGATCAGGGACACCAGCAAAAGCAGCGTAGATCTCCTCTCTCAGCTGGTACACACTGACATACCATCCTCAAACCGCAAGCCCTTCCTCACTTACGTCAACCAGTCCCTCATGGACATGTCCGAATCACCGTACCAGGTGATACAGGAGAGGATCACCGGTCTTCTGCACAACCCTCCAGGCCCAGCTGAACCTGCTCCGACCTAGTCCAGGTCTGCTCCTCCACCCCAGGTGATGTCACAGCCCTTCCAAGGCTTTCCACAGGCCCTCACCTACCAAGGCTACGGCTACCAGGAGTTCCAGCAGCACAGGCAGCCCTTCCCAGTCCAGGCACAGGTTCATTGAACACCACCAATGCCACCGATGCCACAGATGCCACCCACGCCACTGATGCCACCCACGCCACAGATGCCACCCACGCCATAGATGCCACCCATGCCACAGATGCCACCGATGCCTCACCTCGCTCAGCTGCAGACCACTACACTTCTCCTTCCTCCACCCCACAGCCAAGCCCAGCCTCAGAACATCTGTCATCGGTCTTGGGACTGACACCCCATGTCATGGAGGAAGGGGCTCTCAACATCACAGGACGGAGCCAGCTCTCTGAGAGCTTCCTCCACACACCATTCCCTGTTGTCCTCTCGGGGCCAGGCACCCCAATGGCACCTCAGACCAGCACTCCAGCAGCAGCCACCTCCACAACACCTGGACCCTTCACCCCTGAGACTATGGGCATGCCTCAGAGTGACTGAGAAGAGTGCCAGAGACTGGGTTGCTACCTGTTGACTTTATCTTTGCTTGGGACACTTTTCTTGGGTCATTTTTCTTTTACAGTCTGTTATTAATAAAGTTTATCTTTGCTTCACACACTTGGTTCATTTATTTTAGTAAATAAAGTCTTGGTGGAAACTTTTAGAAATGGTTTAAGCCTTTGCATGCTTGTGGGATGGGTAAGGATAGCAGTGGGATGGGCAGGGATACCTGTGGGATGGGTAATAGCTATGGGATGGGCAGGGATACCTGTGGGATGGGCAGGGATACCTGTGGGATGGGTAATAGCTGTGGGATGGGTTAGAATAGCAGTGGGATGGGCAGGGATACCTGTGGGATGGGTAATAGCTGTGGGATGGGTAAGGATAGCAGTGGGATAGATAAACCTCCAGTGCAAGCATAGTGGGACTGTATGGTCCACCCTCCCAGGTGCCACACCTATGGCCCTTTATTATCAATAACAATGTAATCATTCATCAACACATTTAAACATAAACACAACTCTTTATTAAATGCCCTGTTCATTGTAGGGCCACTCAACATACATGGCACAATCTCATCAGTGTGATGAGACAGGCTCAAGGAAGCATCCATTAAGCATCTACCATCCTGTCTTGCCACTCCACTGCTCCAGCTGGGGAGTTGCACCAGTGTCTCAGGAGGTTGCGCTGCTTCTTCCCTTCACGTGAGGCTCTGTTGGGGCCTTTCACATCCTCAGTGTCTATCAGATTTTGCCCTTGCCTCCATTCACCAGGCTCCATGTCCCCATTCCCTTGTTGGTGGTCCACAAGCCTGTTCTGCAACACTGGGTAGTAGGTGCGCATGAGATTGTGCAGGATGCAGCAAGCTTCCACAATGTTCCTCACCATCTCTGGGCGATGCTGCATGGTGGTGAGAAGTACCTGGAACCTGTTGGCCAGGATTCCAAGGCGTTCTCCACCACCTGCCTTGCCCTGGACAGCCTGGAGTTGAAGATCCTCTCTTCACGGGTGAGGCATCTGGAAGTGTAGGGCTTCATGAGGAAGATTCTGAGGGAGAAGGCGTCATCACCAAAGATGAAGTAGGGCACATCTTGTGTGTCATTGGGAAGGGGGTCTGGATCCGGGAAGCCCATAATGAGGTTGCGTTCCAGCCCCTCCTTTAGGTGACTGGCATTGTATGCCTGGGCATCTGAAGCTGACCCATTGCCTGAAGCATCGACGTTCATGAACTTGTAGCCAACATCGACCATGGCGAAGAGGATGATGCTGAAGAAGCCCTTGTAGTTGTGATAAGTGGACTCTGATTTGGCTGGAGCTTTGCAGGCCACGTGCTTCCCATCTATGGCTCCAACGGTGTGGGGGAAGTTTCACTTCTGATACCACTGCTCTGCAACTTTCTTCCAGCCTTCTTCAGTGGAGGGGCACTGGAGGAGCTCCTCCACGTATTCTTCTATGATGGCCTGCACCACTTCTCTGACCACAATGCTGATGGTGTTGTGTGGCACCCTCCAGGCATACTGCATGCTCCTGTACGTGGTCCCTGAGGCCAGGTGGCGCAGAGTCAGTGCCACCTTCAGCCCAGGGTCCAGGCTGGGCCGGAAGTTGGTGCTCTGCTTGGTCAACCTGGGTCTCAGCCGCTCCACAGCTTTGTCTAACATGGCTGGCAGCATCCTCATGAAGTTCTGGAATGCACTAGAGTCTTCGTTCCTCAGCTCCACCATCAGCTTGTTATACAGTCCATACTCGCCTCTTCTGGCGATCCATCTTTGGTCCCAGACACTTCTTGGTCACCTCCTTTTCTTCTCATAGAACAGGCGAATGAGCATGTAGATGGCTTCGCACTGTTGTATAACGGTGATGGCTACCAAAAGGAGTGTGTGACGATCCATGGTGGACATCAATGGATGCTGTGGAAGAGCAAGAGCCAGATGAAGGCAGCAGAGGTCTGCACAGTAGGGCTGCTGGACTGAAAGTGAGATCCAGGTGATTTCTCTCCCTTTTTGTAGGAAATATAGGTTTTCCGCTAGATGTCCTTTTGCATTCTCCAGGCATCCTGCAGACATCCTAAATATCTGAGATACGTCCCCTATATGAACGTTTTTTCCGTTTTATGCTTTGTATGCGAGCTGCATCCACTTTCATCCTTTCTACGTCCGTGCTACTAACGTTGCGTGTCCGTTCCGCGTCCGTTTCGCTTCCTCCCTGTGTCCGTTTTCTGCTGGAGCGGATGCGAGTTGCGCGGATGCGCAGTGGATGCCTAGTGGATATACCGGACACATAACGGATGACGACGGACGTATAACGGATGTTTCCTGTATGCGTAGCGGATGTAGAATGGACACATTGGATACTTTTTCCGCTCAAAAAGTTTTGTGCAGCTCAAAACTTTTTGAGCAGATGAAATGTCACTGGACGGATGCTGGACGGATACAGAGTATGAAAAACAGACTCAGTGAGTACAGAACAGATGCATTGCGTTAACCAACAGATGGCAAGTGTTTCTCTCCATTTTACATCCTCTTTCCACCCATTGGTACTGTGTGACAGGGGCTTTAGACAATGGGGGTCTCCAAACTTTGTAACTTTTAATACTTGTAGAATTCTACTCCCAGCATGGCTGGCTAGGGAATTCTGGAAGTTGAAGTCCATAAGTGTTAAAGTTGCCAAGTTTGGAGACTCCTCTCTTAAAGCATTATTTTAAAAAGAGGAAAGGGCATCTACTTTTCATCTGTATTGTAACTGTATGGAGGTTGGAGCATCTCTTTTGGCTTCAAGGCCAGGGAAACAGTACTCCAAATTTCCAGGAATGCAGGAATGGAGATCTGGGGAAAAAGAAAAATCCATGAGAAACAGAAAGTAGATGTGAATTAAATATTTGATTTTGATGTATTTTGTTGTATCTGAGTTGTAGCCCCTATCTTATCTATTGTCTGTTTCATTTTGTCCATTTTCTGTTTGTTACATATGTATCCATAGCTAGTTCTCACCTTATGGCCACAATGAGCCCAAAATTTCCATTGCTAAATGAGACAGTTGTTAAGTGAAATTTGCCCTATTTTATGACCTTTCTTGCCACAGTTGTTAAGTGAATCAATGCAGTTGTCAAGTTAGTAATATGGTGGTTAAATGAATTTGCCTTCCCCATTGACTTTACTTGTCAGAAGGTGATCACATGACCCCAGGACACTGCAACCATCATAACTGTGAGTCAGTTGCCACCAAGCACCTGAATTTTGATCATAAGACCATGAGGATGGTACAAGGGTCATAAGTCACTTTTTCAGTGCTGTTGTAACTCCTAATGGTCATTAAATTAACTGTTGTAAGTCGAAAACTATCTGTATGTGCCTGCATATGTGGTCTCAGCTGCAGGAGGAAGTGGTTGAGAAAACCCTTCCGAAACAATATATTCCTTCCTCCCTTTTCCCTTTTGTCCTAAGCTCCCATTTAATTCTTTACCTGTGATATCCCAAATCAAAACTTGCATTGCTTACTGAATTAAACTCTCTCACTATGGAAAGATTTTAATCTTATCAGGTAGTCCCTCCCTTGGTTAAATTAATGGTGGAGTGGCAAGAGACAGGAGGGCTGGCACTTTTTCTGCTTGGATAAACTAGTGCTAAAAGGGCCTTTTTCTGCATTAAAATGGATAATGGTACCATTCACTAACTTGGTTCTTCTCCAGGAATTGTAGAACAATGAAGGGTGGGGACAAGATGCCAGGCATTCAGTCCACCACATCTCTGTCCACATCTCTAGATGAATAAGTACTCTCCATTACTAAATTATTCATTTGTTTGTTAGAATGATCTCACTTTTCTTCTAGAAGTTCAAAGTGGCCTACTTTGAACTCTTTCCTATTTTCCCTCACCATAACTACCCAATGGTAGCAGTTTGGCTACCATTGACATTCAAGTGACTGAATGTCATAAGTGAGTTTCCATGAATTGAAACCTGGGCTCTCCTATTCTTAATGTGACATCTTAACCACTGCACCATCATGACATCTCATAGAGCCAGCCCTAGTATTAAACTTCGTGTTGGCTGAGGTAGCAGATGCTGGGAGGATGGGAGTGAAAAGTGACTCCTGGGTTTGTTCAACTGCAATTTTATTTGATTGGCTTTGATGCACAGAATTATGCAGATAGGCAGGTTAGCCTTTGTTTCTGCAGGTAACATTTCTCAGGCCAATCCTTCTACAAAATGATTTCTCTTATTTCTTCAGTAAGAAAATTACTTGTGCCCTTGAGGTTCATAGCAGACATTTTAATCTCTGAATCAACTACGATAATGTCTCTGTTATTTTTTTATTGTATTCATTCCCTTAATTTGAGATACTTTTATCTTGTAGCATCGATGACTTTAAGATCATCTTAACTTTGTTTCTTTCCAATCCACTGACCTTTTTGTGATTTCTATTTATGTTTAGCTCTTTTCTTTTATGTTTAACCTGCTTCCTCGCCTGTATAATTTTACTCATTTGCTTTATTTTATGTGGAAAAAATTCTGGCTCATTTTCAGTTTGTTTTGTCTTTTGCTTTTAAAATGGCAACCTTTTAGGGCACTATATTCCATGGCAAATTAAAACAGATAAAACAAATGTGAGAATGCTGATAATTTTCCTGAATTCAAATCCTGATCAAATTACCTGACCTATAGCAAATCCCACCAAAATCATGTAAATGATGTCAAGACTATAATTTATCTAATTTTTAAAAGCACATGACACCACCTCTTGGCTCTGCTGTTTATTAGTGAGCGATGCTGCCAATATTGGCTTGCTCTGATGAACACTTTAAAAACTACACTGATATATGTTTGCATTCCTCTTCAGTTCAAAATTTGTCAGAGAAGAAAGGCATTAAACCTGTCACCTCGGATAAAGATCAAATGTTTGATTTCGAACAGAAGAAAGTAAACATTCTACAAACGGTTCTGTTAACTCCTTGAGTGCTTTAATTGAATTTCTGGGTAGCAGTCAACCTACTTTAGAAGTTCCCTGTAAATTTTCAGGGCCACCTTGTTGAAGAATATTC
Organism: Laticauda colubrina; assembly: GCA_015471245.1. NCBI lineage: Eukaryota > Metazoa > Chordata > Lepidosauria > Squamata > Elapidae > Laticauda > Laticauda colubrina. The sequence goes on from BLBF01000002.1 coordinate 72,585,508, forward strand.
TTTGGAGACAAGGGCAGAAGTAAGATTTTTTTTAAAAAAAGAAGGGCAAATGAAGGAAATTCTTACAATTGTATCAATTTTAGAATCAAGTTTGGAGACTCGTTTATGCCATGGATGTCAACTTTTGGCTCTGCATTTATGTAACAGGTTGTCTCGGTGGCACCAAAGGAGTGAGCTGCTTTACAATCTACTTCATCGTAATAAAAGAACAAGGGAATTGCAGAAATGCTTTGGTCGTATCTCAGGCTACACGAAGCATTGACTTTGTACCTGTTCCATGCTTTGTGATTTCCTGTCAAAAAAGTCCACACTGCACTGCTGAAAATGCAAACTGAAATTTCTAATTTGAAAATACAGCGTCCACCTTGCCTTCTGGCAAAATATATGTCATTTGACACATATGACTATAGGAAGAGGTATAGCTTCTGGCTTGAAAAAGCTTCACTGTCCAAAACTCAGGTGCAATTTCATTAGAAAAATGAAACTTCTGTTTGGTTTACATGACATGGTTTCATGGGTCGCTATAATGAATAACAATTTAAAAAAAAAAACTAGAGAAATTGTCATGCTGGGATGTAACATACTTTACTTTTTTGGACCATATGAGGAAGACTTCTAAAAGATACAGCAGTAGAAGTTTGTATACCTTATTAGGATTCAGGATGCTAATCACAAACTATAAATACACATATATTATGTAGCCAATCACAAGCTATAAATACACCATATATTAAGACAGTTGGGTCAGATCTTTATCATTTGCAATATGTTACTGGAAGCAATCCAGTTTTTCAAATGTCCATACTGTGAGATTTTTCAACACTATAATGTTGATTAGGATGGGGCACTACCATTATTAGTAATTATTATTATTCCATCCTCTTTTTATTCTTTAATTATTTAGTTAGATTTTTGTCCTGCCTTTTGTTTTTCACATACAATTTTCAGTGCTCAAGAGTGGCAGGAACGCAAAATCTTAATTAAATGGATCTGCCTTTTATGACCTGGATAGCAATTTTCTACATATAAAGGCCATGAGTCTTTTGCCATAAGGCAATTATTTTTGTGAACAATGACATCATTCTCAAAAAGGGTGAAAAGTAGATTTAATTTATCTAACTTTAATTAAAATGTAAAATACCTAAAATTATTAATTTGCATGTATGCTCTTATGTTTATATACATATAAAGATTCTAATGGTGTAGCAACTTTTGGAGTCACCCTGAAAGTTGCAAATATTGCTAGTGTTGTTATATGAAATGGACAAACATAATTTCAACAAATTTCAATTCATAATTTTGACCTTTTAAAAATCTAACCTATTTTCACTGGGTTAGAGCAAATTTCTGTTCTATGTATCTATCTATCTATCTATCTATCTATCTATCTATCTATCTATCTAT
>BLBF01000002.1:72586921-72620550 GCA_015471245.1 Laticauda colubrina
TATCTATCTATCTATCTATCTATCTATCTATCTATCTATCTATCTATCTATCTATCTATCATATATCTATCATCTCTATTTATACCTCTCCCTCTCCCCTCCCCCCTTTCTTATCTATCATCTCATATTTAAAGTTTATAGGGCCACCCACTACAATGGTTGTACATTTCTCTTGATCAGAGTTAAGTTTTGCTATTATATTATATTGCAGGAGCAGGAACTATCACATTTTGTGTAAGCAACGAAAAAGCACGTTTTTCAACATAAGGAAAATATCTCAAGGTAAGTGCTTCACAAAATCAAGCCCATTACATTGAAGTGATGATGTGGCTATAATAAGAAATGTGATTTATCAGCTTATTGAAAGCAATCTGAAACAGATAGTTCAGATTTTAGCGATTATGGCAAAGGCTGCTTGGAATCCAGCTGTGTTTATGGCAATCCAATGTAACCTAATGCACAGTCCCTTTGACATAGGCAAGCTGTGAGACTTAATTACATTGGAATTATTTAATGGATCTCAATACAGACTCAATATATGATGAATACTCAAACAAGGGTGATTTGCTGTTAGATTCCCCACATTGCCACTCATTATTTAACATGGAACAGTTTAGCAATTTTTATTGCATTCTTTTTTTTTAATTTTGTTGCCTATGAATGATCAGATTGGTGGGTTTGATTAGTAGTTTCATAAGAAATAAACTTCTACTTCCCACATAAATGGTTAATATACATGTGCATATATCTATGTATGTATATATGTTTCTGTTCATGTTTCTTGGGAGTCTTTCATTTATTAGCCTTCTAATCTATTTTCTGCTTCCTGTTTCTGTGTCAGCAGATGGCATTATCTCCAGAAGTCTCTCTGTTGCCTTGTAAATACATTATTGCATAGGAACATTAAAGGGCAGGAGATGACCATATGGTATGTCATTGCAGGCTGCCCTTTAAGACCCAAATACCAAATTGTCATTTTAACACCCTAGTTCTTGATAATAGATGTATAATGTGATTTCTGGCATACATTGGGGTATGTGGAAGAAGCTAGAGAAACAGCTTAACAGCTGGTATCTTGGTGCAGTTCCAGACACTCCTGTACTTAGTGCCATTGCACTGAGCTGAAAGGGTCAGCCTTGGTGCATCTTTCCAGTGGTGCTTCATGGCAATGCCTGATACACTTTTGTTGGTTATATTAGCGAAGGCTGCAAAAACATTTACCTTATACATTTAAAAAGCCAAAACTTTTGGAAGGAATAATTAGGATTTCCCTGTGGGTCTTATCATTTAAATTAGATTTAGATCTTTCTAATAACTGAGACTGAAGGGTGAAAGATGAGGTCTGAATTCCCCTTATCTGTATTCTAAAAGCTGGACAGATGCTCCTAAGAGTGTTGGCTTGACTGTAGAAGAGAAATATCCCATTCTTTAAGTTCCCTCTTATTGAAAAGGGTGTCCCTTTTATTTATTTTCTCTCTAAATGAAAAGGACATTTTGTCATCACTCCCCCCACCCAGTTCTATCCTTTTAATCCAGACCCAACCTTTTCTTCCCTCCTGCTGGCTCCAGTTCCTCTATTTGTCCTATCTATGGTATTTCAGATCCATTAAAAAAATCTTCCTGAGCTTAGATTTCAAATTTCATTAATAAACCAAGGGACTTAATGTGATCTATCACTTTGCTTTGTTTCTTGGGTCCTGTTAGGATAGTTATCTGCTCCATCTATCAGAATGGTACTCACAGAATCTGACATGTTGTTCCTCAGGATTTTCTGCACTCTAGATAGATAAAGATGTCTTCCCACTCCTCAATACTATGTAGAAGACCATGGCCTCCTACCACTATCTATCCCAGAAGTTAAAATAAAGCATTCTCTCTCTGTGTGTGTGTGTGTGTGTGTGTTTGTGTGTCTGTGGTGTGTGCGCATGCATATTCAAGTCACTTTATATCTCTGCTTTAAAGAATTTAGGCAAATGAAGACAAAAAGAATCCTATCTATCTGTGCCTCTCCTCTCCTCATGTCCTTATCTCAGGCACAAAATAATATTTAAGAAAAAAAACACACACAGCAACAACTGTTGTTTACTTTGGTCTGCCTCTAATACCAAATAGCAGCAGGACTAGTTCTGTTGGAGGTCTAACTTTGTCCACCCTCAAAAGCAATTTGAATCTACGCTCACTTATTTCTCTTCCTCCATATTTTTACTGATTGTTACTACCCATTTTCTAGGAAAAGGCTTCTCTTCCTTCTAACCCCAATGTGTGAAAAAAAATACAACCCTGACATCATGTTACTTCTGGCACATTAAAACAAAAAGAGGTGAACAAATGAAATATGTTCTGTAGTGCCACCTTCTGACCTTGCAGCATATTTCCATTTTGGAGATGGATGATTTCACAAGAGATAAAGAAACTCAAACTTTACTTTAAAAATTGTAAATAAGTTAAAAAGTAAAGTTTTAAGTAAAACTTTTAATAGCAAGACAGGTAACAATGAAGTTATTCAAAATATAGACAGCAATTTAAAGGGGATATCCCACATTAAAAAAAACCTAAAGGAAAATAAGGCTCTGAGCAGATCACTGATACTGGTCTAGATACTAAAATTAGAGGAACCTCTGATTCAAAGAAAGTCCAAGTAATGTGAAATGCATAAACACTGACATTGTACAGAGACTATAAATAATAGTGACAAAATATGAGACTTAAAGCACAAAGTAAAAATACAACCTTAAGCAATATTTCTAGTTAAGTTTGTTACTTATTTCTTAGAATGATGTAATGGCTGACACTGATCCCCACTAGCTTTATTGGACATTTTCCAAGCTTTTATAAATTTAACAGAGGCCCAGAAGCCCTGACACACAGCTTCTGCCCTGCCATTTCAAAATGGGTAAAAGCTATTCCACTTTTGGGGTGTGTGTGTGTGCGTGTGCGTGTGCGTGTGTGTAGTAAGAAGGGGCATTTTGTTATATACTAAAGAAAGTATCTCACTATCACAGAATTATTTACTGTAATGTTATTTGGGGATCACCTTGGGAGCCAGGAGTAAAAGCTGCACACTAGATAAAGATTTCTCAGTTGATAGAAGCAAAGGAGAACTTGGGAAGAAAGGGCTCTCCTTAGTTTTCCAAATAGTAAAAAGGAAAGGAAGGGAGTCCCAAAAGTGCTTTTTTCAAGAGGCAACTGGACTTTCTAGGTTTATTTTTTCTTCAAAGACGTTTTGCTTCTCATCCAAGGATGAGAAGCGAAACGTCTTCAAAGAAAAAACCAGAAAGTCCAGTTGCCTCTTGAAAATGCATCTTTGGGACAACCTTGACCAGGATGACTGAGAATCTCCATAGGCAAAAGGAGGGGAAGAATATTTTTAGACTGACAAGATTCTACTAATGTAACAATAACAATAAAGATAGAATTTGTATTAATTTCTTGTATGGACTACCTTGAGTAGCTAATTTAGATTCAACTTATTTGTTATTTTGCTGTCAATGAATATGAAAAGGGAATTTAATGCACATTCATTGTTCTTTGAAGGAAAAGCCATGTTTCTAGACATTTCAGTATTTTTCTTATAACCTACCTCCATGCAGTGCTTTGGCTTCTCCGTCCTTAATCAACACTGAAGTACATTGAAAATGTGATGAGTCAGATTTCACCAAAATACAAAATAAAAAGAATACAGAGTTAGTATTATGAAAATGCTAATGAATGCAAACTTCAACTGAAGATAACTCTTCCTGAATAATTCTATGTTGGTGCCAACTTGTGTAAAAGTTATTCTCTGTTAGGTATACAATTTCTACATTTAAAAATCAAACAGCTCCAGATTTGCTGAAAGTAAAAGCAATGCAATGCTGGTTTTACTGCTATGAAAATAAGCTAAAAAAATAATACTCAGATTATATCTGAAGAAAAATTTATAAAAGCTACTCTATATCTAAAAGTAGCCATTATTACAAAACACAGTATAAAAGAATACACTTCACACATTATCCTAATATTTTATTTAAAAGTTAGAATTTAATAATCTGTAATAAGAGATAATGTTTGCTACCAAGGGATCAACACTAATTTGATTGGGGAAAAATGAACCTGCACTTGCAAAAAAAAATGATTGTAATAAAAAAGTAATTTTATTAAAGATTATAATTATATCAATCAATAAAATTGATTAGAAATTGAAAAAGGGAAAGGATAAATAGAAGATATAGAAAAGAAAGAAAAAAGAAAGAAAACTAGAAAATAAAATAAAAAATATAGTAAAAAAATAAATATATAAAGAAGTGACTTACCCTTTCTCACAAGTGTAATTTTTTTTAGTAATTTACCTTCTTCTCTTAAAATACAATAAATGACCTTTCTCCTCATAGCCCATCTCTTTTCTATAAACAAATCTGTATAGCTTCTACATTTCAATTCTGATATCAGTGAAAATCCATTAAGAGTTACTAAAAATAACAATCTAATTTAATCTTGATTAAGTGAACCAATTTTATAGTCCTTCCTTTTATTTATAACAATTTTGATCTTTACTCCTCTCAAATAATGTCCTAGAATGTGATTTCTTTTCATTTTTTCTGTGCTCCTTCTCAAAAAATTATTCAAAACCCTAATAAGCTTGTTTTGTAAATCTAATAGGAAACCAAAGGTGCTTTTTAAAGAGACAACTGGACTTTCTGGTTTTCATTGGAGCCATGTTTTCTGCAAGTTTTTTTTTTTTCTGCTCTGTGTCCCTTCATTGTTGAGTACAGATCCAGGTTGTTGGGGATGAGTCTGTGCTGTCTGCATCTCAAATTGAAGGGCAAATAGTTCCTGTAATCTGCAATTATTCCGGAAATCTGTTCATATTCCCACAACATTTGAAGGGAGTTCACCTCAAAGTGCATAGCTATATACCTATGGAGATTCTCAGTCATCTGAGTCATGGTTGTCCCAAAGGTACTTTTTCAAGAGGCAACTGGACTTTCTGGTACTTTTAGAAAGTCCAATTGCCTCTTAAAAAAGCACCTTTGAGAAAATCATGACCTGGATGACTGAGAATCTCCATAGACATCTAATATAAAAAAATATCCAGGTCACTCCTTTGGTTTGTTATATTCTTTTTAATCATTAAATTAAATTAAATATTTAGTTATATTCCTTTTAATTATTAAAATATCAGCTAGATTTGTCTTATAATATAGTGTATTATAGTGATAGATAGATACATAGATTGATAGACAGATAGACAGATGATAGACAGATGCAGTGAACATATCTAATGAAGCTTCCTCCTCATATTTTTTCTACAATAGCAATCCTATGAGGTGAGTTGGACTGCGGGAGAGTGACTGGCTTAAGATTATTCTTGTACCTATCATTTTTAAATCCACTTTTAAATCAGCCTTGATTTCATCAGGTAATTTCTCTTCCATAACATTTTAAACTATTTTCTATTTATAAAGGCAGACATTCTTAAAATTAATTTCTGGGGCCACAGTTAAAAAAATATCCTTCAGTACGTCCAATCGTAAAATATTTTGATTCATTCTGTAATTGTAAGTTGAGTTTTTGTTTTCTTCCCTTTAATGGTAGTCTCAAGTTCTTTCTAGTTCCAGCCCTGCCAACTCTCACAGTTCTACCGTGAGTCTCACGATTTTTTGTCATGTCTCACGACAAGGCTCCTCAATCTCACGCCAAATTTTCAACGCTTTTTTTTTTCCAAATTTGGGGGTCGGCTTATACATGCATAAATTTGATTCTCACACAAACGACATGATGCCACTTCTCAGATCACGCAATATCGATATTACCATACAGTCATATATATATACAGCACATTTCTTTTTACTCTGGGCGCCTCCATTTTGCTTTTTCTACCACTGGATATAACACGCTCTGATTGGTTAGTTATTCACGTGACCGTGAATCTCACTATTTTTTATAGAATCTCCAGATTTTTTTTCATGGGTCTCCAGATTTTCCTTTATCAGGGGTTGGCAGGTCTGTAGTTCCCTCTAATGTCCAGTTTTACAATATTATTTTTTTAGCATTATCCACAAGAAGGGTTTTATAATTAATTCCAAAATCTTATTTCAAATTTATTACTTCCTTAGAAAGTTTATAAATACTGACATTTTAATTACCCATTTTCTCTTTATTCAAATAAATAAATAAATAAAGCTCTTAAACTCAACAAATAGTTGAAATTATTTTGTTAAAGATTATAGGAAACTTACCTAGTGCTGTCAGATTTCTTGACCCAATGATTCCTAATAGTTTCAAAGTAGTTAACAAGCAATTTCCAAAAGCAATTAGAAAAGGATGTATGCAAACTTAGTGTCCTTTCAAAGACTCCAACTGCAATTTGAACCACATGAATATTCCCACATCACTGGACTTCTAAAACTCTTGGAGACAACTGTCTTGCAGTTTCCTTGCTGGCTCTTCATTCTGACATGATCATAAGTTTTGCTTTTGAAGAGCCATCTTAAGTCCAGCTTACTTCACACACACTGCTAATCCAGGTTTATCCTTGTGATGACTGGGGCATGGCAGAAAGGCAATACAACCAGAGAACAGGTATGAGTTCTTTTATTTGCTCCAACTTTGCTCCCAACACTCCAGTTACTCTCCGGCCTGGAGAAAAGCTCTCCCACGAACCTGGAACAGCCTCTGTTTGCAGATATTGCAGTCCAAATGCTGGAAGCAGAATGACTTCAATCAGTCACTCCAGCAGAGGAAGATAATGAATCCAATAATTCTAGCAAGATAAGCACACAGAAGCATGGCAATAATTCAAACAGTCAGAAGGAATGCCAGGAATGCAGGCCACAACTCTTAACACGAGATGAATTCAGCATTTATTCCTGACAAATGCCCCTCCCAACTACCTCTTCTTTAAACTCCATCTCCAGGTGTGCCTTGTGAAAGGAATCAAGGCAGTGGTGGAATTCAATTTTTTTTTACTACAAGTTCTGTGGGTGTGGCTTGGTGGGCATGGCAAGGGAAGGATACTGTACAATCTCCAGTCAAAGGTGGTATTTGCCGGTTTTCCAAACTCCTCAAATTTTCCACTACCGGTTTTCCAGAACTGGTCAGAATCTGCTGAATACCCACTACTAAATCAGGGTCCTTTCCTTCCTTGTAAGCCATGCAACCAATGTTGCTCTCTTCTGCGTTCTTCCCTGCATACCCTGGGATGAGGTGGGCCTTGGTCTTCATCTGAACCCTCTCTCCCCTGTCAGACTTTGCCCTTCCCCAGTTTCCTCCACAGCCAACAAAGCCACACTCCCGCACTCTGTCAGCTGTTCATCTTCTCCCTCAGATTAGACTTCGATGGGAGCATGACAATCCTCATCGTAGTCACTTGAGCCACATCCTAATAGTTTCTATTAATATTTCTCAGATAGATAAAATCACAGATTTCTTTTGGTTTTTTATTTCTAATTACTTCCATTCTCTGCAAAACTTTAATTTTTAGACAACTCTTTTAATGTCTTGATTTTTTTTGTCTCCCCCCCCCCCCCCAATCCATATTTACCACATATGGTCAGATGAAACTTGAAACTGTAACTATGTCTATGTTCAAGATTTCCCAGGTGATATTTTTATCATCTTGTCTACTTCATCAAAAGTTTTCCTCTGAAATTCTTACAGTTTCAACTTTTTTTTGTTCTGACAATTAGTTAGGGCTCCATCCTCAACACTTTTGTTCCTCAGAGTATAAAAAGAGTATAAAAAAGCAATCATAGCAGTGGTGATCCAATCACATATCCAAGATCCATGTATTGAGAAAAACTGTATTGAAACTTTTAAATTCTTCAGGATTCTTTCTCAGGTATAACTAGGACATATAAAATGTTCCAGAGAAATAGATACAATATTTTATGCATCAAGTCTATACTTTAAAGTCAATCTAAGATGGAATTGGTAGACTAAATGCATATTAGTGGAAGATAGTTTGCATTACATATCTATCTTGGATGAAGAAAAATTATTGTTCACACCAATTTTTTTTTTGCTATTGATTAAGAATTCTGATTAAAAATCTAATTCAAGCTCAACCTGTAAAGTCTGAAGAAAAAAGAAAGAAAAGAAAAAAAAGATGCAAGGAAGAATTTAAAAAGAACTAAAGTAGAAAAAAAAGTAAGAATATACTAAACAAAAAAAGAAATATATGAAGAAGTGACTTCCAACCATCCAACCATCATAAGAGTAAATAAACTTTGTGACTCTTAACCCCTCCAAGGTTACAATTTTCTCTTTATTCCAGGCAATTCAAATGGATATATAGGTTTATTGTGTTCTAAAGCTCTCTACAAGAATCTGAACGTGGTAATGGTAAAATGGTAAAAGCAAATAGGTGGTAGATAAGAGTCAGTGGAATTCAAGGTGGGCTGGACTTAGATCTCTTGTTGGGCACAAAGAGACTTGAGACTGTTGACCCCTCCCTTGGGATCAGCCTGGTCATCTTCTACATCACCTTCCCCAGAGGTCCATTGCTCATCCCAGCTCTGAAAACAGAAGGCTATTAGTAACTATGTTGTGGATAATGTAATGTGTGTCTTCCCCTTGCAGGAAATAGTAGTTTGATCATTTTATCAATTGCTATAGCAGAAAAAATGATTCAATTAACATTGTTGTCATTTCATATTTTTCACTTGAAAGGTAATAAAACGTATGAAGTTAGTTCCTGGAATATGTAAAAATGGCACAATTTCTATTTAGCTTCATTCATTCCACATTTGCTGAGTTTGGAATTTTTGAAATTGAAAACCAGAGTACAAGGAACCTAGGATTGGAAACAAATGGAGACTGAAAGAAATAAATCCAAATTCAAGACTGATGTAAATCAGCCTAACTTCAATGAACTGAGCACACTACTCTATTTAATAAACAGGGAACACTTTTGTCGTACTGCCAAATAGCATTTTAACAGGCTAATGAACCTAAATAGATAGATAACTAATCAATGAATATAATTTATTAACAATGTAATTTTTCCCCATTCTTGGCTTTAAAAAGTTCCAATTAAACTCCCACGGGGAAAGCAGATCTCTTTTAGCAGCAGTGCTAATACCAGGGCAATGCACCAAGCAGTATCCCAAAGCTATCTGGATACCTCCTGAACTGAATAGAACAGGTTATATGGTAACCTCTAGCCTGAAAACAATTTTTACTGAGTTCCATAGGTGTCCCTTTGATGAAGTATCCATTATCCTATTAGCCTCTCTAGTTCTTGGATTCAAATAGGCAAGTTGAAATATTTTATTCTGCTAATGGAGGAAGCTCTGAAGTCAAAAAAGGAGGCATGCATTTTTCACCATTAGAAAGCCACTAATCACTATGTGCTCATATGTTTATACGGTTCTGACTTTGATCCAGAGATCATCATGAAATTCATATCTATGTCCACACTTTGTATATATAAGACCATAACCATATTTATTTAACAACTTAATTTTAAATTTTAAATCAAACATTTATGTATGGATGACCTTTGTACTACATATATTGTAGTTGGTCCAACAGTCAACCATAAGTTTAGGTTGGATTTGTAATTTTTGTCCACCTAAGAAGTCCTTTCCAAGGACCTGAGATAGACAGATATTGTTGTTTAATAATATTAAAATATAGAGTTGCGGGATATAAGCTGCTCCAACTAAAACTGTATTTTGCAATTGACTGATGATGATATAGTGAATGCCAATACTGTTCAAGTAATGCTCCAGTGGTTTTGGAATTGCATGCAAGGCACCTATCACTACTAGTATTATCTTTGCTTTCTTTTGCCATGGTTATTCTCTTTCTATTTACAGGTTTTTGTATTGTGTGATTTTTAAAAAAAATTCTTTTCTATTCTGCTTTATGCTATGTCCACTATCCAGACATTTTTGTCTTTCTTATTGATAATTGTTAAATCTGGGGTGTTTTTTAAAAGGTGCATGTCTCTTTGAATTTTAAAGTTCCAGAACACATTAGCTTCTTTGTTTTCTATTACTTTGTTTATTTTGTGTTCTATCCAGGTTTTGCTTGCAGGAAAATGGCATTTCTTGCAGATACCCCAATGCATCCTTGTTACGACTGTGCCATGCCATTGTTTGTAGTCAGCCTGCATGATCTACTTGTAGCAGCTAACTATTCACTGTTTCTTCAGCTTCTTTGCAGAGGCAGAATTTGCAGTCTTCTCAGTTCTGGCATTGGTTGCATTTGTTCTAAAGACTTGGTCTTGTGCAGATAGAACTAGTCTTTCTGTCTCTTTCTTCAAATTTCTTGCTCTTAGCCTCTGCCTGGTCTTGTTATCTGCTCTGCCTTCTATTTTTTGTAACACATTGGCCGTGTAAAAAGATAAAATTAGATTAGGACCTGATCTAATTAGAAACTGATATGCAATAATAATCTAATACCTTTTTGCTAATTATAATTCCCAAATAAAACCATTGAAATGTTTCATTAATGTATCAATAATGCTTTAGAACTGACAATGATATTATAGACTTAGTGTTCTGCTCCTTGCAACTACAGGTAGACTTACAACCACAATTGTGCCCCAAATTTCTGTTGTTAAGTGAGTTTTGCTCCATTTTACGATCTTTCTTGCCACAGCTGTTCAGTGAACCAATGCAGCTGTTAAATTAGCAATATTGTTATTAAATGAATCAGGCTTCTCCATTGACTTTGCTCATCAGAAAGTCACAGAAAGTAATCACATGATCCCGGTAGACTGCAACTATCATAAATATGAGTTTTAATCATGGGGACTCTGCAACAGTCATAAGTGTGCAAAATGGTCACAAACCATTTTTTCCATTGCAACTTCAAACGGTCGCTAAATGAACTGTTGTAACTCGAGAACTACTTGTATTGCAATACCTCTAAAGAGCTTCAGCAGTCCTGCCTAATTCACTCATCTGAACAGATGTGACATCCTTGCAATAGGTCACAAAATACTACACAAAATAAGAGGTAGTACAGTCACATGAACAAGATTTTGAATCCGACTCAGATGCCAGGAGAACATAGTAATCTATTATTGGCCTTGAAAGGATGTCACCTACAGGTAATTGCTCTGGAAGAAAAAAATTTCAAAAACAGGTTGCAGTGTGAAATTGATGGATCAGATATATTCAGTGTATTCTTCTCTTTCTCATACGTAGCCCTTTTGTATATTATAAAGCCCATCCATGCAAAAATAACCTGTGTTCTCGCTCAACAACTGATTTATAAACAGGCATGGTTAATAAGGAAACTACCTTTCTATTTTGCATTAATTCTCCTTTCCTTGTTTACAATCAAGTCTCTCCAATAATGGGGATATATTTCCAGGTAGCTGTTGGAAGTCTAACTATTGAAATAAACTACAGCTCGTGAAACATTATGCAACAAAAACTTGACTTGTTTTTTAAGATACCAGTTGTCCTGCTTTTCATCACATGAAAAATAGAGCACTATTGTACAACTTAAGAAAACTTGCACAGCAGGGAAACCTCACATAGATCACATATGCTCAAAGTAGTTTTTAAAAAAACAAAAATTAATAGCTATTATGCAACAGAAAATATTCGGTCCATTTTAGTTCATATGTTTTCAATTAACAAATATGTTCTTTAAAATTTCAGATTGTTAATACTTAGATGTTTCTAAATATTAGCTGTTTAATCCTAATGATACATTAGAATTTTAAGTAGATTTCACTTAGAGTTGAATAGTTAATTTTAAGAAAAAGCTATTATCTAGCATACACATCCAGATCTTTGCATTCTCTTTTTCTTACTTGTATCCATCTATCTATATATTCACTTTCTTTGGAGATTATACAAACCTTACTCTAGGCTGCAAAAATGCTCAGAGATAGGAATGGATTAAAAGAATTAAATTACATCCAGGGCTACATTTAAACATTATAGTGTCAATCAGTATTAGGTCTGTCTGATTAGAGGTGAAAAGGTTAAAGGTTAAAGGAAAAAGGAGGATGTCTCACCCAGACTTCAGAAAATAAAAATGAAACAAAAATGCTGAAGACAATTTTGTCTACTGGCACTATGGTGGTTATAAATTTACAATCTTGAGATTTTTGAGTGCTGTGACAAAATACTGTGCTTGCTAGATTGTCCTAAGTTATCAAAACTGCAGCTCTTTGGAGACTAGTCTTTTCTTGATCTTCCAAGTGTTTAAGATGCATTTAGATTTTCTGCTAGTGCCCATTACGGCAATGGTTATGTACAGGTAGTACTCAGTTGCCCTCTTCCTTGTGCATTGACTGAATGTTCAGGTTGTCTTCCTTTTAACCTGGCACTGACCAGAGAAGAAGATGGAGTCCTGTAGCAATTGCACTTAATATATCACTTTACAGTGCTTTACAGCCCTCTCTAAGCAGTTTACAGAGTCAGCATATTGCCCCCAACAATCTGGGTCCTCATTTTATCCATCTTGGAAGGATGGAAGGCTGAGTTAACCTTGAACTTGGTGAGATTTGAACTGCCAAATTGCAATCAGACATCAGTCAGCAGAAGTAGCCTGTATTGCTGATGAATAAAATGAAGACCCAGATTGCAGCACTGCAATCAAACCACTGTGCCACCACGGCTCATATCTCCTATCATCCAATCCCACCATACTTCCTTAGCAAATATATTCAATGTTTGTCAGAAAGACTTCTCTGTATATGCATTTCATTGTGCATTCACTCTTTGCCTGGAAATGGGCCTTTCTATCCCTGAAAAGATCTGGAAGAACAAAACACTCCTTCAGTCCGATGCCTTCTCTGTCCTTGTGAGAGGAGAACATGAGCAATTAAAAACTCCTAATACATTCATGAAACTGGCTGTGTAATCTTTAATGTACATGTTATTTATTATTTTTCAAAGATATCTACAGCAGCATTGACTATCAATATCCCTACCTTAACTGCAAGCCTTACAATAGCGATAAAGAACAACCAATGAAGAAAAATGGATCCTCAAATTAAATCATGTTATGCACTGTCTGAAGAAGTAGAGAATACTCCTGCTATTGCCTATCTATTCTTACTCCTGAAAATCTAATATCAGGATCCCAAAAAAGAACTGAAGGATTGTGGAGCTAGGCTACATGCTAGAGTAGCAGTAAAAATTATAGCTTGTTCTTATGGAGGAAGCCTCTGAAGGGTCACTTTGTCTTATCAGGAATCTACTTATAAGGAGAAGATATCTTTGGATCTAAATTAAGGTCTTATAGCTGTGAATTAGTTTTGTTAAACATTTTATAAATAATGCACCAGCCATGCTTGCACAATATTAACCAAATTTTTTTATTTAATATTAACCAATATTTTCAGCTAGATCTAATAAAAGAATACCAATGGGGTAGCTTGTAGATGTGGCTAGAATAAAGCAAATATGGTTTATATATTTTGAACCAGCTAAATAAGTAGAACTGCAGCCCTTAACTTTTGGCTATGGAGATACAAGCTGTATAAAACAGACAAATTAATGATTCAAATGTTTCTGCTCTAGCTTTGTCAAAAGTGACAGTCATTCATGGCAGTCATAACTGTTGTGTTCGGAAAACACACGAGGTACACCGGGTTCCAACAACAAATACTTTATTCTTTAACTAGTCAGTAAATAGGAACACTTGGCTGAAGCCGAGGCCAGCCTTTTATATAGGCTGGCTTGCCTGCTTGCAGCCAATGGCAGTTGCTTAAATTTGCCGCCTTTTAGCAGCTCTTTGGATTGGTTCCTAGCGAACCAATCCAATGCTTAGTTTATTTGACCAATCAGGTTTGCGGATTTGGAGTCACCCACTTTACATATAGAACACCCCTCCCCTCTTAGTTCAGTCCTACGTGGTGACGTAGTCTCGCAGGTAGGTGGGGCTTTTCCGGACTCGACTTGACTTGCGCGGTTCATTCTTAGTGAAGTCTTCGACCGGTTCAGATGGGGCTGCTGTGTTGTGCGTTCTTCTCCCTGGAACCGTCTGGAAGGGTGAGTCAGCCATTTTACCGCCGCCTGAGTTTCTTAGGCTGGCGGTTTTGCCGCTCCCTCCCGTTTCCTCTGGGCAGGTTGAGCTGGCCTGGCTGGCCCCTTCCGATGAGCTCTTCACGCAAGTCTCTCCAAACAGTGAGCCTTTTATTTGCTCTTTTTGATTATATATTTCATTGGTTTTGGTTTTAAACAGTTCTTTATTTACTTCTCGCCTTTCCCCCCCCCCCACACCTTGGTTTGCAATTTGTCGGTTTTGTCGGTGAATGGTTGTAAGTCTGTGGTTCTCTCTATAATTCGGGATCGAAGCTGGTCTATGTGCCGCTTCCATTCCCTGCCATCCTCTATTATTAATCGGTAGGATTTGGGGCCTGTGATTTGGGTAATCTATCCTGGTAGCCATACTGGGTCCCCGGTGAAGTTTTTAGCGTATACTAAATTGCCTATTTCGAATTGTCTAAACCGTGTAGAGGAGTCAGGGGGGTTTTCTGCAGTAAAATTTGGGTGTAACCTATCAAGGTGTGATCTTAACTTTCGCCCCATAAGTAATTCTGCTGGGGACTTGTTGGTTATGGTACTGGGCATTATGTGCTGGAGTGTGAGCAAACGGTTTACTTTCTGTTGGACATCTCCAGCGTCCATTCTTTCTAAACCTTCTTTAGTAAACCGGACCATTCTCTCAGCCCTGCCGTTCGCAGCCGGGTGAGCCGGCGCGGTTAGGGCATGTTTTATACCTAGGGAGGCTAGGTATTGCTCAAATTGTATGCTGGTTAGCTGTGGCCCATTATCTGAGACAAGAACGTCCGACATGCCATGGGTGGCAAAAAGGTTGTCCAGCTTTTAAATTACAGTTTCTGTTGTCGTTGATGGCATAACTTTTACTTCAAGCCAATTCGAATAGGCATCAACGACAATCAGAAAGGTATGCCCCTTGGTAGGACCCGCGAAATCAATGTGTATTCTTGACCAAGGTCCCCGAGGGGTTTCCCAGTCCTTAACGGGTGCTTTTGGTGGGGACGGTCTAATTGCCTGGCATTTGTTGCATGAGCTTACCCAATACTCTATGTCCTTATCAATACCCGGCCACCAAACATAACTTCTAGCAAGGCTTTTCATCTTAACTATTCCAGGGTGCCCTTCATGTAACAACCTAAGTACCCTGGGTTGTAATTTGGCAGGAATTACCACCCAATCACCCCACAACAAACACCCCTTTTGGATTGAAAGTTCAGTCTGTCTGGACCGGAAAGGTTTAAAGTTTTCAGTTTTTTGATTCTCCGGCCAGCCTTTACCTACCCAGCTAAGAACGCGGGCAGTCAATGAGTCTTTCGCGGTGGCTCTGGCGACATCATAAGCTGATATGGGTAGATCGGGGCAAGTCTCAATTTGTAGCATTGTCATCGCTGGTGCCGGGTCTTCGTCGGTTGCTGGTAAGGGTGCTCTGCTCAAAGCGTCCGCATGGGAAATTTGTTTCCCTGGGCGATGTGTCAGAGTGTAGGAATAAGCTGCTAGGAACTCTGGCCATCTAGTCATTCTTGGGGACAGTATATTAGGTGTTGGCTTGTTTCCCGCCAAAATCCCCATTAGCGGTTTGTGGTCCGTTATGATTTGAAAAGTCCGCCCATATAAGTATTCGTGGAAGCGTTTTACTCCAGCGACAATTGCTAGAGCTTCCCTGTCCAATTGGCTGTAATTCCGTTCGGTTTTGGATAGAGTCCTTGAGTAATATGCGATGGGTGCTTCTCTGCCATCAGGTAGTTGGTGGCTCAGGATGGCCCCTACTCCGAATGGTGAGGCGTCGCAGGTCACTCTTAATGACAGTGTGTTGCTAAATTGGATGAGAACGTTTGTTGATGTTAGCAAGCTTTTAATATTTTGGAAGGCTTTTTTTTCTTTGTAACCCCAAGTCCAAGTTGCCTTCTTGTCTAAAAGACAGTGTTACGGTTCTGCTATAATGGCCTTGTTTGGCAGGAACACATTATAGAAATTAATTAGTCCTAAAAATGCTTGTAGTTTGGTTTTATTTCTTGGTTCAGGTGAGTCTTTGATTGCTTTAACTTTTTTGTCTGTAGGGTGGATACCCTCTCCGTCGATTGAGTAGCCCAGGAATTCGACGCTATTCTTGATTAAACAGCACTTTTCTCTATTTACCTTGAGGCCAGATTCCCTAAACTTAGTTAATACTTCTTTGAGTCTTTTCCTTAATTGAGTTTCATCTCTGGCCGAGATTAGGACGTCGTCAAAATAGGGAACGACTCCTTGTATGCCATTTAGGAGGCATTCCATCAGACTCTGGAAAACGCCAGGGGCCACACTTACTCCAAATTGGAGCCGGTGACATTTGAAAGCACCCTTATGGGTGACTATAGTCTGTGCTTCTGCTGTTTCTGGGTCCACTGGGAGTTGTTGATAGGCTTGTGCCAAGTCGAGTTTAGCAAAAACTTTTCCCTTTCCCAGGGAGTGAAGCAAATGCTGGACTACTGGCACCGGGTATGCGCTTGGTTGTAATGCGTGGTTCAGGGTAGCCTTATAGTCACCACAGATTCTAATGGACCCGTCAGGTTTTATGGGTGTGACAATAGGCATTTCCCACTTGGCATGGTCCACAGGTTCTAACACCCCTTGGGCTATTAATTTGTCCAGCTGTTCCTCTATTTTTGCCTTTAGTGCAAAAGGAACTCGCCTGGCTTTTATTCTTCGTGGGGCGATTTGGGGGTTCAGATTGAAAGAAATGGGATTTCCCCGATACTTGCCAAGTGAGCCGTCAAAAACGTCCTGGAATTCTCGGATGAGGTCATCTTCCCAGCCGGTTGTAGTCACTCGATCGATCCTGGTCATCCCGATGCCCAATGGCGCGAACCATTCGATGCCCAGGAGGCTTGGTCTGTCTTGGTCGACTATGGTCAGCGGTAGCACCTTGACGTGTTGTTTGTAGGCAACTCGGAATTGTCCCATGCCTACCACAGGGATTTGGTTTCCCTGATAGTCCTTGAGGGTTAGGTGCTGCTTCTTCAATTCTTTGGGTTTGATACCTGGGACTAGCTGTCTTATTGTGTCCCACGATACCATGGAGAGGAAGGACCCCGAGTCCACTTCCATCTTGCAGTGTTTTCCTTCGATTTTTACGATGACTTTAATTTTCTTCCCACTTTCCATCTGAGCTCTCTTTATAATGACAGTTTGGTGTGTATTGGCTCGCTTCTCTTGTTGCCACTTTCTCTCAGCTCGTTTAGGCTCAGCTCGTGTTGGGGAATTTCTGCGTCTCGTTGGGCTGTAGCATTTTTTGTTCCTGCAGACTTTCTCGATGTGCCCTCGTTTCTTGAAATGCCGGCAGATGGCATCGAGAAATCTGCATTTGGCTCGGGGATGGTTTTCTCCACAGCCAGCACATTCCCACCAATTTCTTCTTTCGCGCTCTTTTCTGTTCGTGAGCAAACGGTGGACCTTGTCGTCTTCTTTGCTCGATTCAATTGTTTCGCCCGACTCTTCGTAGTGGGTTGTGGTGGCAGGCTGCTTTCTGTCTTTGGTTGGTGTTTCTTCGCTGTGTGTGTTCATCTTTTTCATGGCTATGGCAGATTTTTTCGCGGCTTCAGCGGCTGTGGCTTCCGCGATGGCTTCGGTAATGGTGATGTTGGGCTTGTTGAGTAATTTACTCTGTGTGGTCGAGTCTCTCAGGCCCAACACCACGCGATCCCTCATTGCTTCGTCAATGTTCAAAAATTCACACTCACCCCCTAATTGTCTAAGGGCAGCGATGAAATCGGCGACGGTCTCTCCCTCTCTCTGGTCTCTGCGGTAAAATTCATGTCGCTTTATTAAGTTTGACACCATCGGAGCGTAGTGTGCTTTGAGGACTCTTTGCAATTCTGTCCACGTTAGTTGTTTAATGTCCCGGGGTTCGCAAGGGCCTTTGCCATCTTGAAAACTGTTGGCCTGCAGTGCATCAGGAATACAGCTCTCTTGCGTTGCTCTGAAATGTCTTCCATTTCATTGCTCTCCAAATACATCTGGAAGCGATTAGCATAGGAATCCCAATCCTCTTCGTTGGGATTGAAGGGTGCTGGTGGTGCGTTGTTTCCAGACATCTTGGTTGTCATCTGGACTTCTTATCACCGCGTGCAGGTTTTTTCTGTTCAGGACGATCCCATCTTCATCGCCAGTGTTGTGTTCGGAAAACACACGAGGTAGACCGGGTTCCAACAACAAATACTTTATTCTTTAACTAGTCAGTAAATAGGAACACTTGGCTGAAGCCGAGGCCAGCCTTTTATACAGGCTGGCTTGCCTGCTTGCAGCCAATGGCAGTTGCTTAAATTTGCCGCCTTTTAGCAGCTCTTTGGATTGGTTCCTAGCGAACCAATCCAATGCTTAGTTTATTTGACCAATCAGGTTTGCGGATTTGGAGTCACCCACTTTACATATAGAACAATAAGCCTAGTGCCTTTCACTTTCAAAAAAAAGGCATGGAAATTGAACTACCAAAAATGAAAGAATTAATAAAATATACAACTGGGCAATGTCTCCCATAGAAGATGGAATTTTAAAAAAATCTCAATTGATGAAAATAATATTTTTTCCCCAAGAACACATTTTATTCAGACATTGGTAATCACTGTTTCTAAACCTGAATGGTTCTTTGGCTACACAGTCACTCTTAATTTTCAAAACAATGCTTCTGCTATGGCCGGTTGAACCACTGAGGTGGATTTTCTCCTCTAGCACATCATCTGATTTTTATCCCCAGATTTTCTATCAATAACCTTTATGACCTTTAAAAAATGTTTATTCTCTTTGGGCAAAAGAGGTCTTGACAGCAGGACCAGCTATAGTACAAAAATATATAAAGCTTAATCAGTTGAATGTTCTTTGTCCTTATGCACTCATCAACTCAGAACATGCAAACTTGACAACTTGAGGAAAAATCTGATATAATTCAGTCCAATTATCTGAAGCTATACAGCATTAGGAAGAATATGTGTTATACAAAGCAAATGAGGCTCAATTAGTTATCCAAAACTAAACTTTTCTTAATATTCGTTCATATATTTTTTGGATTGAAATCCTGGATAAACATTCCTGAGCTATAGGTAAGATCAGATCTCTTCTTCAGAGGACGGAGAAAGAAGAGGAGGTCTGCCATTAAGAGATTATCCAAATTTGCATTCACTATCCAAGGAAACTCTTTCAAGAGCTTTGCCTTCTAACAACAAAGCTCTAATAACAGGAATGGCAGTTGTATTGCAAGCTCTGCTGTGGGTAATAGGAACGAGGCTGTGAATCTACAGACCCCAAAACCTTCCAGATTTTAAATAGAAGGAGAAGGATCATTCCATTTTAGTGTGACCCAGACAGAACTTTACCTAAAGCCATTCATCCATCTACACAGGTGCCTCATAGGATGGAATTAAGAGGAATTAAGAGCATCAACTGTCTAATTCAATATTAAAGCAATTATAATCTTGAGTTGGATTCAAGTCAACAGCTAAATATTGTTTCTGTATTCAGAGTCTATATAACATCAGAGTCTGGAACCAAACTGAACCATGGTTACTGGATAATGACATCATCAAGATGATTTGACTGATACCTTCATTCTGCTAGTACAGGGGATAGCTGGAGAACATTCTACAATTTTATGTAACAAAGTGTTTTCTTAGACTTTGGAAAGCTTTCCCTGAATTTATAGTGAAGCACACAGAACTCTCACAAACATCTGCAAAAAAGGAACATCACATTTGAATAATGTATTGTTACTGGCTGTGTGAGCATGCTCAGTTTCATTCTGAGAAGTATTGTGCCATCTGCTGGTCTCCAACTGTAATTGGTAGCTGCAGATGCTTGAATTATTGCCCAGCTTGACTGTGACTTGAGGCGTTTCCTCATACTTATATTGCCAGTCTAAGTATGGGTTCCCTACTGTGTCAAGCAATTCTATTGCCGTAGACCCATAATAAAGATTTTTTAAATGTGAAAATTAGTCTTTGGTGAATAGGAATTATTTTCCTAGCTGCTGGAGATACTCAGGTAAAAGGCAGTGACATTTCACATGAGTGGGTCATTGTGTTATTGTTAACACTCAGCTATTATTGCTGCATACCCAGCAGTCAGCACAGATGTTACCCACTTTTTATCACTTAAGAACAAAGAGGTAATTATATTTAACCTTTTTCTCCCCAAGAAATCTAAACAATAAAATGTCACAATAGTGTGTTCAACAGTTAGCGATATAAATATTTATTTAAGTAGCAGCAATAATTCACTGAATGCAAAAGGGGGTCCTAACTAATTCAGAAGCTGTCTTGAACCATTGTCAAAGAGCATACTTTGAGCAGCTGACTCCCTTTCTCAGGTTAGAACCGGAGTGAGATAAGTTTCAGATCAGATCCTTCCCAATGGTTTAACTGAAGAGATGCAAGTAGCAATCTCTGTAGACACACAAATATCAGAAAATTTATGGAAATCTAACATCAGAGATACGTCTTGTAGATCAAGGGTAGGTAATCAGACATGTTGCAGTTCAGAGCATAAATATGTCTTGAAGATATATTACAGTTCTTATATCACCTTTTTAATGTATTAAAGATACAGTCATGCTACTTCAAATGACCCTCGCCTCCCCAGAATTTATTAAAGTCTTCCTTGGACATCTTTTGACAAATACACCCATGCTAGTTCTGTGCCAGGCTGAAGTATTTTGCTGTTGTAAGCCAGGGAATGCCATATATCAAGTATTCTGCCCAAATGCTCTCATCTACTTTTCACACCTGTTCCTGCCATTTGTTCTTCATTTGACAAATATTTCAGGAAAAATAGAAGAGGCACAAGAGTTTTGAGATTCCCAGAGCATCTCTACAGGAGGGACTGTATGATTAGCACAAGAATCTATTACTTTTTCCATTCTCTGATATGGTGAACTTAACAGGCAAAACAAAAATTTAGCCCTAAATACTGGCATTTTCTTTTCAGAGTAAGTTTTCCCCCCTTTATTGCTGATTAAGTGCATGCTTTGAGATGGGAAAGCAGCACCAGGACTGGTATTCTGTGTTTCATTTTTTGGTTGCATATTTAACCGCCTCACTCTGAAATTCCTCTGCAAATAATGTAGTCAGTTCTGTTAGCAACAGAACTGGCAGATGTCTGGAAAGAATGAGATGACAGTACCTTATATATTCTCTCAGCGCTGTTGTTTTCAAACAATATACCAGAAATCATTTGATGAAAACCAGGCTTGGGGCAGAAGGCTTCAAATGACTTGAAATAATTTACATGAAATGAGATATCAAGAGTTTCTAGTGATGGAAAAAAAATCAAAATGGAGCTAAAATTCAGGGCTTGTTTGATTGAAATTCTATTGTTTGATAGACCGATATGGTTCCTTCAGGCAGCTATTTTTTAAAGTCACAAAACTGTTAGTTACTATAGTGAAGAATCATAGTGGGAGTTATTTTTAATAAACTTGTATCTATCTATCTATCTATATATATATATGCTATGCTAATCATTTATTACTATTTATCTTAAATATTCTCATTATTTCCTGCACATGAAGAAAAGGGCTCCTTTATTTTTCCCTTGCTGTCTAATGCTTTGCAGATTTGATGGTGGTTTTGACACAGACACAGAGATAGATATAGGGAAGGGTTCTGTTAGGCTCAGATCAGAATATCCTACTCAGGTGCTCTAGGATAGGCATGATGTACCCGTTATCACTTTCTTTAATAAGCTGCCTTTTTTCCTGGGCTGACACTGAAGTTGGGCAATCCAGGAACATCCATGTTTAAGAAGACACCAGTAGCAAAGATGCTTTGGAGCAGATGTGAAGATACCACTGGCTGTTGATCAGTTCAAAAGGATTTGATAGTACAGTTATGGTCAATATCTTGACATTTTTTTAACCTCTTCCTGTAGATGCCTCCTGTTTCTGCTGTTGTCATCTTGCTGTTGTTATTTCCAGGGAAAAGTTGCTCATTCTGTCTCAATGGCCTAAACTCAAGGCCAACTGTAGACTCAGCCTGAGTAGTGACAGGCTTAAAGGTATCATACTTAAAGTGGGGCCAAAATTAAAAAGACTTCCTAACCACACAATAATAGGCATAATTTAAAAAACAGCAACTTGCACTCTGTGAGGTAACAGGCCCACTCAACAATTAAATGTAATTTCAGAAAATTGTTTTCATTGGCCCACTATGGATGCAGATATAATTAAAATGATTGACTGTCTAAATAGGGTAAAAATGGCTGAGGGGAAAAAAAAAACCCGTCTTAATATAAAGTTCAAAAACTTCAAGAAAGAAAGAAGAAATTCCTAACAAAACTAGAAGCTGAGCCAAACCGTAGTGGGTGCCAGATAATAACTGTACCTAGACTGCCAAAATGTCTAGAGCAGGCCTTGCCTAAACTATTTCACCTTGACTCAGATATGAGGGGTGTATCACAAAATATTTGGAGCTACTTCTGCAGAGAAAACAAAATCTGCCTGTTTGACTTCCAGAAAATAATTAAGAGGGAGAACTTCAGAATTAATTAGCTGCCTTTGATTTGATATTTCTGTTAGGTACAATAAACAAAGCAGATGAAAATCGTTTCCATATTGAAAAAAGTGACCTAGCAAATCTATGACCACTATAGTTTCTCATCATTTGCAAGAATGGTACCACTTGAAAAAATCCTTCTTGCATGCCTCCATTGCAAATATTTATATTGCTGTATGGGATTTGCCATTTGTATCACAGAATATATTTACAGTTATCAAACACAACACTTCTTTTCTAAGCACAACTTGTCACCCAGATACTTGAGTAATATATACTTGGAGCAAGCAATGGGCAAATCAATTTCCATTTGACCCACCACCATTTCATCTTGTAATATGTTAAAATTCTTACAAATATAAATTAACCTATCATATTTTATACATGCTTCCACTCAAAACAAATTTTACTCAGCATATTATCTTTTTTTTCAAAATTGGCATTTAATAAGCAATATCTCAAAGTAGGAGGTTTGTTTTGAGCAGAGGGTTCATTACATGGCATATTCCCATCCCCTGATCCTATGGTTTTGTGCAAAGTGAATGGAGAGAGCCTATGTTACTTCACATTTTAATGGACTCTGTTCTGTATAAAATAGTTTACTCCAAATCCTCGAATGTGATTGGCTAGAAAAGCCGGCATAGGGATTGGTTCACTAGGAACCAATCCAAAAGAGCCACCAAAAGGCGGCAAAATCAAGTAACCGTCATTGGCTACAAGCCGGCAGGCAAGCCATATATAAAGGCTGCCGCGGCTAGAGCCAAAACGTTCCGTTTTACAATAATTGTTGGAATAAAGACTTTTACTGTTGGAACCCGGTCTACCTCACGTTTTTCCGGACAGAACACTGGCGACGAGGATGGGATCGTCCTAAAACATGAGACTGTGCACGCGGTGAATTGAAATCCAGGCTTGAAGCGATGGCCGGAAATAATGCACCACCTGCACCCTTCAATCCCAATGAAGAAGATTGGGAATCCTACGTAGACCGTTTCCAAATGTACTTAGAAAGTAACGAGATGGAAGAGATCTCAGACCAGCGTAAGAGGGCTGTCTTCTTAACGCATTGTGGAACAACTGTGTTCAAGATGGCCAAAGCATTGGCAAAGCCCAGGGACGTAAAACAAATGACCTGGCCCGAACTCCAGCGAATGTTAAAAGCTCACTACGCACCAATGGTGTCAAATCTCATCAAACGGCACGAATTCTACCGAAGGGACCAAAAAGAAGGTGAGACCATCACTGATTTTGTGGCAGCCCTCCGACAACTGGGGGGAACCTGCGAGTTCCTGAACTTAGATGAAGCCATGCGAGATCGAGTGGTATTGGGTTTAAAAGACTCTAATTTACAAAGTAAATTGCTAAATAAACCCAACATAACTGTGGCTGAAGCAATTGCTGAAGCCACAGCCGCAGAAGCCACGAAAAAGTCAGCAGCCACCATGAAACAAATGAACACGAATAACGACGAAACGAGCCTAACCAGAGGGAAGAAGCAATTTCCCGCCACTACACACCATGAAGAATTTGACAAGACATTAGAATCCGGAGAGGATGACGATGAGGTCCACCGCCTGTACACCAACAAAAAAAGGCACGAAAAAAGAAATTGGCAGGAATGCGCCAGTTGCGGAGGAAACCACCCTCAAGCCGATTGTAGATTCCTCGATGCCATCTGCCAAGCTTGCAAGAAAAGGGGACACATCGAGAAAATCTGTAGGAATCAAAAAAATAACAGCCCTAACAGACGCAGTAACTCTCCCCCACAAGCTGAATCGAAACAAGCCGAGAGAAAGTGGGAGAACAACAAACAAGCCAGTAACCGAGAAAAGACCCATCAAACTGTCACTATCGGGAGCGCTCAGACGGAAAGCAGAAAGAAAGTTAAAATCATGGTAAAAATTGAAGGCAGCCCCTGTGAGATGGAAGTCAATTCAGGGTCTTTCCTGTCAATGGTGTTGTGGGACACAATCAGACAACTGGTCCCAAATATCAAACTAAAAGAACTCCAGAAACAAAAATTAATTCTGAAGGACTACCAGGGGAATCGAATCCCTGTGGTAGGTCTAGGACATTTCCGAGTCGCTTACAAGCAGCATGTCAAAGTCCTGCCTCTGACAATAGTTGACCGAGACCGACCCAGCCTCCTGGGCATCAAATGGTTCGCACCATTGGGCATCGGAATGACCGGAGTGGACCGAGTGGCCGCAACCGACTGGGAAGAAAACCTGATCCACGAGTTCCAGGACATTTTCGATGCCACCCTAGGCAGGTATCAGGGGACCCCAATTTCCTTTAATTTAGACCCCCAGGTGGCCCCTAGAAGATTAAAGGCCAGACGAGTTCCCTTTGCATTAAAAGCAAAAATAGAGGAACAATTGAATAAATTAATTGATCAAGGGGTTTTGGAACCTGTTGACCATGCTAAATGGAAGACACCAATAGTAACACCAGTTAAACCTGATGGGTCGGTACGCATCTGCGGAGACTACAAGGCTACCCTGAACCATGCACTGCAACAAAGCGCATAGCCGGGGCCAGTCGTACAACATTTGCTACACTCACTCGGGGGAGGAAAGATTTTTGCAAAACTAGATCTAGCACAAGCTTACCAACAGCTTCCAGTAGACTCCTTAACAGCCGAGGCACAGACAATAGTGACTCACAAAGGGGCATTCAAGTGTAACAGAATTCAATTTGGAGTGTTGCCCCAGGCATTTTCCAAAGCCTCATGGAACGCCTATTAAATGGAATAAAAGGGGTCATACCATATTTTGACGACGTCCTAATTTCGGCTAAAGATACGACCAAACTAGAAAAAAGACTAAGAGATGTACAAACAAAATTCAGATAATCCGGTCTGAAAGTTAAAAAAGAAAAATGCTGTTTAATGACTGATCGCATCAAATTTCTGGGCTACTTAATTGACGGAGAGGGCATACATCCTACTGAAAAAAAAGTCAAAGCCATTAAAGACGCACCACAGCCAAAAAACAAAATGGAATTGCAGGCATTTTTTGGTCTAATAAACATCTATAACGTCCCCCACAAAGCAACAATAGTGGAATCATTACACCGTTCACTGGATAAGAAAACTAATTGGGCTTGGGGTCATAAAGAGCAAAAGGCATTCCAGAAAATAAAAAATTTATTAACATCAAACACCGTTCTTATCCAGTTCAGTAACACACTTCCATTGATGGTAACCTGCGATGCCTCACCGTTTGGAGTCGTGCCATCCTGAGCCACCAATTGCCAGATGCGAGAGAGGCACCCGTCGCTTATTACTCAAAGACTCTGTCTAAAACAGAACGTAACTATAGTCAACTAGACAGAGAAGCCCTGGCAATCGTCACCGGAGTGAAACGTTTTCACGAATACCTTTATGGAAGAACATTTTTGATTGTAATGGCCCATAAATCGTTACTAGGAATTCTGGCGGGAAACAAGCCTACACCAAACATTTTATCCCTGCGGATAACTAGATGGTCAGAATTCCTAGCAGCATACTCTTACACATTGACACATCGACCCGGGAAGCAAATCTCCCATGTAGACGCATTAAGCAGAGCACCGCTGCCAACAATGGAGGAAGACCCGGGGCCAACAATGACCACCCTGCAAATAGAGACATGTACCGAACTACCAATATTTGCAAACGATTTCGCCAGAGCCACCGCAAAGGACCCAGTGACTGCCCACATATTAAACTGGGTAGGTAAAGGCTGGCTGGAAAACAAAAAAACTGAAAACTTTAAAACTTTCCGGACCAGACAAACTGAACTCTCAATTCAGAAAGGTTGTTTATTGTGGGGTGATCAGGTAGTAACAGTAGTAAGCCGGCCCACCTGGCAGCAAATGGTAGGGTGGAGAGAATGGTCAGGTTTATGAAAGAAGGTTTAGAGAAAATGGACCTTGGGGATATCCAGGATAAAATTAACCATCTACTCACCCTCCAACATATCACACCCAGCACTGTAACCAACAAAAGCCCAGCAGAATTATTAATGGGAAGAAAACTCAGGTCGCAATTAGACAGGTTGCACCCAAATTACACTTTGGAAAGACCCCTTGACTCCTCCAGTTGGTTCCGAACATTT
This sequence comes from Laticauda colubrina, assembly GCA_015471245.1. Classification (NCBI taxonomy): domain Eukaryota; kingdom Metazoa; phylum Chordata; class Lepidosauria; order Squamata; family Elapidae; genus Laticauda; species Laticauda colubrina. The sequence goes on from BLBF01000002.1 coordinate 72,613,496, forward strand.
AAAATCGGCGACCTAGTCTACGCAAAAAATTTCACTGGGGACCTCCTATGGCTTCCAGCCACAATCACACAACTCACAGGCCCCTGGTCCTACCGACTAACTGTAGATGATGGCAGGGAATGGAAGCAGCACATCAACCAGCTTCATTCCCAAAACATTGAAAGAAATACAAACTCACAACCACAAATAATAAAAATCGATGAAAACAAAACCAAAGGAGGGGGGGGGGCAAATACAAGAAAATAATAAAGAACTTTTTAAAATAAACCCAGAACATCTAACCAATCAAAAAGAGCAAAAAGGAAACTTATGGCTAGATGAGACTTGCGGAAAAAATCCAGATGAAGGGGCCAGCCAAGCCAGCTTGACCTGCCCGGAGAAGCCACCAGCCTGAGAAACTCAAGCGGTAGCAAAATGGCCAACTCACCCTTCCAGGCGGTTCCATGGAAAAGAGCCGGAGAGACAGTAACCCCATCCGAACCGGTTGAAGTCTCCAGCAAAAATGAATCGCGCAAGTCCAGTAGAATCAGAAGAAGCCCCACCTACCTGCGCGACTACGTCACCACGTGGGACTAAACCAAGTGGGGAGGGGTGTTCTGTATAAAATAGTTTACTCCAAATCGTCGAATGTGATTGGCTAGAAAAGTTGACATAGGGATTGGTTCACTAGGAACCAATCCAAAAGAGCCGCCAAAAGGCGGCAAAATCAAGTAACCGTCATTGGCTACAAGCCAGCAGGCAAGCCGTATATAAAGGCTTCCGCAGCTAGAGCCAAACTGTTCCGTTTTACAATAATTGTTGAAATAAATACTTTTACTGTTGGAACCCGGTCTACCTCGCATTTTTCCGGATGGAACAGACTCATTCACAATTGAACACAAAACTACCCTAGTCAATCAGAATCCTCAGAACTGATTACAGCACTTTTGAAGAGAGATAAGTGTTGCCTTTTGCTGAAAAACAGACATCAACCAAGAAAAAAAATAATGTTAAAAAGATGGTAGCAGCCATCCATATGATTCCAGACCTCTCTACCAGGGGTGGGATTCTACCAGTTCGGACCAGTTCTATAGAATTGGTTGTTACGATTCTGCACAGTTTGGAGAACTGGAAAATCACACCACTGGCTGGCCCCTCCCCTCCCCACCCACTCTACCCAGGAGGCTTCCCTGAGGCCCACTCAGGGGGTTGGGGGAGGGAGAAGTGGCCTGAGAGCAGAGCTGAACCTTCCTTAGGATTGAAGCTTCTATTTTTCAGTGCAAACTCAGGCAGCAATTTGCAGAAAGATATATCTGGGAGTGAAGCTGTGATTCTGCAAGCAGCTCAATCTGTCTGTCTGCTTTGCTTGATTTGGGGTAAAAGTTCATATTTTTTAAAATAAAAAATTCAATATTTACATATATATTTACAATGTTTACATACAAGCCACGTCCAGCCAGACACATGCGCACCAAGCCACACCCACAAATTAGGCCATGCCCACAGAACCAGTTATTAAGAAATTTGAATCCCACCCCTGCTGTGTACACATTCTAACTTCTCATTCATTCCATCTTTTACTATGCTATCAATAGTGCAGGGCACTGTTGATAGAAAGACATTACCCAGATATTTCACCTAATAGATAGCTTGTTTGGTGAGTGATATCAAATTAAGAAAACAATGTTGTTTACATTAGACTCCACAAGTGATGCTGCATCTGCAGTAATTTTTCTGCCTTGGGAAATGAAATTTCTTAAGGCCCTGTAATACTGCCCAATGGATGCAAAACGTTTGTAAAAAGGACACAGCGGACGAGCAAAATGTTCCATCCGTTGTTATCCGCTCTCAAAAGGGGCGAAAATTTGCATAACCAGTGTGGATAACATGGAAAGGAACGGATGGGGGGGACGACACAGAGCGGATAGAAAGTGGATGCGGAATGGAAGCCCAGCGGATGGAAGCGGATGAAAGCGGATGGCACATCCGCAAGGCTTCCGGGGGACCTCAGCAAAGCGGACGTGGAATGGATACAACGGATGCAGAGCAGATGCACAGCAGATGAAGCAGATGCACAGCGGAAGCCTAGCGGATGCACAGCGGAAGCCTAACGGATACCGAGCATTAATTGCGCATGCGGGGAGGATGCATTGCATAAGCCCCGTGGATATAAAGGGAAGCAGCTCGGAAGTAGGTCACCATTCTGAGGAAAGACCTGCTGCCGGACACATTGACTGCCTTGCCTGCCCTGCCTGCCCTGCCTGCCCTGCCTGCCTGCCAGCCTTGCTGCCAGCCTTAGTGCCTGCCAGCCTGCTAGCCTTCCTGCCAGCCTTGGTGCCTGCCAGCCTCCCTGCCAGCCAGCAACCCCACAACCATGGGGAAGAACAGAAAGCCTCAGCCATCTGCTGCCAGCCCTGGCAAGAGGGACAGGGCCACCATCCCACCCCCTGGCCCTCACTCTGCTTCTGCTGGGGCTTCTGTAGCACGGGCTCGCTCTTCTGGGGCTGGGGCTTCTGCTGCTTCTGGAGGAGCTGATGCTGCTGCTTCTGGCGGTGGTGCTTCTGCTGGTGCTTACTCTGCTGATGCTGCACCCCAATGGCGCTTCAGACAAGCACCCCAGCACCAGCCACCTCCACAGCACCTGGACCCTTCACCCCTGAGACTGAGCGACCAAGAGGAGTGCCAGAGACTGGCTGGCTGGCTACCTGTGGACTTTATTTGAACACTTGACTTGGGTCATTTTTCTTTTATAGCTTGTTGTTAATAAAGTCTATCTTTGATTCACACACTTGCCTCATTTCTTTTTTTTAATAAAGTCTTGGTGGAAACTTTTAGAAATGGTTTAAGCTTTTGCATGCATGTGGGATGGGTTAAGATAGCAGTGGGATGTGCAGGGATACCTTTGGGATGGGTAATAGCTATGGGACAGATAAACCTCCAGTGCAAGCATAGTGGGACTGTATGGTCCACCCTCCCAGGTGCCACACCTATGGCCCTTTATTATCAATAACAATTTAATCATTGATCCACACATTTCAACATAAACACAACTCTTTATTAAATGCCCTGTTCATTATAGGCCCACCCAACATACATGGCCCAATCTCATCAGTGTGATGAGACAGGCTGATGGAAGCATCCATTAATCATCTATCATCCTGTCTTGCCACTCCACCGCTCCAGCTGGGGAGTTGCACCAGTGTTTCAGGAGGTTGCGCTGCTTCTTCCCTTCACGTGAGCTCTGTTGGGGCCTTGCACATCCTCAGTGTCTATCAGGTTTTGCCCTTGCCTCCATTCCCCAGGCTCCATGTCCCCATTGCCTTGTTGGAGGTCCACGAGCCTGTTCTGCAAGACTGGGTAGCGGGTGTGCATGAGATTGTGCAGGATGCAGCAAGCTTCCACGATCCTCCTCACGGTCTATGGGCGATGCTGCATGGTGGTGAGAAGTACCTGGAACCTGTTGGCCAGGATGCCAAAGGCGTTCTCCACCACCCACCTTGCCCTGGACAGCCTGTAGTTAAAGATCCTCTCTTCATGGGTGAGGCATCTGGAGGTGTAGGGCTTCATGAGGTAGGTTCTGAGGGAGAAGGCGTCATCCCCCACGATGAAGTAGGGCACATCTTGCGTGTCGTTGGGCAGGGGGTCTGGATCTGGGAAGCCCACGATGAGGTTGCGTTCCAGCCCCTCCTTGAGGTCACTGGCGTTGTATACCTGGGCATCTGAAGCTGAGCCATTGCCTGAAGCATCGATGTACATGAACTTGTAGTCAGCATTGACCATGGCAAAGAGGATGATGCTGAAGAAGCCCTTGTAGTTGAAATAAGTGGACCCCGACTTGGCTGGAGCTTTGCAGGCCACGTGCTTGCCATCGATGGCTCCAACAGTGTGGGGGAAGTTCCACCTCTGATACCACTGCTCTGCAACTTTCTTCCAGCCTTCTTCAGTGGTGGGGCACTGGAGGAGCTCCTCCATGTATTCTTCGATGATGGCCTGCACCACTTCTCTGACCACAATGCTGATGGTGTTGTGTGGCACCCTCCAGCTGTGCTGCATGCTCGTGTAGGTGGTCCCTGAGGCCAGGTGGCGCAGAGTGAGTGCCACCTTGAGCCCAGGGTCCAGGCTGGGCCTGAAGTTGGTGCTCTGCTTGGTCAACCTGGTTCTCAGCCACTGCACAACTTCATCAATCATGGCTGGAGGCATCCTCATGAAGTTCTGGAATACACGAGGGTCTTCGTTCCTGAGCTCCACCATCACCTTGTTGTACAGTCCGTACTCTGCTCTTCTCCCGATCCATCTTTGGACCCAGACGCTTCTTGGCCGCCTCTTTTTCTTCCCGTAGTAGAGTTCACAGAGCCTGTAGATGGCTTCGCACTGTTGCAGAACGATGGTGGCTGCCAAAAAGACTTTGTTACGATCCATGGTGGAAATGACTGGATGCTGTGGAAGAGGAAGAGTCAGATGAAGGCTGCAGAGGTCTGCACAGCTGGGCTGCTGGTCTGAAAGTGAGATGCAGGTGAGTTGCTCCCCCTTTTTATAGGCAGTATAGGTTTTCCACTATGTGTCCCTTTGCATCCTCTAGGCATCCTCTAGACATCCTTAATATCCGAGATAGGTCCCCTCTGCAAACGTTTTTTCCATTTTAAATGTTTTTTTTGTGAGCTGCATCTGCTTTCATCCTTTCTCCATCCGTTCTCCATCTGTTCTGCATCGGTTCCACGTCCGTTCCACTTCCTCCCTGTGTCCGTTTACCGCTGGAGCGGATCGAGTTGCACGGATGCGTAGTGGATGCCTAGCGGATATAGCGGATGCGTAACGGATGAAGAACGGATGCCTAGTGGATGCCTAGCGGATGCAGTACGGACGCATTGGATACATTTTCCACGCAAAAGTTTTGAGCAGCTCAAAATCCTCTGAGCGGATGAAATGTCAATAGACGGATGCTGGATGGATAGAGAGGAAACAAAACGGACGCAGTGAGTACAGAACGGATGCATCGCATTAACCAATGGATGGTAAGTGTTTTTCTCCATTTTACATCCTCTTTCCATCCGTTGGTTCAGTGTGACAGGGGCTTTACAGTAATGTATGTCTTTGAAAGTTTTAAGCATGATGCCTTCTGAAATTAATCATCCAAGGATAGGACATCACTTACTGTCCAGATATCTTCAGCTCTAGGAATGGATAACATGGAATGGGGCAACTCACCACGGAGAACTTCCCATGGGCAACTCACAATTCAACAAATACAAAACTTAAATTAATTTTGACAGAACTGTGGCCTATAATAATAAAACAAAGAAAGTCGATCCAGTAATACAAGATGTATAATAATTTTGATCAAAATGTGGTCACCAATAAATAAAAGTAACTGAATGAAATGTTTAATACAATGTTAAATTGTCCCATAGCAAGTTGGTCATGGTGAGTTATCCCACAGTGATAATTCACAGGCTGCAGTGAGTTGGCTGCAAAAAGTTGGCCATGGCAAGTTGGCTGCAGTGAGTTGTCCTAGGCCCTGGATAACCAGTAGTCCATATCCAGGCCTCAAAATTCTATATTATCACCTTTATAGCACCTTGAGGTCATCTTACTGAAATTCAGTAACAAAATTTAGCAAAAAGAAGGTTAGAAATGTATGAATTAGCCATGACAAAGTAAAGCATGTCCATGTCTAACTTTAACTCCCTCCATCTTCAATCTTCCTCACAAATGGGCTGAAAATCTTCAGTTCTTCTTTCCTTTTGTAAGAATACCTGTTGTAGACATCTGACAAAGCCATCAATTAATAAGATGCAACTTTGGACTATAGAAAAGATGTAGCCCTTGCCCGACATGATCCATCACAACCCTTTGCTCCTGACTTCTGCTCCTTTGATATTCACAGATATAAGTAATTTCCTTGACCTAGTTAAGCAGATCAGAATAATCAATTAAGCCTTACCTTTTTTCTGTCTTGTGCCTGTGACCTCTCCTTTATACGTGTTGATTGTTATTAGCTAATGCCACACAATCAATTTCTTCTCAGTGTAACCCTTGTAGGGCTCTACAAGATGTCCCAGTTGGAGGCCAATCCATATTTTCAATGAAATCCACTTTAACATGAGAATGATTTCACTACAGCTCTATTATTTCTCGGAAGAAGATATTTCATTTTGCATAAAATATTCTGTATTTGACAGGGTGCCAAGATAGAACACCTCATGACGATCTTTGTGACAATCTGGCTACAGCATTAAGGTTATTAGGAACCTCAGTCCTTGGTTGGAAGAGATGCTTTCCAGCTGCTTTCTCCCCTACACCTCCTCCAACCAGCTAATTTACAGCTCTGTGACTTTTTTTGAGTCTGTCATGCCACTGACCAGAATATTATGGACATTTTTTACAAAATGTAGTTTCACTCACATTGAGAGGCATGGTTCATAGGGTTGCAATATAAGAACAACTTAAAATGTTATCACTTCAAAATTTGGTGGAAAGGAATGATAATTTAGTAATTAAGATTTTAATATTGAAAGGAAGGACTGCTCATATCTAAATGCTCATATACCTTTGCCCTTTATTTCCTTGGTAATAATTTGGATATCCATAGCATTAACAAATATCTGCACCTAGATTTTAATATTTGAAAAAAAATGAACAATTTCTCTTTTCTTTTCTTTTTTCTTTTCTTTCTTTTGTCAGTCAGAAGTGACTTCAAAGCTCTTCATCCCATCTCAACCTACAGCAAATGATGGCAAGAGAAAATAATTAAGTGAATAGTTGCCTAAACCTGCTATTTGTGTTGAACAAAGGTTATGGAAGAAAATACTGGTGAGGCAAGCTCATTCCACTAATAGTCCATAACTTATTTTTGAAAGTGAAAAATACTAGGACCCCAGAAAAAAGAGCCTTTCCAAAAAGACTTTTTTTCTTCAGGTAAGTTCTTTAAGAAAGCATCATGTGAAAACATCTGCTATATAAACATTTTAAGAGGTGAGAAAAGGCAAATGGAAAGCAGAGGGAAACAATTTTTTAAAAATATATCCTAAGTACATTACTATCCCAAATTTTGCCCCAAAATACCAGCTCCTCTCCTG
>BLBF01000002.1:72620650-72647385 GCA_015471245.1 Laticauda colubrina
TATATATATATATATATATATATGGATCTTTGGTTATTCGGGTTTTCACCCGCGTAGAATTGGAAGTATCTAGGCAACGTTTTGATGAAGTCTCATTCATCATCTTCAGGCTTGTTTCTTCAGCTCTGTGCTTCTCAGAGTAATGTGAGCTTGCAGCTGCTTCTTCCTTTTAACTGCTAGTGGGGGTGTGACTTGATTGGGTGGGGGTTTGGCTGTGTTCTGATCGGTAGGGGGGTTGGTTGTGTTCTGATTGGCTGGGGGTGTGTTCTGCTTAGGTGGGGGCTTGGTTGTGCTCAGGTTAGTCTTGGTTACTGGGGGATTTGAGCTGGTGAGCTGTGATCTTGTTGTTTGGCTTCGTGTTCGTGGTCGTGCCACATCTTTATGGTGGGTGTCAGTTTGCTTCTTGTATGGGTCAGAGGGGTTTGAAGCGGGTAGTGGTGCAGCTGCAGTATGGTTTCTGGTTCGTGGTCGTGTCTCCTCTTCTGTGTGGGTGTGAGTCTTTTTTCTGTGTGGAAGTGTGGTGGTAGCATCTTGTGTGGCACTTGCGGGTGTGGGTCTGGTGTCATTCTTCATGTTAGTTACTCGTTTATTAATGAGGGCAGGTTTCCCAATGGTTGGTAGGCGGGAGGTATCATCTCGTCTATTCATGCTGTGTGGGCGTTTCTCTATCTCTATGGCTTCTCTGATTATTCTGTTGTTGAAGTGTTCGGTTTTGGCGATAGTTCTGGTATTTTTAAAGTCAATTTCATGTCCTGTGGCTTTGAGGTGTTGGACCAGGGAAGAGGTCAGTTCTTCTTTTTTGATTGAGTTTTTGTGTTCTTCAATGCGTGCACTAATTCTTCTGTTAGTTTGTCCTATGTATGTGGTGGGGCAGGCAGTGCAAGGGATTTCATATACTCCACTGTTTCTTTAATATTTCTTTTTGTCCCAATTTAACTCCATGTATTTCTAACAGTCAATCCTATAACTTGCTTTTATTTCCAGTTATAAATACTGAAAAATGAAACAACGCTAATATTCCACTTTATCTTTTCTTCATGACTGCAACAATTAGCCATTGGCCATGTATCAGAAAGCACAAATTAAGAAATTGTATCATTCTGGGCCTGGCAAGGATGACAAGAACAAGCTTGGACAATTAAACCTGCTTTCCCATATTTAGTTGATATGCATGATGTCCACAAATAGTATTTATTGAACCCTGAAGGAACAGATAAATATTAAGTGTCCTTGCATGGAACCAGCTTGCAGGAAGAGATGTGAAAAAGTTTCTCATAAGTTTTCAACCATTTTTTTTTAAAAAAAATACTGTAAACCAATTGCAAATTGCACAATAGCACAATAGCACCCACCATCTGACTCCCCTATGGAAATATCAATGAAAGTCACAGCATCCAGCTAATCATCCTTTTACAGAAGGACAATCTTGAAGCATTTCCAATAACACTAGATGTCCAAAAGTTATGTCAAATAGTAAATAAGTAAATAATGAAATATATGGAAAGTTAAGCCCATGTCACACTGAACCAACGGATGCAAAGAGGATGTAAAACGGACAAAAAAGCTTGCCATCCGTTGGTTAACGCGATGTATCTGTTCTGTACTGACTGCCTCCATTTTGCTTCCTTTCTATCCGTCCAGCATCCGTTTATGGATGTTTCATCCGCTCCAAAAGTTTTGGGCTGCCTAAAACTTTTGCGCGGAAAATGTATCCAGTTCGTCCATTCTGCATCCGCTACGCATCCACTACGCATCCGCTACACATCCGTTATGCATCCGCTATATCCGCTAGGCATCCGCTACGCATCCGTGCAACTCCATCCGCTCCAGCGGTAAACAGATGCAGGGAGGAAGCGGAACGGACGCAGAACGGATGCAGAACGGATGCCTAGCGGATGCAGCACGGAAACAAAGCATTTAAAATGGAAAAAACGTTCACAGAGGGGACCTATCTCGGATATTAAGGATGTCTAGAGGATGCCGAGAGGATGCCTAGAGGATGCCTAGCAGAAAACCTATACTGCCTATAAAAAGGGGGAGCAACTCGCCTGCATCGCACTTTCAGAACAGCAGCCCAGCGGTGCAGACCTCTGAAGCCTTCATCTGACTCTTCCTCTTCCACAGCATTCAGTCATGTCCACCGTGGATTGTAACAAAGTCCTTTCGGCAGCCACCATCATTCTGCAACAGTGCGAAGCCATCTGCAGGCTCTGTGAACACTACTGCGAGAAGAAAAGGACCACCCAATAAGAGTCTGGGTCCGAAGATGGTTCACCAGTAGAGCGGAGGACGGACTGTACAACAAGCTGATGGTGGAGCTCAGGAGCGAAGACACTTGGGCGTTCCAGAACTTCATGAGGATGCCTCCAGCCATGTTTGACGAAGTTGTGCAGCGCCTGACACCCAGGTTGACCAAGGCAAACACCAGCTTCTGTCCCAGCCTGGAACCTGGAATCAAGGTGGCACTCACTCTGCGCCACCTGGCCTCAGAGACCTCCTACAGGAGCATGCAGAACGGCTGGAGGGTGCCATCCAACACCATCAGCATTGTGGTCAGAGAAGTGGTGCAGGCCATCATCGAAGAATACAAGGAGGAGCTCCTCCAGTACCCCTCCACTGAAGAAGGATGGAAGAAAGTTGCAGAGCAGTGGTATCAGAAGTGGAACTTACCACACACCGTTGGAGCCATAGATGGCAAGCACGTGGCCTGCAAATCTCCAGCCAAGTCGGGGTCCACTTATTTCAACTCCAAGGGCTTCTTCAGCATCATCCTCTTTGCCATGGTCGATGCTGACTACAGGTTCATGTACATCAATGCTTCAGGCAACGGCTCATCTTCAGATGCCCAGGTATACAACACCAGTCACCTCAAGGAGGGGCTGGAACGCAACCTCATCATGGGCTTCCCAGATCCAGAACCCCTGCCAACGACACGCAAGATGTGCCCTATTTCATCATGGGGGATGACGACTTCTCCCTCACAACCTACCTCATGAAGCCCTACACCTCCAGACTCCTCACCCGTGAAGAGAGGATCTTCAACTACAGGCAGTCCAGGGCAAGGCGGGTGGTGGAGAACGCCTTTGGCATCCTGGCCAACAGGTTCCAGGTACTTCTCACCACCATGCAGCATTGCCCAGAGACCATGAGGAGGATCATGGAAGCTTGCTGCATCCTGCACAATCTCATGCGCACCTGCTACCCAGTCTTGCAGAACAGGCTCGTGGACCTCCAACAAGCCAATGGGGTCATGGATCCTGGGGAATGGAGGCAAGGGCGAAACCTGATCGACACTGAGGATGTGTAAGGCCCCAACAGAGCCTCAAATGAAGCGAAGAAGCAGCACAACCTCCTGAGACAATGGTGCAACTCCCCAGCTGGAGCAGTGGAGTGGCAAGACAGGATGGTAGATGCTTAATGGATGCTTCCTTCAGCCTGTCTCATCACAAAGATGAGATTGGGCCATGTATGTTTGGTTGGCCTACAATGAACAGGGCGTTTAATAAAGAGTTGTGTTTATGTTGACATGTGTGGATAATTATTACATGATTATTGATAATAAAGGGCCGTAGGTGTGGCACCTGGGAGGGTGGACCATACAGTCCCACTATGCTTGCAATGGAGGTTTATCTATCCCACAGCTATTCTAACCCATCCCACAGCTATTACCCATCCCACAGGTATCCTAACCCATCCCAAAGCTATCCTTACCCATCCCACAAGCATGCAAAGGCTTAAACCATTTCTAACAGTTTCCAGCAAGACTTTATTAAAAAAAAGAAATAAAGCAAGTGTGTGAATCATAAATAGACTTTATTAACAACAAGCTATAAGACAAAAATGAGTCTCTGGCACTCCTCTTGGTCGCTCAGTCCCAGGGGTGAAGGGTGCAGGTGCTGTGGAGGTGGCTGGTGCTGGAGTGCTTGTCATCAGCTCCTCCAGAAGCAGAAGCAGCAGAAGTGCCAGCCCCAGAAGAGCGAGCCCGTGCTGCATAAGCCCCAGCAGAACCAGAGTGAGGGCCAGGGGGTGGGATGGTAGCCCTGTCCCTCTTGCCAGGGCTGGCAGCAGATGGCTGAGGCTTGCTATGCTTCTGCATGGTTGTGGGGTTGCTGGCTGGAAGGGAGGCTGGCAGGAACCAAGGCTGGCACCAAGACTGGCAGGGAGGCTGGCACCAAGGCTGGCAGGAAGGCTGGCAGGGAGGCAGGCACCAAGGCTGGCAGGAAGGCTGGCAGGCAGGCTGGCAGGCAGGCAGGCACCAAGGCTGGCAGGCAGACATGAACCAAGGCTGGCAGGAAGGCTGGCAGGCAGACATGAACCAAGGCTGGTAGGAAGGCAGGCAGCAAGGCTGGCAGGCAGACCGGCTGGCAGCAAGGCTGGCAGGGAGTCTGGCAGCAAGGCTGGTAGCAAGGCTGGCAGCAAGGCTGGCAGGCAGACATGCAGGCAGGGCAGGCAAGGCAGTCGATGTGTCTGGCAGCAGGTCTTTCCTCTGAATGGCAACCTGCTTCCGAGCTGCTTCCGTTATATCCGCGGGGCTGACGCAATGCATCCTCCCCGCATGCGCAGTGAACGACAGGCATCCGTTAGGCTTCCGCTGTGCATCCGCTAGGCTTCCACTCTGCATCCGCTTCATCCGTTCGGCATCCACTCTGCTTCCGCTCTTTCCGTTCTGTGTCTGCTTCGCTGAGGCCCCCCGGAAGCCCTGCGGATGTGCCACCCACTCCCATCCGCTCCCATCCACTTCCATCTGCTGGGCTTCCATTCTGCACCCGCTTTGCATCCGCCCTGCGTCCTTCCCGCATTCGTATTATCTGCTCTGGTTATGCAAATTTTCTCCCCTTTTGAGAGCGGATAACAACGAATGGAACATTTTGCTCGTCCGCTGTGTCCTTTTTGCATCCGTTGGCCAGTGCGACATGGGCTTTATTGTTAGTCAAATAACACTCAGTTCAATGTGGTGGTTAAGGAAGGATAGAAACTGGGATATTGTGAGTTATAGCCTCACCTTAGGCAAAAAGCCTACTGGCTTTTCCATTATCATCATTCACTAAAAGAAAATATTCAACTACCTTCTACCTATGGATTCCTGTTTTTAAATAAACTCACAGAAACCTAGAGGATACAGATATTTTCAGATATACAATTTCATTAAATACATAATTTCACTTTCCTGTATATTTATTCATCAACTTTATCAACAGATCAGATCTTTAATCAATTTTATTAAACCCTTCCCCTTTCTCTTTAGAGATATGTTTTTCTTGTTGTACATTTTATTTTTAGTTCATGCTCCCAATATGTATGTCAGTCCCAATCTTCCATAATCATTACCAGGTGGCCCTTGGAGACTGACATCTGCCACCCATCATAGCTTACATCAGTTAAGGTGTTGTAGAGCAGTGGAATAACCTGAGGCAAACATGGAGCGAAACTTCAGCTTTTTTACATTATTGAAGCAATAAAGGGTTGCCGCGGCTGCCGCGCTAACAAGGCAGCCACTGGCGGACAACAGCTGATGCCATTTGACGGCTCCCTTTAATAGCTGGCTGTCAAACGGCATCAGCCAATAGGAACGGTCCATGTTCCTGCTGGAAACACGGACCGGAGTGAAGACTTTGGCTTAGTCCCTTGCGAATGCTATACTCCTTTGCCCTAGCACGGAGCATGCGTAGTCTTTAAGATAGTTTGGGTGCTCGCGCAGGCGGCCAGATCTTCTGAGTTCCGACAAAGTGGCTGCAGGAAAGAACTTCTCTGCTTTCTGGGCAACTTCTGGTGTCGATGAAGTTGGTGCCCTGGCTTCAGGCATATCTGGACGAAGGACTGATGGCAGATTGGGTAGGTTTGCACTCTTGTCGGGTCCGATGGATGTTTCTGTGTGCGTCGTTTTCTCATGCAGGGGCATCTGGAAGGCCATCTGCAAATGTACTCTAATTAGTCTTCTAAGCTGGTTGACGTGGCTGCACCATATGCACCCATCTTGCAGTAGGATCCTGTAAGACTTAGGACCAGTTACTGCCACAATTTTTCCTGGCATCCATAAGGGGTGCCCTGAATACCTTCCGGCGTAGACCTGGTCATTCTCAGTGAACTCCCTTGCCTAGCTGTCTGACCCCAGGGGTGTGACTGGGGCATAATGCGGATAGAGTCTATCTATCCAGGCCACCCATGAGAAGTTCAGCTGGAGACTTATTAGTGGTGGAGCAGGGGGTTGTGTGCTGGGTTAGGAGGTATTTAGTGAGCCTAGAGTGCCAATCTATAGGCCCAATCCTTACCAGGGCCTTAACTGACCTGACTGCCCTTTCAGCCAGGCCATTACTGGCAGGATGAAAGGAGCTATAAGTGCATGCCTTATACCTAGGTTGGCTAAGAAAACCTCAAACTCACAGGAAGGAAACTGGGGGCCATTATCAGACACAATGGTGTCAGGGAGGCCATGGGTAGCAAAAATTCTTGAGAGAACCTTAGTGACAGCTTCTGAAGTTGTAGTGGTCATTAAGGTCAGTTCCACCCATTTAGAAAAGGAATCCACCATTATCAAGAATGTGCGCCCATGAACGGGGCCAGCCAAATCAATGTGTACATGGGACCAAGGGGTCCCAGGATCTTCCCGCCTGCCTGGAGTGGATGTGAGTAACGCAGGTCTGGTAGCCTGGCATTGCTGACAAGCATTCACCCAACCAGCAATCTAAGCATCCATGCCTGGCCACCATACGTAACTGCGAGCCAGGGCCTTCATCCTGACAATGCCAGGATGGTCCTCATGCAGGACCCTTAAAACTGAGTTCTGCAATTTAGAAGAGATAACTACCCCAGTTCCCCAGAGTAAACAACCTTGCAAGGAAGATAGTTCCTGCTGGCGACTCTTGAAAGGTAGGAATTCAGGGGCATAAGGAATTGCTGGCCACCCCTTTCCCACCCAGTCAAGAACTTGGGCGATTACCTTGTCCCTGGAAGAGTGGGCACAATATCAAGGGCAGTTATGGGGAGTTTGAGATCGTTGATCTGTAAAACAGCGTTTGTTGGTGCAGGATCCTCCACAGGAACAGTGGACAGCGACTGAGAGTGTCAGCATGGCATAGACTCTTGCCAGGGCGATGAACAATTTTGTAGGAATAGGCAGCCAGAAATAAGGTCCACCTGGTCATTCTTGGAGACAAAATCTGAGCGGTTTGTCTTTCACCAGACAGAAGGCCTAACAGTGGTTTGTGATCAGTTATCAGCTCGAAATAGTGTCCATAAAGAAATTCATGGAATTTTTTGACAGAAGCAACTGCAGCCAGAGCCTCCTTGTCAATCTGGCTGTAGTTGCGCTCAGCTGGGGGAGAAGTCCTGAAGAAAAAGGCAATGGGTGCTTCAGAACCATTAGGCAGCCTATGACTTAAAGCAGCACCTGTGCCAAAAGGAGAAGCGTCTGCAGCTAAAACTAAAGGCAACTTGACATTAAATTGTATCAGGACAGCATTGGATGTAAGTAATGATTTGACAGCGTGGAAGGCATGGGCTTCCCTAGGTCCCCAGTGCCAGGGGGATTGTTTGTCTAAGAGTCTGTGCAGAGTCTCTGCAACGGAAGCTTTATGAGGCAAGAATGAAGCGTAAAAGTTAAGAAGTCCAAAAAAAGCTTGGAGCTCAGTCTTGTTAGTTGGTGTGGGTGCCTTGTGAATAGCCCTTACTTTGGATTTGATTGGGTGAATACCAGAGGTGTCAATTTTGTATCCCAAAAATTCTACCTGTGGAGTGTCAATAGTGCACTTGTCTTTTTTTAATTTAAGGCCATGCTGTCTGAAATGATCAAGGACTCCTCTGACTCTTTGCAGTAGCTGTGGCTTGTCAAGGGCAGATATTAAAATGTCATCAAAATACGGAACTACGCCCGGTAATCCTTGGAGAAGCCTTTCCATTAAGGATTGAAAAATCCCTGGGGCTACACTTACGCCAAATTGGAGGTGCCTGCATTTAAAAGCGCCCCTGTGCATAACAATAGTTTGTAGTTCGGCAGTTGTGTCATCAACAGGGAACTGTTGGTAGGCCTGTGACATGTCTAATTTAGCGAAAATGGTTCCTGGCTCAAAAGAATGTAGAAGGTGCTGGATAACAGGGACTGGATAGGTGCTGATTTGTAAATATCTGTTCAATGCCGTCTTATAATCAGCGCAGATTCTCACGCTCCCATCTTTCTTCAGGGGTGTCACTATTGGGGTTTCCCATTTTGCAAAGTCCACAGGCTCCAATACACCTTGTTTAATTAATTTGTCCAATTCAATGTCCAATTTGGGACGAATTGCAAATGGTACCCTTCGAGGCTTTAAATGGATTGGTACTGCCTGAGGGTTCAAGTTGAAAGATATTGGGGTTCCTGAATAATAGCCCAGCCCCTCGCTGAACACATCAGCATAGTCATTAAACAAGGTGTCCACTTCAGCATTTGTAATAGAGTTGATCCCGCTTATATGGAGGCCAAGGGCAGGGAACCAATCTAACCCCAACAGGCTAGGGAGGGCACCATCCACTACCACTAAAGGCAAGTGACCTTTAAATTTTTGAAATTGTACAAAAAACTTGCCTTTTCCAATGACTGGGATGGTTTTGCCCTGGTAGTCACGTAGGGTTAACTGGCAGCCGTGAAGCTTCTTCTAAGTCATTCTGGGAAGTATTTGCTTCAAGGTGCTCCATGAGATGATGGACAGTGCTGAGCCTGTGTCGACCTCCATCCTGCAAAGTTTTCCTTCGATAGAAACAAAAACACTGATTTTGTTAGAGCCTTTGTTAGTCAGCTTGGCTTGATAGCAGTCTTCAGCTTGTTTTTGGAAATGTTGGTTTGTCTGAGGCTTTTGGACAAAAGTCTTCCCTGCTTGAAAGATCCTGGCCAAATGACCCTTCCTTTGGCATTTTAGACAAATGGCATTCCTGAATTTGCAGGATGCCCTGAGGTGGTTTCCTCCACAGCTTAGGCAAATGGGCTGAGACCGTGGAAGTGGATTGGGGTTTGTCCTGTTCTCCTCATGACTGGTTCTTTGCTGCCTGAGGCGATTTACATCATTAGCCCCTTCAGAGCCTTCTTCTGAGGAGGCTGAATCATAATGGATGGCTGAGATGCTCTGGCTAATTGGATTTCCCTGAATTTCTGCTGCTGAAAGGGCTGATAGTTCAGCAGCTTGAGATTCTTCAATTGCTAACTTAAGGGTTAAATCCCCTTTAGCCACTAAAAGTCTTTGTAGCCTTAAATCCCTGACTCCACAAACTAGTTGGTCTAATAACATGTCTTCCAAATAGTCTCTAAACCCACATTGCAAGGCAGCTGTTCATAGGGCAGCCATGTATCCACTAATAGTCTCTCCCTCAGCCTGAATTAGCCTTCTAAATGCATGACGCCTGGCAATTCGGGATGGCTTAGGGGAATAGTGATTGGAAAGAATTTCCTGCAATTCTTCCCATGGAACAGTCTTAATTGAACGTGGAGCCAATAATGCCGTAGCAGTGTCAAATACTGTAGCTCCGCAAAAACTTAAAAAGTAGGACTTTTTCCTATGGTTGGAAATGTCAGCAAGGTCTATGGCATCTAGGAAACAGTCAAACCGGTTTCTGTAGGACTCCCATGTTTCCGCTGTCAGTCTGAAAGGTGGGAATGGAGGGTTTGAAGTCATCTCGACTCAGCGGTGCCAGATCTGTCAAAGAAAGTTGAAATTCGTGCTCGCGAATAGTGACAGTAGCTCTTAAAGTGACATTCAGCTCGGTAGTGACTCTGACTCTTTTTGTAGTGACTTCGCTCAGTGATTCTTTGTCCAGTTGCCTCTTATATGTATCCCGCCCTCGTCGCCAGTGTTGTAGAGCGGTGGAATAACCTGAGGCAAACACGGAGCGAAACTTCAGCTTTTTTACTTTATTGAAGCAATAAAGGGTTGCCGCGGCTGCTGCACCAACAAGGCAGCCAGCTGGCGGACAACAGCTGATGCCATTTGACAGCTCCCTTTTGTAGCCGTCTGTCAAATGGCATCAGCCAATAGGAATGGTCCATGTTCCCGCTGGAAACACAGACCAGAGTGAAGACTTCGGCTTAGTCCCTTGTGAACGCTACATAAGGGTTTTCAAATAAATCTTTAATAAGTTAGATGATCATAGGCTAAATTCCCGATCACAGCCATACCTGGACCACATGCAACCTTGCTGCCAACACTAAGGACAGTTCCAATCAGTTTTGGCACATTTTAATCAGTCTGAGAAAAATGCAACCATGGAGACATCTAGTAGAAATAGTAATGGCAAAATGATGAAACATGGATCACAACGTAACAGTAGCAGCCAGTAACTCATATTTGCAATCTACTGTCAATTAGAACTGAAGAAGCTTCTTGGGTGAGAACTGAAACACTTTTCAGGAGGAAAAAAATTCAAGTTTTTTTTTTAAAGAACCTCTGAAACACTGTTGGAATAATGAAAATTACGTGGTGTGCATACGAAGGATCCAAAACTCCATTTTATCCGAAGTGTTTTCTATGCAAAATCAGATCTCTAATCTAGAGATTTCTTTGCATCCCATCAAAAAAGAGGCATATTCAGCGTATTGATACACACATACAAATCTACCTCTTTCTTCATATATGACCTCAACTGAGATAAAGACAATAGGGGTTTTTTTTTAAATGGATGGAATGAATAATTCCCTGAAGAGTGGATGAAGGTCATGGTTTCTTTTTTAAAAAGATGACTGGATCATAACAGCTGTTGCTATTATACAGTGGCCAGGATAATTTCCAATCCTACATTATATCAATTGCTTTTGCCTGCCATTGTATTAACAATAAATCTAATGAGCCAGAAGTGTAACTGGTGGTTTTTTGTTCACAACGGCATTCTGGCTCTACTCTATAGCACCATGTACCCTTTTCAGAAAACTAAATTATCTGCTAAATATCAAAAAATTCTCTGGCAACAGCAAAAGCTTCCCTGCATTTCCTAGGAGTAGACTGTTGCAGAATTCCTTGGCATATTTAGAGGGTATAAATAACACAGAAGAAAACTTCTGGAAAGAAATAACATAGCAGGCACTATACCAAAATCTAAGCAAGCAGTCAGTTTCTGGAGGTACAATATGCACTTTTGTTTTCTTCTTCTTTATATCTTCATATCTGGATTGAGAGAAGCTGTTCTAAGAACAGCTGACCTCGTTTTTCCAGAATGTGACATGTTGTCATTTGAAACAATGAAAGAAGTTCTTATCTCTATGGAAGCAAGTTGGTCCTTTGGTATTTCAGACAACATTGAATATGATGCTTCAAATTTTACCAGTTATTATCACCCAGAAGTAGGGATTCCAGCATCTGCAGCCAAAGGATAACGGATTTCCATGTGCCCTGTTGGCTCTATGAAAAGATCAACTCCCCAGCTATCATCTGACAACAGTCCTTCCAATTTACAATCTTATATAAATACATTGATCGGAAAGGATGATCCACTGCATGTAGTTGGGCTGATTTCTGAACAGATTTCATTAGGACTGTGTATAAATGTTTGGAAAGTGAGTGATATTCCAACAGTTGTAAAATGTTAGCTATGTGAAGGAAACCCCAAAGAAACATATAGTTGTGCTGTAAGAGAAAGAGTTATATTCCTAGCCTTGCAAGCCAAGAGTCCACAATTTTATATGCAAAGCATCTGGGATAGGATTTAATGCTCATGCCATTATAATTTTAATTTTTGAACTTTATGGTACTGAAATCACACTCCCCCCAAAAAAAAATCAAGTGAAAAATTGTTTTAACATCAAAAGTTTACAGGCTTATTCTTTTTATCTTTGATTTGATTGTGTGTCATCAAGTCATTGTTGACTCTTAATGACCACATAGGTAAACTTTTCCATGATGATCTGTCCCTAACCTGGTCCTTGGTGCACCCATTTCCACTGTAACTGACTTCTCCACCTTGTTGGTGATCAGCCTTGTCTTCTCTTTCCTTCCCTCCTTCCCAGCATTAGAGCCTTCTCCGGAGTGCTAGCTTTTACCAATGTATCAAAAGCAGGGTAATTTGAACCTGGTTATTTCTACCTTGAGAGAGAACTTTGGGTTGATTCATTTCATGATCCTTTGGATTGGTTTATTGGCTATCCATGAATTTTTCCAACATCAACATTCCAAAACATCAGTAGTCTTCCTATCTCACATCTTCAAAGTCCAACTTCTTCCTCCCATAATGTGTCACATGAAAAACTATGGCTTGCACAGTTCTACGCTTCATAATAAATACATCCCAGCATTTGAATATCTTTTTCAAGACCTTCATTGCTATTCTCCATGTGCTGGTCTGTGGCATGGTTTTGACTGCTTGATCCTTTATTATTTCATCCTAATTATTATATTCAAGCTGTCAAAGAAATATAATTTACTATTCTGTTTCAATAAAACCTTGCTTGTAACTGTTCTTTTTTATAAGTTAGTATTCTTATTTATGATATTCTGCAAAAATTGTGAGACTGCTTTTAAAGAGAGGCTGTGAATTATTACATTTGTGATGAGTATATTAGTGACTTTTACCTTGATCCAATCTCATCTTAAGTATTAACTCTATATAAAATAAGGTAACATGGTGAATTACACCCAGTTATAAAAGTCATGCTATCATGACTTTAGTTTATGTAGTTTGTAGTTTAACATTTTTGCTGGTAAGTTATTACTGATAGTTAGGAAAGGGTAATATTTTCTTGTTCATCTTGAACTGAGTCAGAAATTACAATTTCCCCTTTCCAAATCAGGCAGAACTCAGATCATGTTTTGCATTCGTCTAGGATTTTGAAAATGACCTTTCTTTCCTTTTTCAAAAACATTTTCTTCTTTACCAAGCACTCCATTACCAAGTAACAACCCAATCTCTATGAGAGGAACAGTGTAAGAATATTATTCAGATGAGTACAAAACACTGCAGCAACCCAAAACACCAGAAAAAATGGAAACAGAATGCCTATTCAACATATTCCAACAAAATGAATACTAATGCAACATTATCCAAAAGTGTTTGTCCACTCAATCCACTATAGCACAACCAAATGAACTATGAAATGAATAACACTACCATCAGAAACAACCAACAGAAAATTATAACCTCACACCACATAAACTAACTAAATCCTTCCAAAACAAAACCCGTCATGTAAATCAAAAGACCCAACAGTCCAAGAAGAAAAAACAGGAACCAGCTACCAGACTGTAAGGACTGTAACAGTCACAATGTAGAACAGTCATACAACTTGGAGGGAATATCCAACTAACAGTTAACTAATGAAAACTCTTAATCTCACAACACATGGACATCAGTTGTAGTTTCAACTGGGAAATTGTAACTTTGTCCGAGTTAAATCCAAAAATGCTAGGGAATTACTGGATGTTTGGCACTCAGGCAAATCAATCATCAATAGGCACATAGAAATAAATCACATAAACAAACCATTCAAAAGAGACCACAAAAAGTTAATATGGAAACAAAAATCCAGAACACACTTTTTTTCTTGAAGCTGACACCCAGATAAGTAAGGATTAACACCAGGAAAATGATTTAGCAGAAAACAGTACCCTAATCAAGGAACTACCAAGAAAAAATAACACATACCCCCAAAATGGCACAGCAAGCTATTGCATATAAACAGACCACAAAGCTCATACAAGTTGCATCTGGACTTTGCTTTTGAAAAAGCACCTTTGGAATAACCATGACCTGGATGACTGAGAATCTCCATAGACATGATTATATTACCAAGTTACATAATTAAATATCTGTTAGCAAACAACCAAGCTCAGAGATGACAAAGGACTCTGCTTTCCTTTAAAAAATTACTTAACAAGTAGCAATGTAACTAGAAGTTGATTTAGGGAGAAAGATTGTTATGCTTATTTTCCCTTTCTTATAATATACAGTTTTGGTGGGACTTACAATAGAATAACCTTGAATCCCAAGGGTGATTTTTATCTTTGGCAAAATGTGCCACTCAAGGAGAATCCAGACAAAAGTCTCCCTTTTCTCTTTTGCTATAATACAGTCCTACTTCCTTCTTAAAAACAATTAAAGAAAGAAGAAACTTGTTCTATGAAAAGTAAGGAGAAGATATACTGTAATTAATTGTTTTCTTTGCAGGTAAGCTTATGATTTTATTTGACTGAGATCCTGGCTTAGAAGAAGTCATTCAGCATTAGGATTGAGTAAACAGCTATCTAAGTAAAAATAGATATCTATGAGTTCTGATTAGGAGTAATTCAACAAGATAAGATTAACTTATACATGCAGTCATGCCATGTTAGTCACATTTCTTCTTAAAATGGATTTGCCCATAGATAATGGACCTCTGTAATAAGAAAGCTTTTACAGGCACAGCTGTACAATTGATGGATAATTTTATAGATTACATGCAAAAATATCTGTGCCTGTCACAAAGGGCTCCTTGTTAAACAGCACCACTTTAAGGGATTCATAACTGAGGCTTCTGAATTGCTTTTCTTAGTAGATTAACGCAGATAAGACTATTGTAAATAGAATAGAATAGAATAGAATAGAATAGAATAGAATAGAAGAGAAGAGAAGAGAAGAGAAGAGAAGAGAAGAGAAGAGAAGAGAAGAGAAGAGAAGAGAAGAGAACTCAATTTTTTATTGGCCAAGTGTGATTGGACACACAAGGAATTTGTCTTGGTACAAATGCTCTCAGTGTACACAAAGAAAAATACATTCATCAAGAGTCAAGAATAATAAGTTAATTATTATTAATATATTTCATGTATTATATGTGTGTGTTTGTTTTCTTAAGTTTTCACGGGTATCTATATATATGGTATTCAGCTTTGTTTGGGTATTTTCCCATGTCATTATAGTTGTGCTTTTAAAGTTGTAGCAACATTTTGGCAGAATCTTATCTGCCATCATCAGGCTTCTGTATTGTGTTCTTCTGTGAGTTAGGCTTTCACAGCCGTTTCTGTTTTAAATTTGGTGCTAGCCATTTGCTGTGCCAGAATGGTTTTTTCTTCATCCTGATTGGTTGGGAGTTTTGGTCTTGGAGTTTGCTGTGTTCCGCTTGATTGGTGTTTCAAATATCCATCTGTCTGTTTTGTAGCATTTTTTTGTTTTGATTGGCTGGCAACATTGTGCTTCCTGTATTGGAGGCTTTTAGTGCGACTTGGCTTTGAGTAAATGGATGGCTATCATTTATTAGGAAGCTAGGTTTCATCTGGGTGCCTGGTTGGGGTGTGTTTGAGCTGGAGGTATCGGGGGGGGGGGTTCTGTTTGTGCCAGGTGTTTGCTTGGCTTGTGGTATAGAGATTTTTTTGTTTGTGAGTGCAGGCTTCCAGATAACTGACAGTCTGGTGGACTCATCTCTTCTATTCATGCTTTCAGGTCTTTTTTCAATCTCTATGGCTTCTCTGATAATTCTGTAGCTGAGGTTTTCTAGTGGCTAGGGTTTTGGTGCCATTGAAGTTGATGCTATGACCTGTGGCTTTCATGTGTTGGACTAGTGAGGAAGTGTGTTCCAGCTTTTTTACTGCATTTTTGTGTTCATCCAGGTGGGTACTTATTCTTCTATTGGTCTGTCCAATGTATGTGGCAGGACATGATGCACAGAGGACCTCATATATGCCTTGGTTTTTCAATTTTTCCAAAATTGGTTTTCCAATTTTATCTTTGGGGTTTCTTAGGATGTCTGCTATATTTCTGTCTGTTTTGAAGGCAGTCTTCATGTGATGCTTCATAAGATACTTCATGTGTGGCATCTTACTGATTTTGTCTGTAGTATCTCTTATGTAGGGTAGGAGAGCTGTTCCATAGGTCTGTTCCTCTTCTAGGTCTCCATTATGTCATAGTGTGTTTTTGTGGATCAGGCCTGAGATTTTGCTTTTGTGGAAACTGTTGGCTGTCAGCACTTTAGTCAGGGTGCATAGTTCAGTCTTTATGTGTGTCTTGTCTGCCAGGCATTTGGCTCTGGCAAATAGTGTTAGGCCATGGAGTTTATCTGTTCTGGGTGGTGGTGGGATTGGGCATTGAGGTCGCGGTTGGTGTGTATTTTCTTCTGGTATATAGTGTGTCCTAGTGTGCCATCTAGCTTCCCAATAAATGATAGCCATCCATTTATCCGAATTCAAGCCACACTAAAAGCCTCCAATACAGGAAACACAATGTTGCCAGCCAATCAAGACAAAAAACTGCTACAAAACAGACAGAAGATATTAGAAACACCAATCAAGCAGAACACAGCAAACTCCAAGATCAATAAACACAGACCAAGACTCCCAACTAATCAGGATGAAGAAAAAACCATTCTAACACAGCAGTGGGCTAGCACCAAATTTAAAACAGAAACGTCTGTGAAAGCCTATCTCACAGACGAACACAATACAGAAGCCTGATGATGGCAGATGAGATTCTGCCAAAACGTTGCTGCTACAACTTTAAAAGCACAATTATAATGACATGGGAAAATACCCAAACAAAGCTGAATACCATATATCGATATTGATATTGATATCGATATAGATATAGATATATTCAAGCAATGTGCAAAGAGTGGTCCATTGTGTGTAAAATAGAAATGAGCAAGGTGTATTTACTACATTTGCTGGTACTGATAGTATTGAAATACTTTTTTTCATGCCACCCTGAAGTTTCTTAAAGTCCCTTTCTTGTCTGTTCTTAAATCCCAAAGTATATGAAAGTTGATTTTGTTTGTTCATATGATGAACCTGATGGAACTTCATATCACAAGTAGTGGAACTGATGCCAATTTAATGAATTTTGAGGTTGACTGGTTTACAGTTAGCAAAAGAGCTTCTCTCAACATTTGATATATACTAGTAACTGTATCTAATGCCTTTTCTTAATGCCTGGGGTTTAAGAGTATGTACTAGCCATATGCCAACCCAGATATTTGTGCTAGTTAGGTAAATATGCTATACTACTTATACCAGGATTCATAAAAGTAAGCCACAAATGGTATCAAAGTTGCAAATAATAATACAGGTCAAATGAGCATTTGGAAGAAGGCTCAGCAAATTTCAAAGGGGAGGGGGGGTCAACCAGTGACTGCAGTAACAACATTTAAAATGCATTCGTTGTCTGCATCAGGCAATCAAAATTCATATTTTCAATTTAACTCTTTCAAAATTGTTTTCCTAGGTAAAAAATAGAAATAAATCTTGCTTTTCAAAAAAGAAGAATGCAAGGGGTTTTTTTGGTGGAGGGGGGTAAGGAAAACCGAAACTAATTGGTTTTCCAGTCTCTCTGCTTTTTAGTTAGCCAGATCAATCAATAAATAAGAAATATATAAATAAAGCCTAATGTGTCATTTATCTAGTGTAACTAATAAAATATTACTTTATGTACATGCAGATAAAATGATGATAGCAATGATACAAATATAGAATATATATTACCTGAATAGTGCAGCAATGAGGCAATCACTATCACAATGTATGCGGAGTGTTATCAGAATTCTTTGAATTAGATTTCCATATTGCAAATGTTTCATTAACATATTACATAATACTACCAGGACAGGACATAGGGGGAAGTGAGTAATTTGTATCTTTCAACAGCCATATACACATATTTGGTAAAGATTGGATAAAGATTATACAAAATAGTGAACACGAGGATGGAAACACAACTTTTTTACTTCATTTATGTGAAATAACTACCCTTTGTAAAAAAAATAAAGAATCCACATGCCAGATGGTAAGCAAGGAAGAGATGGAGATAGGGTCCACAAATCTGAAAAATGTATATAAGAGGGCCATCTAGTTACACAACCTTGTTAGTTGTACAGTAGACCATCATAACAAGAGTCTGGCAGAAAAACAAAATGTTGCAAAAAAGTTATTGATTGACTGCCTGTATAAAAATGAGGATTCATCCTTTATCTTGATGCTTCCTTTTATAACTAGCATAAAAAGAAGCGAAACTTTGTCTTTTGTTAGGTTTTTAGAAAGCTATCATGGGAACTGTATAGAGTCAGGTAGGGCATTCTTTGACTAAAATAGGCTGTACATGCAACTGAAAAGGATGTTTTTTTAAATAGTATTTTAACCATCTGCTATAAAATGCCCCCAAATAGAAGCATCCAGTTCATTTACTTTCTGAATGTTATGCTTACAGCCATCATTAAAAAAGTTTGGATTGGTAGATAATAGGTGGAATCCTGACCTAAGATTAAGTGAAAGGAACTGAATGGGCTCTACTTTGAAAACACAGAATTACAGTTTTGTGCACATGGTGGATTATAATTTGGCCACAATATTTTCAAACTAGCAAATTAAATGCAAGAGCAAGAAAGGCCTGTTGAACATTAGGTGATTTATTTCAGAATAAATTTAGAAAGAATTGAACTGTATATCATGGTTGCTTTCTCTCTGGTTTTAAAGCCCCTGTCACACAGCACCAACGGATGGAAAGAGGATGTAAAATGGAGAGAAACACTTGCCATCCGTTGGTTAATGCGATGCTTCCGTTCTGTATTCACTGTCTCCGTTTTTCATCCTCTCTATCCATCCAGCATCTGTCTATTGACATTTCATCCGCTCAAAAAGTTTTGAGCTGCACAAAACTTTTTGAGCAGAAAATGTATCCAACGCGTCCGTTCTGCATCTGCAACGCATACGGGGAACATCCGTTCTACATCCGTCGTCATCCGTTACGCATCCGCTATATCTGCTAGGCATCCGCTGTGCATCCACGTAACTCAAATCTGCTCCAGCGGAAAACGGACACAGGGAGGAAGCGAAACGGACGCGGAATGGACACAAAACGTTAGTAGCACGGATGGAGAAAGGATGAAAGTGGATGCAGCTCGCATACAAAGCATTAAAACGGAAAAAGCATTCGCAGAGGGGACCTATCTCGGATATTAAGGATGTCTGCAGGATGCCTAGAGGATGCAAAAGGACATCTAGCGGAAAACCTATATTTCCTGTAAAAAGGGGGAGGAACTCACCTGGATCTCACTTTCACTCCAGCAGCCCTGCGGTGCAGACCTCTTCAGCCTTCATCTGGCTCTTGCTCTTCCACAGCATCCAGTCATCTCCACCATCACACACTCCTTTTGGTAGCCACCATCGTTCTACAACAGTGCGAAGCCATCTACAGGCTCTTTCACCTGTTCTACGCAAAGAAAAGGAGGTGGCCAAGAAGTGTCTGGGTCCAAAGATGGATTGCCAGAAGAGCAGAGTACGGACTGTTTAACAAGCTAATGGTGAAGCTGAGGAACGAAGACCCTCGTGCATTCCAGAATTTCATGAGGATGCCTCCAGCCATGTTTGACGAAGTTGTGGAGTGGCTGACATCCAGGTTGACCAAGCAGAGCACCAACTTCTGGCCCAGCCTGGACCCTGGGCTCAAGGTGGCACTAACTCTGCGCCACCTGGCCTCAGGGACCACATACAGGAGCATGCAGTACGGCTGGAGGGTGCCACACAACACCATCAGCATTGTGGTCAGAGAAGTGGTGCAGGCCATCATCAAAGAATACCTGGAGGAGCTCCTCCAGTGCCCCTCCACTGAAGAAGGCTGGAAGAAAGTTGCAGAGCAGTGGTATCACAAGTGGAACTTCCCCCACACCGTTGGAGCCATAGATGGCAAGCACGTGGCCTGCAAAGCTCCAGCGAACTCAGGGTCCACTTATTACAACTACAAGGGCTTCTTCAGTATCATCCTCTTCGCCATGGTCGATGCTGACTACAAGTTCATGTACATCGATGCTTCAGGCAACGGCTCATCTTCAGATGCCCAGGTATACAACGCCAGTCACCTCAAGGAGGGGCTGGAACACAACCTCATCATGGGCTTCCCAGATCCAGACCCCCTGCCCAATGACACACAAGATGTGCCCTACTTCATTGTGGGGGATGACGCCTTCTCCCTCAGAACCTACCTCATGAAGCCCTACACCTCCAGATGCCTCACCTGTGAAGAGAGGATCTTCTACTACAGGCTGTCCAGGGCAACACGGGTGGTGGAGAACGCCTTTGGCATCCTGGCCAACAGGTTCCAGGTACTTCTCACCACCATGCAGCATTGCCCACAGACCGTGAGGAGGATCGTGGAAGCTTGCTGCATCCTGCACAATCTCATGTGCACCTGCTACTCAGTGTTGCAGAACAGGCTTGTGGACCGTCAACAAGGCAATGGGGACATGGAGCCTGGTGAATGGAGGCAAGGACTAAACCTGATAGACACTGTGGATGTACAAGGCCCCAACAGAGCTTCACGTGAAGGGAAGAAGCAGCGCAACCTCCTGAAACACTGGTGCAACTCCTCAGCTGGAGCAGTGGAGTGGCAAGACAGGATGATAGATGCTTAATGGATGCTTCCTTTAGCCTGTCTCATCACACTGATGAGATTGGTCCATGCATGTTGAGTGAATGAACAGGGCATTTAATAAAGAGTTGTGTTTATGTTGAAATGTGTGGATCAATGATTACATTGTTATTGATAATAAAGGGCCAAAGGTGTGGCACCTGCGAGGGTGGACCATACAGTCCCACTATGCTTGCACTGGAGGCTTATCTATCCCATAGCTCTTACCCATCCCAAAGGTATCCCTGCCCATCCCACAGCTATTACCCATCCCAAAGGTATCCCTGCCCATCCCACTGCTATCCTTACCCATCCCACAAGTATGCAAAGGCTTAAACCATTTCTAAAAGTTTCCACCAAGACTTTATTTAATAAAATAAATGAAGCAAGTGTGTGAAGCAAAATAATCTTTATTAATAACAAGCTGTAAAAGAAAAATGACCCAAGTCAAGTGTCCAAAGCAAAGATAAAGTCAACAGGTAGCCACCCAGTCTCTGGCACTCTTCTTGGTCACTCTAAGGTCTGCCCAGTCTCAGGGGTGAAGGGTCCAGGTGCTGTGGAGGTGGCTGCTGCTGGAGTGCTGGTCTGAGGCGCCATTGGGGTGCCTGGCCCTGAGAGGACAATAGGGGATGGTGTGTGGGGGAAGCTCTCAGAGAGCTGGCTCAGTCCTGTGATGTTGAGAGCCCCTTCCTCCAGGACATGGGGTGTCAGTCCCAATACCGATGACAGATGTTCTGAAGCCAGGCTTGGCTGTGGGGTGGAGGAAGGAGCAGTGTAGTGGGGATGTCTGGTCTGCAGCTGAGTGAGGTGAGGCGTGGGTGGCATCTGTGGCGTGGTTGGCATCTGTGGCATGGCTGGCATCTGTGGCGTGGCTGGCATCTGTGGCGTGGCTGGCATCGGTGGCGTGAGTGGCATCAGTGGCATCAGTGGCATTGGTGGCACCGGAGGCATACAATGTATCTGTGCCTGGACTGGGAAGGGCTGCCTGTGCTACTGGAGCTCCTGGTAGCCATAGCCTTGGTAGGTGAGGGCCTGTGGAAAGCCTTGGAAGGGTAGTGACATCACCTGGGGTAGAGGAGCAGGCCTGGACTGGGTGGGAGCAGGTTCAGCTGGATCTGGAGGGTTGTGAAGAAGACCGGTGATCCTGTCCTTTACCACCTGGTACTGTGATTCCGACATGTTCATGAGGGTCTGGTTGATGTAGGTGAGGAAGGGCTTGCAGTTGGAGGATGGGACGTCAGTGTGTACCAGCTGAGAGAGGAGATCTACGCTGCTTCTGATGGTGTCCCTGATCTTCAGCAGGACAGTGTGGCTCTGCCCCTCCGGTCTGCCTCTCTGCCTTTCTGTGGAGGTGGAGCTCGGGGTGGATGTGGGTTGGCCTGTGGTGGAAGTGCCCTCTCCTTTCTCCCACTGAGTCAGGGGGTCCTCCACATGCTCTGCCATGGGTAGTGCAGCTGTCGGGGGGTTCTCCATTGTGGCACCCTCCACAGATACCTGCCTGGACACAGGAGCTGACTCTTGGCCAGAAGAGGACTGTCTCTCAGCGGGCTGCCTGAGAGAGAGAGTTGTGAGAGGGGCTGCTCCTTGGTGGCGGATCTCACCCTCCAAGAAGCTGTACTTGGCCATCACGTAGGTCTCTCGGTCTGTCAGCTTGACCGCGGCCTGGCCAGATTTCTTGAGGTGCAGCTTCCCTACCAGGTGTGCATGTTCTTCCACCAGCCGAGGAGCACCTCCGAAGTGTAGCCCAGGCTCTCCACCTTCTCTCTCCAAGCAGCCTGCTTCCTTTTGGTGTCTCGATAGAGCCTGTGTCCCTTCTTCCATAGATACTCGTTCTCCCTCAGCCACTCCAGTACCTCATCCTAATGTTCCTCTTCAATTGAGTATTGCCTCCTCTCCCGTTCATGCGTCTGCCTCTTCCTCCCTCTGGCAGGGCCATATGGGCCCTCATCCGAGGGGCTTCGAGGTTGTAGGGGCTGCTCCTCCACACCACCACCACCAGCAGCAGCAACAACAAGAGTAGCAGCAAAAGCAGGACCAGCAGTACCAGCAGCACCAGCAGCACCAGGATCATCATCAGCAGAGTAAGCACCAGCAGCACCAGCAGCACCAGCAGGACCAGGAGTACCAGCAGGACCAGGAGCACCAGGAGCACCAGCAGGACCAGCAGGACCAGGAGCAGCACCAGCAGAGTAAGCACCAGCAGAAGCCCCAGCACCAGGAGCAGCACCAGCAGAATAAGCACCAGCAGAAGCACCAGCATCAGGAGCAGTGCCAGCAGAAGCTCCAGCACCAGAAGAGTCAGCCCCAGCAGCAGAAGCCCCATCAGAAGCAGAGTCAGGGCCAGGGAGTGGGATGGTGGCCCTGTCCCTCTTGCCAGGGCTGGCAGCAGATGGCAGAGGCTTTCTCTTCTTCCCCATGGTTGTTGGCTTGCTGGCTGGCTGGCTGGCTGGCTGGCTGGCTGGCTGGAGCTGTGTCTGGCAGCATGTCTTTCCTCTGAATGGTGACCTGCTTGCGAGCTGCTTCCCTTTATATCTGCGGGGCTGACACAATGCATCCTCTCCGCATGCTCAGTGAATGCTGTGCATCCGCTAGGCTTCTGCTCGTCTTCCGCTGTATCTGCTCTGCATCCGCTCTGCATCCGCTCTGCATCCGCTCTGCATCCACTTCACTGTGCTCACCAGAGGCCCCATGGATGTGCCATCCGCTCCCATCCGCTTCCATCCGCTAGGCTTCCGTGGAGAATCCGCTTTCCATCCCCTCTACATCCTCCCCCCATCCGTTCCTTTCTGTTGTTGTCCGCTCTGCTTATGCAAATTCAGGGCACTTTTGAGAGCAGATAACAACGGATGGAACATTTTCTCGTCTGCTGTGTCCTTTTTACAAACGTTTTGCATTCGTCGGCCAATGTGACAGGCCCTTAAAGTCCCTTGCTTTTTTTGTATTGTATTCATTAAGCAGTTTCTCCAAGCACTTTGTAATGTCCCAAGCAGTACCGAGATTAATGTATGACCTCCTTTGACTCTGATCCCCAATTAATACACTGCCATTCAAAAGTTGAGAATTTCCAACTGGAATTGCTACCTAAATTAGAATAGATGTATTTATGATTAGTCAGTAATCACTATGTGTTTCATTGCAGTAATGATGCTTCCTTCCTGTTGTTTGAATGAGAAAGTCATTATGGAAAGTGAGGTATTCAGAGGTCCTTTTGTTTTGATCTTGTATGATTGGCTGTCATTTGGAAAACCTTAAATGGACTATTTATCATGTACTTGAAGTGATATGGCAAAATCATTTTTTTCTGACCAAAGATAATTGCAACTGTATGATATTTTTTAAAAATCTATGATTTCAAAACAAGTCCTGCCCTAGCAGATAAGTTGCTGGGCTTGTCAACTGGAAGGTTGGAAGTTCAATACCAAGTACCATACCTGTTTTTGTCCCAGTTCCTGCCAAGCTAACAGCTTGAAAGCATGCAAATGCAAACAAATAAATAGGCATCACATGGTGAAAAGGTAACAGTCTTCCGTTGCACCTTAGCATATACTGTTGGAATAAATTGGTTCAGGCCCAGCAGTGTGACAAGGCCAAAAGCCAGCACATGAACCAGGGACCTAGTACCTCTGCATTTTCCCCTAGTACCTGGGGAAAATATCTAAAGTTGCCACTATTTAGTCAGCATGCAACGCAACATACGCAAGTAGGGAACTGTAACCATAAAAGGTTAAAAGCTATATGTTAACCAATAAAGTTGCTTAAAGCATTGCAGCAAAATGTACCCAATGATACTGTTACACCGTAAACTTCCTGCCTTTGATGCTCATTACCTTAAGCTGTTACACCGCAACCTTCCTGCCTTTGATGCTCATTACCTTATTTGTACTTTTCTATACACTTCCTTGTATGCTCAATAAAAGAGGCTCTCAGCTTCAGTTCTGGGCGCACTCATCCCGAGAAGTCCTGTTGTCCGAGTCCTTCTTGCCTCGCAGCCGCGGGTCCCTGAGTGGCCCACTGTGATGTAGAGATCGCATCTCTGCATTATGGTGACCCCAACGTGATCTCTTTTCGCGAAAAGAGTACGTCTCAGACCGGCCATACTTACTCGTCGGAAGGACTGCTAGCATTCGTCCAGCCTGAAACACGACTGGATTCTCGTAAGTATGGGTGGAAAATTCTCTCAATTACAGGTAGCGCACCTGACAGAGTTGAGGGAGTTAACCGAATCCTCCTCTAAAATTGTATCTACTACAGGAAGACCCTTGCCCCACATAAAAACTAGAGACTTGATAAAACTTTTGACCTACATTTGGCAACAAGTCCCCACGTATCCAGAAAAAGGGTCCCTTAGTATTAGCACTTGGACAAAAATTGGTACATGTCTTCATAAACCTCCCCGGGCACCTGTAAATATTTTTACTACTTGGCGCTCGGTTATGGAGTGTTTAATGGTTCATCATAAATTTTCTAACAGCAATTCCCTGTTGCCGGACGATCAGCCACCTCCTTATGATCCACCCGCTCCGGCAACGGCCCCGAATACTACTGACTCTGTCTTAGTCTCTTCTTCCACGGAAGAAAACACCATCCCCCAGGGCGGCCAAGTAGTGAGAGCAATCCAAGCTGCCCAAAGAGCTGGGGAACTGGATCTGGGAGATAGTGACTCCACTCATATGTATCCTGTTCATTGGGTAATCCCCGCAGGAGGGGGGCCTGCAGCCCCTGTCTATGTACCCTTAGATTATAAATTAGTAAAACAAATCAAAGACTCTGTTTCTAATTATGGTATTCAGTCTAGGTATGTACTTGTTCTTCTTAATTCTCTTGCTAATGCTGCTAGTCAAATGCATTTGGCTGACTGGAAAAGTCTTCTTGGCATGATTTTATCCCCCTCGCAATATGTTGTCTGGCAATCAGAATATAAGAAACAAGCCCACATAGCCATAGCTGCGGGATTGCCAGGCGCGGTTACTGCAGACGGCATATTGGGCTGTGGCACTATGCTTACCATCAATCAGCAACAAACTGCTGATCGGGCCACCTTTCCCATCATCCATAATTGCGCGATGGCAGCCCTCCGCAAGATCGATGATGGGGCCAAACCCTTACAAACCTTCTCAAAAATTTTGCAGGATCCCAATGAGAGTTACTCCTCTTTTATTAGTCGCCTACAATTGGCCTTGGAATGACAAATTGACAATGAAGATGCTAGGGGGGAGCTGTGTATGAAATTGGCATATGAAAATGCTAATTCTGACTGCCAGAAAATCCTTCAACCCATCGCTAACAAACCAAATGTCACCTTAGCTGATTTTCTTCGAGCTTGCCGCATTGTGAGTACCACTTCCTTCGCCATGACTGAATTGGCTACGGCTATCTCTGTGGCTCAGCCGCCTACGGAAGCCTTGGCCATGTCTAAACCGCCTGGCAATTGCTTCAACTGTGGCAAACCAGGCCATTTTAAATCTCAATGTAGGGCCCCCGGAGGAGGGGCCAACCCCAGATCCAATCCTCGACAGATGGTAAAGCCAAAAACCGTCTGTCCTAAATGTAAAAAGGGATTTCATTGGGCAAATCAATGTCGCTCTTCAACTGATCAGTCGGGAAACTAGAAAAGGGGCCTACAGCCAGCCCCACACCAAAGGCTGCGTTGCTCTCTGATACTGTCTCTTGCTCTTATGAGATGATTGCTAATGAAACTGTGACCTATTCTATTCCCGCTCATGTCGCATTTCTCTTTATCTCGCCTAAAACCCCGGTACATCTGCCACCTGGGGTGCCTGTTTTGCTTTTCCCTACCCTGGATCTCATAGAACAGGGGGTTCTTGCTGCTCCTTTTCTAAGAAGCTCGGATTCTCTCTCTGACCTTGCTTTATCTATCATTATTAACACTCCTATAACAATCAATAAGGGGGATGTGGTGGCAACAATGATTGCACTGATACCAGAGCGAGATTGCCTCGCAATGGAACAGCCTATGCATTCATCAAAGCCTATTGCTCAATTTACACTAAATGGCCTCTCTTTCTCTGGTCTCCAAGATACCGGCGCTGACGTCTCAGTCATCCAGTCTGAGGAGTGGCCAAGGGAGTGGCCTACAGATCCCGCCCCAGCTGTCAGAGGGGTAGACGGAACCCGCTCCGCTCTTATCAGCCGGCACTGGATTGCTGTTACTTCCTCTTCTTCTGCTTATACCGCTCACATTAAACCTATTATCTTGCCGCTGCACACTAATCTATGGGGCAGGGACTTGATGTCACAACTTAAAGCTCAACTCATTCTGCAATAATGTCTGAGTCTTTCATTCTTCGCTTGGAATTAACCTCTCCCACCCCAGTCTGGGTTGATCAATGGCCTTTAACCAAAGAAAAATTGACTGCCTTAAAAACCTTAATACAAGAGCAAGTGCAGAAACAGCATTTGGAGTTCTC
>BLBF01000002.1:72647395-72659061 GCA_015471245.1 Laticauda colubrina
AGGATCCACAAGGATGGTTTGGACACTGGTACAACCTCTCCCCTTGGCTCACTACCCTGCTAAGCGCTCTTATAGGACCATTAATTTTGCTTGTATTGATGTGCACAATTGGCCCATGTTTGTTTAACCGCCTTTCTAGATTTATCAAAAGTAAAATAGATCCATTAGAGACCTTACTACTGCAATCCCAGAATACCCTCTGGGACCGAAAAAATGGTGGTACCTATCAATCCGTGCCACAGTATGAGCTGCCAAAAAATTTCCTCATCTTGAACAGTGAGGATGAGGAAGGCTCAGTCTTCTAAATCATTTATTTTGTTAACATCTCTTCGGGCATCAAAAGGGAAAGGTCAAACGGTGCAGGCTGAGTCGGAAGACTTGACTCTGTGCCCAGTGGTTGGTGAATAGGATTGACTGTCAGGCTCGGTGGAGTCTGGCCTACACCCCGGCTTAACCTACCACAGCCTTTCCAATGAAATAAAAAACAAAAGGAGGAGATGTTGGAATAAATTGGTTCAGGCCCAGCAGTGTGACTAGGCCAAAAGCCAGCACATGAACCAGGGACCTAGTACCTCTGCAAAAAGTACCTGGGGAAAATATCTAAAGTTGCCACTATTTAGTCAGCACGCAACGCGACATACGCAAGTAGGGAACTGTGACCATAAAAGGTTAAAAGCTATATGTTAACCAATAAAGTTGCTTAAAGCATTGCAGCAAAATGTACCCAATGATACTGTTACACCATAAACTTCCTGCCTTTGATGCTCATTACCTTAAGCTGTTACACCGCAACCTTCCTGCCTTTGATGCTCATTACCTTATTTGTACTTTTCTATACACTTCCTTATATGCTCAATAAAAGAGGCTCTCAGCTTCAGTTCTGGGCGCACTCATCCCGAGAAGTCCTGTTGTCCGAGTCCTTCTTGCCTCGCAGCCACAGGTCCCTGAGTGGCCCACTGTGATGTAGAGATCGCATCTCTGCATATACTCATACTAGTCACATGACCATGAAAATGTCTTTGGACAACACTGGCTTCTTCAACTAGGAAATGGAGTTGAGCACTGTCCTTTAGAGTCAGATACAACTGGACAGGGTTTTTTTTAAACATTAAACAGGAATTAAATATATTACCTTTTTAAGTCATAACCAGTTATTTCAATACACTCTCATTCTGAAGAAACTTCTACAGAGCAGGAATTAAATTGAAATATGCTGAAGAATTTTGGAGATCTCTGAATGGAAGGGCAAAGCAATTTCCATATCTTGTTAAACTAATTGGTACATTTGTGCTACAGTAAAAAGGCTAATATAATTTGGGTTCTTGCATCTGAAATGTAATTCCTTCTTGAGTTAGTAGTCTGTTGGTTTGTTAAAGGGAGAAAAAACAATAATTTTGTTATGATAGACATACCTGCTTTGGATGCCCCTATGATGCCTGTTGAAATACACCAATATTCATCGCACTAGTGATAAACTCCCAAATGTGGCTTTCTGGGGTAAACCTTACACACACAAAGACACATATGAGAAACTATGGATTTGAACAACTCGGCCATCAATATTTGAATTTGGTATGTTTGATTCCCCTATTTCAGTTTTTGTGTGGGTAATGGGATATGAAAAAGAAAATCTACCAGGCTAATGAACTGGACTGTCATCTTACCCTTGTTTGCATCAACCAATGGAGCTTTGGAAGTAGCAAGAATGATATAAGAATTTAGGTTTTCCTGGTAAACATTCTTCTTTTATTTAGTTTCTCTTTCCGAATATACTGAGCTTTTTGTTTGAAATTATTATCATTTCTTTCCTCCTATACTGTTGACATTTGCTTAGTCCACCCATCTCCCTAGCCCCTATTATCCTCAACAACAAGAATAAATTATTCTTATGGTTAATAATTGACCTAAGAACCCTTGTGGATGAATTTTATAGCCAAAGTAAGATTCTATTCTTGGACATTGTTTAGCATTTTATCTACTAAACAAAATTGAAGGATCAAGCCTTTTCCAATTATTTATTCAAAGTAGTATGTAATTTTTATTATTCTGAATAAAGATTAAAATTTATTTAAATGGTAATAAACTGAAGCTATGGTAACTATTTCTGTTAAGTTTGATAGACCTGAGGGAGGGCAACTATATTAGAAATTAATAACTGAAAAAATATTTACATGAGCAGTTTACTTGCTAGGTAATTTGATATAAAATAGAAAGTTTATTTTTCTTGATGCCTAACAGAGTTTGATATTGTATTTTCTTGTGAAACCCCAGTGGAAAACATGCTTTTACTGTGAAAGTAATCCAACTAGATATCTTCACGATCTTAATAGGCAAAGTGGATTGACCTCAGTTCATTTTCATGGAGCTTGGGACAAATTGATCAATTTACTTTGTAAATAATTACCATTTGAATGTTGATTTTCCTTTCCCCTAGATTAGCACTTTAAAAAACTTGTATCCAGGAATTTTAATTCAGTACAGTTATGCTGCAACCACACATTTATATACAGGTGTGTGTGTATGAGGGGGGAAAGGAAGGAAGGAAGGAGGAGGGAGGGAGAAAATATGTATAATTATAAGAATATACTGGTTCTGGTATTGAAGAATTATTTTCTTTTGAGGAAAATAAATAAAAATTCAGAAATAGGTATGCACTAAACAATAGGGATCAAAAACAGTCTAATGTCTTTCTTCAATTAAATTGTTCAATAACCAGCTGAACAGTTGCATTTATATTAAACAATATTTGTTCACATATCCACCAAGCTACTTCTTTTTAGAGGAAGCAACATTATATAAAGGGTAGAAATGCAATAAGAAATGGTCTGTTTTCGAAGACAATTCTTCCTTTCTGCATTTGTCCCACTCAGTTGCAAGAATCATTTGCTTGCCACTGTTCTTGATTCTTACAATAACTTTATTGAAAGATGCAACAATACATTTTTCAACCAACTTGTTGGAGATTAATATTGAGAATGGGGAACTCATCAAGGATTATTCAGTCCTCAGTGGCTCTCCTGACTCCTGGACCATTCCCTTTAATGTTGTAACATGCTAACTCTCTATTTTGATAGGCAGAATTACAGCTAAAACAAAATGGTGGAAGTATATTTGGTAAGATAGAATTTCACTGGTTAGTCTTCCAGGCTTCCATTGTTTTTACAGATCCCATTTAATCTGATAGTTTGAATCTGGCTAGTCTTCCAGTGTGCATCTAGAACAGCCACCCAGATTCAAGGGTGATCTCATTAGCAGCCTACAGGCTGTCTTTCCACCAACAAGTATAAGTTAACTAAGTACAAGTAGACCTTGACAACTGTTTTTGTTCAGCAATCATTCAAAGTTATGACAGCGCTGAATGAAGGAACTTATGAGCCCTGCCTGAAGTTCCTACCATTGCAGCATTTGGGCCTTGGCAGTGTATTTGCCCTTACAACCACAGAAGTGCTGAAACTCCCCCCTCCCATTGAAGGGCCTTAGCTGGGTACACCAAATGATATGCAGACCTCCTCATTCTCTCATACCAGAGGGCTGGCTTCCCTCCTGTCCCACCAGAAAGCATTAGCTAGCCTTCTCCCTCAACCAATGAAGAACCTGTTCCTGCCCAGCTTTGAGCAAGATTGCCTCTCCAGGAGTGAAGAAGATTGACTTTACTAGTTTTAGAGCTAAATCTTGTATCAAATGTGCCTGTCAGCAGCAGCAGAGTAAGGAAAAGTTACATGGACCTGTGCATAGTAGGGCATGGAGAAGATCGGGCCTCTTTGGAGGGAAGAGGTCAATGCACCAATGGGCCTTGATGACAAGGCTTTCTGGGCATGATGAGATAGGCCTCTTGGGAATGGAAAGGAAGGGAGGAGACTCATATGCCCGTAAGACTAGCTGGACAAGGTGTTCTGGCCCATAACAGATTTCCACATGCCAGTGAGTGCTAGTCCTCCCAAGGCCTTCCCCACACCCTAAGCAGTTGCTTAATGACCCACATGGTCACTTAACAACTGTAATAGGGAAGGCTGAGATTGTGATCATTGAGTAAAGCAGTCACTTGGGTGTTTCCCTTACTGACCACAATGACTTACAACCAGGCTCAAATGAGGTCATAAATCAAGGGCAGCTTGTAGATAGAAGCAGATTTAAATTAGCAGAACAGATGCCATAACCCAGAATTTCAGTAATTACAGTAGATGACTTACCTAAGCCCTTATCCCATCATAGCTAGAACAAAATTATGGACTTATAACGCCAGTAAATCTTGGAGCCAGAGCTGAACTTCATATCTCAACACACAACTTATTAGTTGTGAACTTTTCAATATCTGAGACATTAAGTAGATCTTTATACCCAAGGAAGCCAATGCTTGAGTCAGATCACCTAAATTCCAGGAAGTGTAGCACAAATTTCCTTTTCTGTGATTCAGGTACAGAAGCCTTTGTTTTAGAGAAGACTGAATCTGAATGTATACTTCCTGCTTCTCCACTATTTTTAGGTCAGACAGAAGTTATGCTTGAGGTCCTTCTTCCTCCAGATGAGGAATAAAGCAGAAGAATCCATTTAAACTCTTCTTTTTCCATATGGGAAGACCCCAGCCACACAGAATTTAAAACCCCAGTTGTTTCATTTACATCCAGAAAATTTTAAATATTCAAGCTATGGTCACTTAACAATTAGTTTTCTTTCAACTGATCATAGAAACAGTTCCATATTATCTGCCTTTTAATGCTATAACATGCTTGTCACTCTCTAAATGTATTGTATTGTAAGATGCATGTATGTGTTTTTATCTTGTTCTTGCTAAAGTGTTCTAATTGAATTTTTAATTGTTCATCATTCTGAATGCCTCATAGGAGAGCAATATATATATATATATATATATATATATTTAGTAAGTAGCAACTGCAAGGCATAGTTGACTCATGCTTGAGGGAGCTGTTTCAGTTTCATGGTTCAATTTGTTTCTGATTTTGCTTGCAACTTTCTCTAAACTACACAGAGCAACAGTAGAACAATACCATTTGTATGGAGTATAGCGACTTTCCAAAATTAAACCATCACAATGTATTCTTGCCTAAATGTAAAACTTAATGGATTTTTCTTTCTTTTAAATAATATGAATGATTCTTTTAAATAATATCAATAATATCAATGATTCAAAATATCATAAATGGTCCATAGTACTTTGCAGTGTGGTCCAAGAGAGCTACAATGGGAATGATGATCCAAATATTTCTGTCATGTTAAAGGAGGTCAAGGCTCAAAGGTAGAAAGAATTCATAAAGCCATTATGATTAAGGGTAGATTTTTAAATGGTTTTGATAAAGGCTTGTAAAACAGCCGAGAGCAATCCTGCAATTTTAATGTTAAGTGGCTTCTGTATTGGAAAAATGCCCAAGGGCCATGTCTGGCACGGTCACTTACAAATGACTGATGGGAGATCAATACAGAGAGAGTGGGAATGCAACTTTGTCACTGGGATATGTAGTTAGTATGTGATTAGCTTTAAGTAGCACTGACTTATATGTAGATGGGCAGTAAAGTGCTTAGCAGCTAGTCATCCTAGTGGCCATACATACGCAGCAGTTAATGGAGCAAGAAGTATGCCATTTTCCATTGACATCCAGGAGGGCACCTAGGACCTGCTTTCACTTTTAGGAAAGAGAAGCAGGAGCTTGTACTCTTGATTAAATACATCTGCTAAAGGCATCTTTCACTTTCTTTACGGAAAGAGTTAGTCTAGCAGTTATAAAAATTCACTTTCCAGTCAAACTAGTTTGCAAGAGGTTATGCAGCAGAAGCAGCTGGGCCATTTGATTTTTCCCTGGGGGGACTAAAATAAGTACATCCATAAACAAAATTATCAAATTAAATTAAATTATAAGCAAAATAACAAATACAAAATAAAGAACTCAAAAGTACAAAAGTAAACCTCAGCTCAAAATTGGAGGAAAGATAACATATTTCCTTGAAGTTTAACAGCCATAGGAATAGAATTCTTTACTGACCAAGTGTGATTGCACACACAAGGAATTTATCTCCAGTGCATAAGCTCTCAGTTTACATACAAGCTCTATACATACAAGCAACAGGTGATAAATCATGATCATGATAATAAAATGCAATCATCATAAATCATAAGATACAACACTCAGTGATAGCCATAGGATACTAAATAATCAATCAATGTAAACAATCATAGGATAGTAAATAAAAGCAATCAGCATAACTCATGAGATACAAAAAACAAAGTTATAGTGATAAGAAGCTAAGGAAACAGGTAATAGGAAAGATGAGAAGGATACTAGTAATAATAATACAGACTTACTAGGTGATTTGATACCCCAGGGCATAAGACAGTGTTGTGGGAATTAGTTATTTAGCAGAGTAAATAGTTCTAGCTTTTACATTTGTAATCCTCAGGCTTTTCATTTATGTGCAGTATTTGGAATCAAAACAGGTAAAGTTATTTCGGATTTAGTGTTGGTCACTCTATGTACTTGTTGGTGGCTTGTTAAATTGGCTGTATCTTTTCCTGAGCTTTCACCACAAGCATGTGGGCTCAGGTTGATAAAGAAAGGACAGCAAGGCAGGGTACATCCCTCTTTAATGCTTCTTTAACTCAAATGCATCTTTTCCTGACCTACATGGATACTATGTGAACTTTTGAAAAGGTGTGGCTTCTTTAAGTACAGAGACAGGACACATTTTTGCCCATGTTGACCCCGAATCTTGCATCTCATTACTAGTTTTACTAATTTAGATGGTGCATGCTTGCAGCTTTATTAAACATAGAAGAAATAACTCTCATCTGATTTGAATTGTCAATTTGGTTAACTGCTTTGATTGAATTTGAAAGTTAATTTTGTATTATTATTTTTTTATAAAAAGATGGAATCTGAATGGTTGACTAATTCAGAAAATAGATTTGGGGGTTCAGTGAAATCATTGTTTTAATCAAGAAAAAGATTTTGATATATTCTGCTAAACTTTTAAAGTTTGATTTGTAGTTTTCTCTGTCATCCTTTACTTTTCTTTAATTACATAACCTTTTGTTTATAGTCTTCCTGATCTCTTAATCTTGCTTAACTTGCAATAAAAACCCTATTATTCTCGGTGCCCAGTCTTTCTGTAGGCTTTCATCTGTTATAGTTTTTACTTTCTGTATTCATTTCCAATAAATAAATAATCTAATTGTTTCTTTCAATTGAATGTGGCACATGAATTTCTTAATCTGAAGTTCAAATTAGATTTTAGCTGATTTGCATAGATCTACTGATTTTGTTATTTATATGACTATAGCACTATGCTGTTGTTGTGCAAACTACCTTAAAAGCATTATACCCTGAAAAAGGAAAGTTATATTTGATAACAATAAGTCTGCAATCTAATCTTTATGAACTATAACATCTATAAGAATTTTGTTAAATATACAAAATATTTCCTGCAGTATTTCTCAAATATTATTTTATTTAAAAGAAAAATATAGCAAATTGAGTAAGTGTGAACTGCTTGCTCCAAAAACAAAATAGCATTGCTATGTTTTATTACTGTTGCAAAGAAACCTATGTAAAGAAAATGTTGTAAGATTTAAGCAGAATTAGTTTCTTGGTGGATAAAAATAATTTTAACACTTTTTAATTTTATAACTGATTAGCCATTTTATATTTCCCTACTAGTTTTTCTTTTTAAATCTGTCTTTTCTTGATACAGTCTAGAAGGCAAGACTAAGATCCGTTAAAATAAAGCAATCTCTAAGATCCATTAAAATAAATTATATGATCTACATATATAATTGTCATAATATGTTGGCCAAGGCAGAAATCATTCATTGAAACTCAGTTTTACCAACTTCACAAGATATTGTTCAGAGAGAGGAATTTGATGAGCCAGTGTTTCATATGCTATCCTAGGCTTCCTACAAGAAAATTGAGAAATATTAATTATTATAGTTTATACAGGTACCTATCTATCTATAGATTGATATGATTCTGAGCGGCTTTCAAAAATTAAAACACAGGGGAGACCAATCAATTAAGATAAAATAAACTATGAATTACTCAAAATAATTATGCCCATTTAGGTAGTATTGCTAGAAAAACCAACAACTCCAACCATAACAATACAAGAGCACACAATAAATACAAACTTAAGGTAAACCGCACCAAACTTGACTGCAGGAAATACGACTTCAGCAACAGAGTGGTCAATGTCTGGAGTACTCTACCTGACTCTGTGGTTTCTTCCCCAAAAACTTTAACCTTAAACTGTCTACTATTGACCTCATCCCCTTTCCTAAGAGGTCTGTAGGGGGTATGCAAAAGCGCACCAACGTGCCTACCATCCCTATCCTATTGTTTCTTTTGTTTTATTATATGTATCCATTTCATGTATTCATAACCATGTTTATACTTATACCTGTTATCTTATAATCACTTGACAAAATAAAATAAATTTTAAAAAATAAAATAAAACTCACTGACTGACTTTCTGAAATGGAGCTTGACACTAAGCAACAACCCATACCTAGAAGAACAATGCACAGATATGTGGTTGTGTCCTACCTACATAAGTTATCGTTAAATTCACTCATGATATCATAACCTCCTCCTCCATCATAGAAATTCTGAAGATGCATATATCTTGCATTGGAGAAAACATTTCCGAAAGGATTTATTTGCCAACACATAAATGTAATTTGATTTTAGTCTTTAAAAAGGTAAGGGATCCTTCTTGAAGATATCCCATAGTTTTGGCATTACCTATTTATAGATGATTTTTCTGTTCTGTCGACAACTTTTTAAGGAAGTCCTATTTGAATGCAAACTAGACTATCTGAGTGCTTTGAAATCAACCAAGATTACATTGAGTGGCACTTTCTTCTGAATAAAACAGTTCTGCTAATTCTGATAATTTTCCTATCCCTTTTTTAAAATGGAAGATGATTATGGGATAATATCTTGAGTTACTACTTTACTCTAGTAATTCTTTTGTTAATTTGTTCCTTCACTGGCTGTTACATGGTTAAAACTGTATATAAAAATATCTTGATTAAAGCCATCAAATCTTCTATCCTCTTTGCTCTGACCTTCCATTTGTCTTTTCTCTCTCCACCACATTTTAGTCTCATAGCATAAACACCGAAATGATTTTTTACTGGTCTTCTAATCTTTCCAAGGCCATGCATTTGCCAGTAATCTTAATGGGCCCTTAGTCTACAGTTAATTACAGGGAGAAATTTGGAATCCAACTCACACAAGGGAAAAAAAGGCAGGTTGTAGCTATATGTCGCCATGCTAAGAGGGTTGATACTACAATGATCTCCTTTCAGTGAACTTTAACATTCTTACCTACTTTCCCACTTAAAATGGAGGTGACCCAGAAAAGCCCAGGGCTTAATGAAGAACATCATAAGCATAATATTAGAGGAAAACAGCAGTATCCATATAAGCACTAGCACCCTCTTATTAAGCACACTATAATACACAGATCATCACCTAATTAAAACTGGACCAAAGCCATAAATGAAACTGATGTGGATCATTAGTTCTTAAAGCACTTGCATTAAAAATAAGGCTGATGCCTGGAAGTCATCACAATACGATTTCTTCTGGTATCAGTTCAGTTGTAGAGTATAATTAATAAGACCAAACTCACTTCTGTTGTTGTCAATAATGGTCGGGATATAATCTTGATGGTGCAAATATTTGACTTTTTAAAAGTTTTAAAAATTAATAATTATGGTTTTGTCCACCTGATTGCTTGAATTGGCTCTGTCTTTGAAATATTTATTTATACTAGGTAAGAAATCACAAATTCTAAATGTAGCTTCTTGTAGAAAAACCAATATGTAAACAATCTTCCTTCACTAATATTTCTAAACTAGTCCTTGCTGCTGGTGGATTTTAATAGGTTACTATTTATAGCCAATGCAATTTTCCAAGTTGATGAAACTTTGCATGAGCCATTCTCTTTCATAAGAGAA
This sequence comes from Laticauda colubrina, assembly GCA_015471245.1. Lineage (NCBI taxonomy): Eukaryota > Metazoa > Chordata > Lepidosauria > Squamata > Elapidae > Laticauda > Laticauda colubrina. The sequence continues at coordinate 72,657,369 of BLBF01000002.1, forward strand.
GCCATTTTTTCTTTTTCTAAAACCAGAAAAATTTACATTTTAAGTGTAAACAATCAGCAAACCGCTTCTTTTTTCTTTTGAAAGCATGGTTTACTGTTGTTAAGAAGTAGTACCTCAATCTTGTTATTTGACAACACTTTTACAGGGGAAATATATATTTCTCCATGAGGCTGTTGTGTTAGCCATCTTCTTTTATACAAAGGTGTCTGAAAGGACGATTGCTTGTCATGGAGGCAAACTATACCTTGAAAACAAAATATGAATGTTGAACGGTTGAAAAATTATTCTTAATGTAAATTCAGCAGGTTAAGCCCATGTCCCACTGCACCAACGGATGCAAAGAGGATGTAAAATGGACAAAAAAGCTTGCCATCCATTGGAAAACGCGATGCATCCGTTGTGTACTCACTGTGTACGTATTTCATATGCTCTATCCGTCAAACATACATCTACTGTTATTTCATCCGCTCAAAATATTTTGAGCTGCACAAAACTTTTTGAGGGGATGAACTTTCTGCCGCATACGATGTACATCCGCGACACATACGGGCAACAAATGTTCTACGTCCATTGTCATCCATTACACGTCCGCTGTATCCTCTCGGCATCCTCTGGCCATCCCCTCAACTCACATCCGCTGCAGCTGAAAGCGGAAAGAGGGAGGAAGCGAAAGGTACACAGAACGTCCACACAGCGTTAGTAGCACGGAAATAGAAAGGATGTAAGCAGATGCATCTCATATATAAAGCATTAAAATGGACAAAACGTTCGTATATGGGACATATCTCAGATATTTAGGATGTCTGGATTATGCCTAGAGTATGTGGATGGACACCTAGCAGAAAACCGATATTTCCTATAAAAGGGGCAGGAAATCACCTGGATCTCAGTATGAGTCCAGCAGCCATGGTGTACAAACCTCTTCACCCTTTCTCTTGCTCTTCCACATCATCCATTGATTTCCACCATGGATCATCACACACTCCTTATGGTGGCTGCCATCATTCAACACCAGAACCAAGCCCTCTTCAGACTTTTTCACCTTTTCTATGCAAGGAGAAGAAGGAGATGTCCAAGAGCTGTGTGGGTCTGACGATGGATCGGGAGGAGAGTGGAGTTTGGACTCTGTGACAAGCTGATGGTGGAGCTGAGGAATGAAGACACTCATGCATTCCAGCACTTCATGAGGATGCCACCAGCCATGTTTGAAAAAATTGTGGAGCGTCTGAGACCCAGGTTGACCAAGCCGAGCACCAACTTCCGGCCCAGCCTGGACCCTGGACTGAAAGTGGCACTGACTGCACCAGCTGGCCTCTGGAACCACATACAGAAACATGCAGTATGCGTGGAGGGTGCCACCCTTTTTCTGAACTATTACCATCTGGCAGACGGTACAGGATAATAAAAAACAAGGACAAATATGCTGAAAAACAGCTTCTATCCCATGGCAGTAACTCTATTGAATTCTACTGTATAGTGCAATATTAATGCAGTATCAAGGGTTTTCAATTCAATGTATAGAATGTGAAGGATGTGTGTTTGTGTTTATTTTCGTAGTCATAATGTATACTGAAGATGGTATTTAATTTCGTTGCACGAGGTGCAATGACGATAAACTGAACAAAATGACACGAAATGAAACGAAGCTAAACTAAACTAAACTAAACTAAACTAAACTAAACTAAACTAAACT
>BLBF01000002.1:72659071-72732277 GCA_015471245.1 Laticauda colubrina
CTAAACTAAACTAAACTAAACTAAACTAAACTAAACTAAACTAAACTAAACTAAACTAAACTAAACTAAACTAAACTAAACTAGTTTGAACAAGGCCATAAGAATTGTTATGGTTGGTGATTATAGCAACCTGTTTTGCGAGAGGGTGAATAGCACACCTTAAATTTTACAACATAGAATTAAATTTTGTCATAGAACCAATTTAAGGAATCACCTGACAAAGATCACAATTGGAATTTGCAGGTATTTGATAGGACTATGCAATGCCTTTGAGAGATGCTTTGAAATAGATGTTGATGTCAAAGAAATCTCTCTCTATGACTCATAGAGGCAGCTACCATTTTGTATATCTGTATTCATGGATGGTCGATGGACTCTGAATTAGTATTACAGTACTTCCTTTGTTGATAGATTTTTCTCATTGATTAGCTTCTTGGTCTCTTTTATTATAGATCTAACATTCCCTGTTGGCAAATTTGACATATGTATACAAACTGTTGGTCGATTCTGGCCAATAGGAAAGCTGACACATTTTGGAGTCACAAACACTGGAGTCACACCTTCTCTTAATAATTGATTGACTCATTTGATGTCCCAATTGTCCAGGTATTATGAGCCTATTGTTAAAAATGTCCCATTTCATGGCCAGCCAATAATAGTCCTGTTCTGTCCCATTCCATGTAACAGGTTCTTCTCTCAGTTGTTGTGCTGAACCTCTGGGGCATAAACCACAATTTATTTGACATGGAAGATAGATTTCTGTTCAAGTAAAGTCCTATAGCACTGTTGAACAGTAAGGGGTGTTGTGATGAAGACAAGTGTCCTTCAATGTTGGCTGTTGGAGCTGCTATCCATGGTTGATGAAGGCCTCAGCTAGGAATCGCATCTATCAAAACTTAGGAAAATTACTGCAAAATCCGCCACCAAAAGATCTGATGCTGGCCCAGCAAATAACCATTTTCCTAATTTTTGGTAGATGCAATGAAGGAGAGATATTACTCCTGAAGCTGCGTCCTGATAGCTTTCAGCCATCCTCATGGTGTAATGAAGACTGTTCTCCAGAACAAGGAATACGAATAATTGAAAAGGTGTGCCCATTCTCTCTTCAATAGAGGCAGGCAGGACGATCAGCAAAGTTATCTTCTGATGCCACATAGTACATTTTGTTAATGTAAATACCAGGTACATAACATGGAAAACATCCATGGTAAATGATCAAAGTGCTTGTGCACAGCAAACATACTATCAGAAAATACAACATGAGGTTGATAATGAATAACAAAGCAAACAAATCAATAGTTCTTGTACATGGATTGGTCGAGATTGTTTGAATTTCATTACAACACTTGTAGAGTTCACGAACAATGAGACCGGAGACCAGCGTAACTTCAGCTCTTTTATTTAGTGCAGAAAGTCCGTCTGAACCAGGAACTGCGGCAGCTCTTTTTATAGAGAGCCTGCTAGCGGCTAGTGGCCAATGACGGCTACTTGTTTTTCCTGCTGCTGAGCTGGCCAATCACAGGTTAGCTGTTATTGGCCAATTAGCGTCGAGTAGTGAACCAATCTGCTTCCAGTATTTCTCAACCAATAGGAATAGGCTATTTGGAGTATGTTAATATAGAACACCCCTCGCCTCTTGGTATGGTCCTACCTTACCTTTTAGGTTGCCTAATTGACCTGTGTAGTACAGTTGTGTCATCGTCTTCAGTAGTTTAGGACGGGATCGCTGTTCCTCCCGTCCTTCTCTGTGGAACCTTCTGGAAGGTGGAGTCAGCCATGCCGCTCCCGCCCAGCCTACTCGGGCTGGTAGAGTCCCTTCCGGAGCAGCTTCTAGGTTTTCTTGTGCCTCCTGTTCTTCTTTGCCGAAGACTTCTGTGGGTAGGTTGTTGTTTACGAATGTTGTTTATTGTGTATATTTTGATTTTGTGGGGTTTCTTGTTCTGCCGAAGGGTTTCCTCCTCCCCCCTTATTTGTGTTTGAGGGGTGTCCCCCATCTCTGGTTGATCTATTAATATTTTTGTGTAATGTTTGCGGTGGTTCTGGTGTATGTGTGTGTTGTTCTTCGTGTCTGGGTATGTCAGTGGTGCGTTCCAGTGTTCATGATCGTAACTGATCAATGTGTCTCCTCCAGCTTCTGCCATCATCCGTGCCTAGTCTATAGGACCGGGGTCCCGTTATTTGTGTTAATTTTGCTGGTAACCATAGTGGGTGTCTGGTGAGATTTTTTGCATATACTAAGTTTCCTGGTTCAAATGCGCGGTATCTGCTGGAGGAGTCTGTTGGTTTTTCAAAGTTGTATGTTGGGTGTAACCTATCTAATTGTGATCTTAATTTTCTGCCCATTAGTAATTCTGCTGGGCTTTTATTTGTCATAGAACTCGGTGTTATGTGTTGTATGGTGAGCATTTTTTCAATTTTTTCTTGTATGTCCCCTGAGTCTAATTTTTCTAAAGTTTCTTTGGTATACAGACCATGTGTTTTGCCCTCCCATTTGTAGCCAGTTGGGCTGGCGCTGTCAAGGCATGTCTTATGCCATGTTTAGCAAGGAATTTTTCAAAGGTTAGTGCAGTAAACTGTGGACCATTATCTGAGACGAGCAAGTCCGGTAACCCATGTGTGGTGAATAGTTTCCATAGTTGTTTAATAATTGCTTATGTGGTGGTAGAGTTCATGACGCTTACTTCTAGCCAGTTGGAGTAAGCGTCTGCTGTGATTAAAAATGTATGTCCTTTTGTTGGCCCCATGAAATCTATGTGGATTCTTGACCAGGGCCCCCTCGGTGTCTCCCAGTCTAGTATAGGTGCTGAAGGGGGTGCAGATCGGGATCCTTGGCATTTCCCGCAGGTTTCAACCCATTTCTCAATGTCCTTATCCATCCTTGGCCACCATACATAGCTCCTGGCCAGGGATTTCGTACAATGCCTGGGTGTCCTTCATGCAACATACTTAGTACTTGTTCTTGTAACAGTTCCAGTATTACCACCCGATCCCCCCATAAGATGCAGCCTTTTAACAATGATAGTTCAGTTTGCCTATGCTTGAATGGTTTAAACTTAGAGCCTGTCTCGTTCTCTGGCCACCCTTTTCCTACCCAGTTTAAAACTTGTGACAAGGTTTTGTCTCTTGTCGTTATTCTCGCAATGTCTGCTGTGGTTATGGGTAGGTTTGACACTGTCTCAATTTGTAGGGTGGATGTGGTTGGTGCCGGGTCAGTTTCTTGTTCTGGTAAGGGAGTACGGCTCAATGCATCGGTGTGGGAAATGTCTTTGCCTGGTCGGTGGATCAGTTTATAATTGTAAGCTACAAGGAACTCGGACCACCTTGTCATTCATGGGGATAGTATATTTGGGGTGGCCCTGTTCCCTGCTAGTATTCCCAATAGAGGTTTGTGGTCTGTAATAAGGGTAAAAGTCCTACCGTAAAGGTATTCATGGAACCGCTTGACACCGGATATTGCTGCTGGTGCCTCTCTGTCTAATTGACTGTAGTTCTGTTCAGTTTTTGATAGTGTTTTAGAGTAGAATGTGATTGGTGCTTCTCTCCCATCAGGCAGAATGTGGCTCAGTATGGCTTCAACACTGAAGGGTGACACGTCGCAGGTGACTGTCAACAGTAATGTCTCACTGTATTGCATTAATACAGAGTCGGATGTAATTAAGTCTTTTACCCTCTGGAACACTGTCTCTTCACGTCGTCCCCAGGTCCAGGTGGCTGCCTTGTCTAGTAGCCTATGTAGTGGTTCCACCGTCATTGCCTTCTGTGACAGAAAAACGTTGCAAAAAATTTATAACCCCCAAGAATGCTTACAACTCTACTTTGTTTTTTGGTCTAGGCACTTCTTTTATTGCTTTAATTTTTTTCTCTGTGGGGTGGGATGCCCTTGATAAAGTGGGATGCCCTCTTTATCAATTTGATACCCCAGTAACTCAACTTTTGAGGTGGCTAATTGGCACTTTTCTTTTTTGACCTTGAGTCCCGCCTTCTGGAACCTTTGTAAGACTACTCTGAGACAGGCTTCTAGTTGGCTCACGTCGCTGGCTGACACCAGCACGTCATCAAAATATGGGACTACTCCTTTTATCCCCTGTAATAACTGCTCCATTAGGCTTTGGAACACCCCTGGGGCCACACTGACTCCAAACTGCAGTCTTTTGCATTTGAAGGCTCCCCTATGAGTCACGATCATTTGCGCCTCTGCTGTCTCGGGGTCGACTGATAATTGTTGGCATGCTTGGGCAAGGTCGAGCTTTGCAAAGACCTTGCCTCTCCCCAGTGAGTGTAGTAGGTGTTGTACCACTGGAACAGGATATGTGCTTTGCTGTAGTGCATGGTTTAGGGTAGCCTTATAGTCACCACAGATTCTCACAGACCCATCCAGCTTAACTGGGGTCATGATTGGGGTTTCCCATTTGGCATGGTCAATTGGTTCCAAGATGCCTTGTGCTATTAACTTGTTTAGCTCTTCATCAATCTTTGGTTTTAGTGCGGAGGGGACTCACCTCGCTTTTAGCCTAATAGGAGCTATTGTCGGATCTAAATTAAATGATATAGGGGACCCTCGGTACTTGCCTAATTTCCCATCAAAGACGTCCTGGAACTCCCTCATTAGGTTCTCCTCCCAGTCTGTCTCGGCGATGCTGTTAATGCCGGTCACACCGATCCCTAGAGGTTTGAACCACTCAAGTCCCAAAAGGCTTGGTTGGTTTTGGTCTACGATGGTTAGAGGCAAGATTTTCTTATGTTCTTTGAAAGTTATTTGGAAATGTCCGAATCCGACTCCCAGTATTCTGTTTCCTTGGTAGTCTTTTAATATTAGCGATTGGTATTCTAGTTCAGTTCTGCCAAGGTGTGGTACCAGTCTTTTAATGGTATCCCATGATACCATCAATAGATACGATCCGGAATCCATCTCCATTTCACATTCTTGGCCCTCGATCCTGACTGCCACATGTACTTTTTGGCCATTTGTTGCATTAGAATGACCGATGGTGATGGTTTGGTGTGTTTCTTCTCTTCTGAAGTTCTCGTTTAGCCTCTTGCCCTTGCTTTCGCGACTCTCACAGCTCCACGTTTGTCTATCTTTGGTTCTTGGTGGTGTGTTGTCTCTACATCAGTGGCTGTAGCTCTTACGGTTCCGGCATACTCTTGCAATGTGTCCCTGTCTCTCACAGTACTGGCACATGGCATCTGGGAACCAGCACTCAGAATGGGGGTGGTCTCTGCCACACCCGGTGCACTGAAAACCCGACTTACGACCTTTCTTCAGCCATCGATCTTGTTCAGCCTGGAATCTGTGGATCTCCTCCTCATCGTCATCATCGATTTCAGACAATCCACTATCTACGTAGTCTGTGGTGGTCTTGTGCGTGCTCTCTGCCTTTTTCTCTGTGCCTTGGCTCATCTCAGCCAGTGTTTTGGATGTCGGTGCATTCATCTGCTGCATTTTTGCCGCTGATTTTTTTGTTGCTTCCGCCACCGTGGCTTCAGCGATAGCCTCAGTGACTGTAATCTTTGGTGGGGTTAACAGTCGGCTTTGTAGGGTGAGGTCTCTCAGTCCGAGGACCAAGCGATCCCTCATGGCTTCATCCATGTTTAGGAATTCGCATGCCCCTCCAATGTCCCTGAGAGCCGCTATGAAGTCTGCAATGCTCTCATCTTCTCTCCGGTCCCATTTGTAAAATTCGTGTCTCCGAATAAGGCTGGAGATGGTTGGTGCATAGTGAGCCTTCAGCAGCTTTTCTAGATCTGGCCAGTCTATCTGTTTCATATCTTCTGGTTCTGCTAGCACCTTGGCCATCTTGAACACTGTAGGCCCACAATGCATCAGGAACACGGCTCTTTTTCGGTTGTCTGAGATTCTTTGCAAATTGTTGCTTTCCAGGAATATGAGGAATCTATTGATGTAGGATTCCCAGTCCTCTGTTGCTGGGTTGAATGGTGTGGGTGGCAAGTTGGTTCCAGCCATTTCGTCTGCTCGGTTCTTGATGCCACGTGCTCGACTGGTCTCTTCTCTCAGAATCCCACCTTCATCGCCAGTGTAGAGTTCGCAAAGAATGAGACCGGAGACCAGCGTAACTTCAGCTCTTTTATTTAGTGCAGAAAGTCCGTCTGATCCAGGAGCCGTGGCAGCTCTTTTTATAGAGAGGCTGCTCACGGCAAGTGGCCAATGATGGCTACTTGTTTTTCCCACCGCTGACCTGGCCAATCACAGGTTAACTATTACTGGCCAGTCAGCATCGAGTAGTGAACCAATCTGCTTCCAGCATTTCTCAACCAATAGGAATAGGCTATTTGGAGTATGTTAATATGGAACAACACTTATTTGATGTTCTTAAATCAACAATTGCTCTGTGGGTCAATGTTTTAATAATTTTAAAAATAAACTGTTTATATTATTTGGAAAAGTGTATATCAGACCTTTTCCATATAGCATACAGAGATATTAGAAAAGACCACTGAAAGAAAGAAAAACCAGCAAGAAAGTTTAAATAATCTACTAAGCATTGCATTATTTTCCAATCATACCTTTTCTTACAATCAATTTCTTTTAGAATGTTGGTACATTTTTTCTTGATATTCTTGAGGAATACCAAGAGTCCTGGCAGTAATTTGGTAGCCAATGTAATGAATGTTCTGTATTGGTTCAAGTGTTGATTTATCATAGTTTATCTGGATTACATAAATTTGAAGAACCTGAATGCTACTGTGGCTAATGGCAGCAAGGTATTTAGGGTTTGGATGAGAGGATGAAATCTTCAAAATAAGTAAAACAAAATACGATACATTTGTGATAAAAGTGTTCTACAATGGAATTAGTGAAGAGAGTGAGGTTGAAGGGGCTGAGACCAATCTCCATAGGACATTTCCAAAACCTGTAAAAATGTGTCCCATCAGATACACGTAAAGGCCCAGTCCCACTGGCCAATGGACACAAAACGTATGCATAAAGGACACAGCAGATGAGCAAAATTTCGGGGGTGGCTCCATCCATTTTCATCCACTCCAAAAAGTGGCAAAAATTTGCATAAACAGAATGGAAAAGAACAGACATGGGTAGTATATAGCGGGGATGTTAAATGGATGTTCATCGGAAGCCTAGCGGATGAAAGTGGATGGAAGCGGATGACACCTCTGAATGGGTTCCGGGGGAGAATTTCGAAGCGGACGCATAGCGGAAGGGGCAGATGCATAGCGGATGAAGTGGATGCATCACGGATGCCTTTTGGAAACAAAGCGGATGCCATGCAGATGTATATCAGATGCAAAGCATTCACTGCGCATGCGGGGGGTATGAATTGCGTCCACTCTGTGGATATAAAAGGATGCAACATGCATGCAGTCAGCATACAGGGGAAAGACATGCTGCCAGGTACATCTTGCAGGAACACCATGGCTCATCAGTCAGGCAAGAAGAGGAAGTCCATGCCTACTTGTTCAAGCCCTGGCAAGGTGAAGAAGGGCAGAACTAGCAATGAAGTAGGACACATCTTGTGTGTCATTGGGTAGGGGGTCTGGACCTGGAAAACCCATGATGAGGTTGCATTCCAGCCCATGCTTGAAGTCACTTGCGTTGTATACCTGGCCATCTGAAGCTGACCCGTTGCCTGAAGCATCGATGTAGATGAACTTGTAGTCAGCATCAACCATGGCAAAGAGGATGATACTGAAGAAGCCCTTATAGTTCTAATAAATGGACCCTGAGTTGGCTGGAGCTTTGCAGGCCACATGCTTCCCATCTATGGCTCCAACAGTGTGGGGAAAGTTCCACCTCTGATACCACTCTTCTGCAAGTTTTCTCCAGCCTTGTTCAGTGGTGGGGCACTTGAGGAGCTCCTCCACATATCCTTCAATGATGGCCTGCACCACTTCTCTGACCACTTTGCTGATGCTGTTGTGTGGCACCCTCCATGCATACTGCATATTTCTGTACGTGGTTCCAGAGGCCAGGTGCTGCAGAGTCAGTGCCACCTTCAGTCCAGAGTCCAGATTGGGACAGAAGTTAGTGTAGGCTTGGTCAACCTGGGTCTCAGATGCTCTACAAGTTCGTCAAACATGGCTGGTGGCATCCTCATGAAGTGCTGGAATGCACGAGGGTCTTCATTCCTCAGCTCCACCATCAACTGGTCATACAGTCCAAACACCATTCTTCTCACGATCCATCCTCGGACCCACACAGCTCTTGGACGTCTCCTTCCTCTCCTTCTGTGTAAAACTTGATACAGTCTGAACAGGTTTTGGTTCTGGTGATGAATGAGCGCAGCTATCATATGGACTGTTTCATCATCCATGGTGGAGAACAATTGATGATGTGGAAGACCAAGACCAAGGGTGACGAGGGCTGTACACCAAGGCTACTGGACTCATACTGAGATCCAGATGATTTTCTCCCCCTGAAAATATCGGTTGTCCACTAGGTGTCCTTCTACATACTCTAGACATACTCCAGACATCCTAAATATATGAGATACATCCCAGATACAAACATTTTGTCCGTTTTTAATACTTTATATACGAGATGCATACGCTTACATCCTTTCTATTTCCATGCTACTAACGCTGTGTAGATGTTCCGTGTACCTATTGTTTCCTCCCTCTTTCCGTTTTCAGCTGCAGCGGATGTGAGTTGAGGGAATGGCCAGAGTATGCAGAGAGGATACAGCGGACATTTAACAGATGATAACGGAATAGAACGTTTATTGCCCGTATACGTCACGGATTTACATCATACATGGCGGAAAGTTCATCCGGTCACAAAGTTTTGTGCAGCTCAAAACTTTTTGCGTGGATGAAATTGCAGTGGACGGATGCTCAATGGATAGAGCGTATGAAACACGTATGCAGTGAGTACACAAAGGATGCATAGCGTTTTCCAATGGATGGCAAGCTTTTTTAAATGTTTTACATCCTCTTTGCATCCGTAAGTGCAGTGGGACCGGGCCTTCAGAAAGTGAGTGGCAGACACAAGATGATGAAGAAGAGGATAAAAAGCCTCAGAGAATTCCAAGGAGATGTGAGACATTTTCAGAGGGAGAATTCTGGACAGGCATTTGTAGTTTGAATTTTATCTGTCTTCTAGATAAAATCCAATAACTTGTTCTAGAGATTGCAAGATGCTGTTTTTCACTACCAACAATTGCCATCACGTTTGCAAATTCTGACATATCAAAAATTTCTTCCACTATGCCAGCATTATAAATGATTCTGTGGTTTTAGCATTTTGGCTCAACAAAGCAAAATAATTGAATTAATCTAACTCTGAGCATGTTTATAACTTCCTTATTAAGTTTGCATGTGGTGAGCTGGCTTAGTTTCTTTTCTTGTTTTGTTTTTGATTTCATTGAAAGCTACTTTGCAAAAATGAAGCTGCAGCTGCCAAGGAGATGATACTTATGAACGCGGAAACTAAGCTATGCTTATTATTGATTAGTAGACTCTGACATTAATGGAAATAGCTAAATTAGAAAAGATCCTTTTATAAGCTATGGCAAAGTATATTTATTTGATCGGGTAAACTGTTATTGAATGGTATAAACCTTAAGTAGTTCTTTTCTTCCTTTCTCTCTGTCTTTCTTTTTTCTCTCTTTCCCTCCCTTCCTTTCTTCTTTCCTTTCTTCTGTCTCTCTCTCTCCCTCTCCCTCCCTCCTTTCTTTCTTTCCTTCTTTTTTCTTTTTTCTTTCTTTCCTTCCTTCCTTCTTTCTTTCTTGTACAATCTTCAAGTAATTAGAAATTGGTACAAATATTTCTTTTACTATTTGACTGTAGAAAAAATATTTCCTTTGATGTTACATATTAACAAATATTTCTTATCTTATTGAATATCCCAGGCAGTCTCTTCACTATTTTTACATTCTATTTTATTTATGACTCAGCCAGGGTTAAATTTATCTGCTATGTATTGGAAGGCTGCCTATACAAGGCTTCCTTTAACAAAAATAATTAAAAAGAATGGGCAACTCTAAATGTTATTAATGTATTCCAGAAGCATTATTACTATTCAGTTTAACTATCTGCTAGAATAATCATACATGATGTTTCTGTGTAGACAATGGGCTTTTCATAAAAAGGCATGGGTTTAAATAGTGATGAATATACAATGCTTTTATAATACCTATGAGGTATAGCTATTTCTTATGTGTTATAACTTTACAAACATTTCTTAGTGGAATTCAAATTCTATCACCTTCAAATTTTGGAACATGATTGTCAAGTTAAGTGATCTTTAGTCCAGTAATGACATTAGAACCTACATTTTCCTGAAAAAAAAAAAAAAGGCTTTTATATTCTCTAATGAAAACAAAAGAAATAACTAAATATCAAACTGAATAAAATGCACAAAAAAGGAAAAACAAAATTATGAAAAAAAGAAAATGTATGCCAAAGTGAGCTCAAATTTTAATATCAATCAATCTGATCAGATTTCCTACAATGTTAATAGACAATTAATTCACATGTAGATAATGGGTATGTGTCATCAATCCAAGCTTTTAAATTAGGAATCCTAAAGTCTCATCAGCAGAATAAAGCTCCTACAACAGGGGGCCCCAACCCCTGGGCCACAGCTCATTATCAGGCTATGGTCTATTCGGAACCAGGTCCCATAACTGGCAGGCTAGTTCATGTACATGCATGCAGCCTGTTGTGTGAGTGGCAGGCTGGCATGTGTGTATAGGTGCATGCAGCCCAACATGCAAGTTGGGCTGCCTACACATGCACATGTGTGCAAGTCAAGCTGTGCACGTATGCATGTGCGTGCTGGCCCACCTCTCACACAAGTTGAGCTGTGGGCACTTATGTGTGCACTGGCTTGCTGCTCATGGACTCAATTCCCTTTTACCCCTCCCCCTCCCAACAGGCCACCAAGCTGCAAAGGTTGGTGACCACTATCCAAAGTAAATTTTACCAATAATAATTTGTGTTTCTTTTTCATTTTCCCAGTTGTTTTAGACATACCATGTGAAAAAATTGTTGCTTTAAGCTATAAAAAATGTGTGAAGTACTGGATGATACTTTTGATGGGACTATTCCATCCAGTCTTCTAAACCATCTATGTTTCAGATTATATGGAGATTTGTTTTTCTCAAAACAGCATATAGAGAGAGAATATCTGTAGCTCAGGGTTGAAATGTGGACTTCCTTAGTAGATGAAGGGCAGTGATGCTGCTACCCATGTGGGTAATGAAATATCTGCAAGCAAAAAAGAAAAAAAGAAAAAAAGCTCAGAAAGCACCAAGGATTCCACAAATGTTATTTTAAAATTCTATGAAAATTAATACTGTTGTTCAAGAGATAAGAAGGGAAAGACTAACTAGAACCCAGTGCTGCTTTCTTCCCCAGACTCTCTCACTATTTTATGAAATCATCTCCGTCAGCTGATCATGTTTCAGAGGGTTTGGGATTTTGCACTTCAGATGGTAGATTGTTTAAAAAAAAGTCTGTCAAGGCTCTAAAACTTCCCTTTTGTTTCCACTCTGTACTTCCTGAAAAGCTCCACATGTTCAACTTTTTCTTCTTCCAAACATCCAAAATAAGAACAAGCTTTGACAGGAAAGTATTTGATTGATACAGCATCACACTGGCAAATTGCACCTTCCCATGGAAATTGGACATTGCCCATGTACAAGGTGTTGATTATGCTGCTCTGCCTTGTCCTATGCTGTTTCTTTCGATGTAAATTAAATATTAGAAAGCTCCTCTTTGCACTTTTCTGCATAGAAAAGAAGAAGGATTTTGCACACTGGGGATAAATGTTAGAATGAAAAGAGCAGGTTTTGTGGAAATCAATCTCTCCTTTATACGCTCCCAAATTATTCTCCTAGCAGAGAGGCCTCCAGCAGCTTTGTCAGTCATGATAAAGCTATCACTCGGAGATATATTATAGGTTTCCTTTTCATGTTTTCAATAGAAAACATCCCACAGGTGTGTTTGCATTAGCAGAAATATATGAAGATTAATTACATGTCTAAAGCTTGAAATTTATAGACATATTTTCTAGGCTTTCAGATGGTTTGGGAAGGAATGGCTTTTACCGACACACTTCGGAAGAATTTAAAATATTTTTTGAGAGGAAAAGTGCACACAATTTAAGCCTTTTAATAAATGGAAAACTTTACCCTCCCTTAAAGTGTGTAACTTTCCCTAAAGCTAACAGATGAGAAAGTCAATGAATCGCTGCTGGTGCTTTTCCCAGGCAGTGGAAGTAAGGAAGTAGAAGTTGGTTTGTGATTATTGAACAGACCCAATTGTAGCTCATCTCCAGAACCAACACTAGACCTAGAAGGTATTTCTGCATCATTGCTATAAATCTGAAATAGGATGGTTAATATACATGAATAGTGAAACAAATTCATTTATCCAATATAACCTACATTCCATCATAGCTGGAGTGAATCCTTACCAGTTCCAATCAAATTAGATCTAATTATGAATTATTCCTTAAATATATATATTCTTCATATAGTGTCATATATTTTTAAATATAACATTGTTTGAAACAATGTTACAAGTTCATTTAATATTCATGTTCAAGTACATGAAAGCAAACTTTCTTAACTAGGAAATCAAAGTAGCAGGAAGTGAGACTCCTTTAATACATTATTTTGTTTTTCTGGGGGAAAAAATGGACCTGAATACAATAATTATCATGCAAATTGGCTTGAAGAGAAGTAAAGCATTCTTGTTTTTTTGTACCTTAAAGTACCGTAATTCATGTATATATGAATATACATTCATATATACCTACATACATGATACAGGGATACCCCGGGGCCAAAAACGGTAAAAAAAAAAATGTATGTCTGAGCTGATTCCATGATGTAGATAGGATTTTTCCCCCTCACTCAGACACTTGTTTGTGTGAATGTATCCACTTTGTGTCTTTGTTTTACCATAGGATCTCATAACTGTTCTTTAAAACGTATAGGAGCAATTTCAAAGGCAGGAAGCTGAATGGGAGAAAGAGGAGAGAGAGAGAGAGAGAGAGAGAGAGAGAGAGGGAGGGAGGGAGGGAGGGAGGGAGGGAGGGAGAGGGAGGGAGAGAGAGAGACTAACTTGATTTAAATAACCCTCATGAAACATAGCATCCAAATAATCTAAAGTAGTTCAAATGTATTGGTCTTGTTCTGGGAATTGGAATTAGCTCTAGAAAGCTTTCTGATTTACTGTTTTTCAAGGCCCAGACAAACAAATATATAACTGTACATATTATTTATATACTTCCAATTGATGCTAAAGTAGCACTTAGGAACTGAAGGATGGGCTGCAGTCTAAACCAGGGAAACAAATCTCCATGCATTGTATGTCTTTGTTAAAATGCAAAAACAAACATCTATTTGGTAACAATCAAAATTGTGCAATTGAAATCTGCAATGTCTATACTTCATAAATTCCAGACACTGGTATGCTTGAACTGTAAGTTCACATTATGAGAAGCTAGATTTCAAGTTTTTACAGCATTTTTGAATGAGTTGTATCTTGTCTTTTTCCAAGAGGTACCTAATAGTGATACGTCAAGCTTTTCAAATTCATCAAAAAAAAAAAGGGGCTGTTGGCAATAACTCCATTTTTTAAAAAACCACTGATAGATCTTAAGGCCCTGTCACACTGCCCAATGGATGCAAAACGGACACAACGGATGAGCAAAACGTTCCATCCGTTGTTATCTGCTCTCAAAAGGGGCAAAAATTTACATAACCGGAGCGGATAACACGGACGGGGGGAGGATGCAGGGTGGAGGGAAAGCAGATGCGGAATGGAAGCCCAGCGGATGGAAGCGGATGGGAGTGGATGGCACACCCGTTAGGCTTCCGGGGGGGCGCAGCAAAGCGGATGCGGAAGGGATACAGAGGATGCACAGTGGATGCACAGCGGATGAAGCGGATGCACAGCGGAAGCCTAGCGGATGCAGAGCGGAAGCCTAACAGACGCCGAGCATTAATTGCGCATGCGGGGAGGATGCATTGCATAAGCCCCGCGGATATAAAGGGAAGCAGCTCGGAAGCAGGTCACCATTCAGAGAAAAGACCTGCTGCCGGACGGATTGACAGCCTTCCTTGCCCTGCCTGCATGCCTGCCTGCAAGCCTTGCTGCCAGCCTTGCTGCCAGCCTCCCTGCAAGCCTTGCTGGCTGCCTGCCTGCCAGCCTTGCTGCCAGCCAGTCTGCCTGCCAGCCTTGCTGCCTGCCTTCCTGCCAGCCTTGGTTCATGTCTGCCTGCCAGCCTTGGTGCCTGCCTCCCTGCCAGCCTTCCTGCCAGCCTTGGTTCCTGCCAGCCTCCCTGCCAGCCAGCAACCCCACAACCATGCCGAAGCACAGCAAGCCTCAGCCATCTGCTGCCAGCCCTTGCAAGAGGGACAGGGCTACCATCCCGCCCCCTGGCCCTCACTCTGGTTCTGCTGGGGCTTCTACAGCACGCGCTTGCTCTTCCGGGGCTGGGGCTTCTGCTGCTTCTGCTTCTGGAGGAGCTGATGACAAGCACTCCAGCACCAGCCACCTCCACAGCACCTAGACCCTTCACCCCTGAGACTGAGCGACCAAGAGGAGTACCAGAGACTCATTTTTGTTTTATAGCTTGTTGTTAATAAAGTCTATTTTTGATTCACACACTTGCTTCATTTCTTTTTTTTAATAAAGTCTTGCTGGAAACTTTTAGAAATGGTTTAAGCCTTTGCATGCTTGTGGGATGGGTTAAGATAGCAGTGGGATGGGTTGAGATAGCAGTAGGATGGGCAGGGATATCTTTGGGATGGGTAATAGCTGTGGGATAGATAAACCTCCAGTGCAAGCATAGTGGGACGGGATGGTCCACCCTCCCAGGTGCCACACCTATGGCCCTTTATAATCAATAATAATGTAATAATCATCCACACATGTCAACACAAACACAACTCTTTATTAAATGCCCTGATCTTTGTAGGGCCACTCAACATACATGGCACAATCTCATCAGTGTGATGAGACAGGCTGAAGGAAGCATCCATTAAGCATCTATCATCCTGTCTTGCCACTCCACCGCTCCAGCTGGGGAGTTGCAACAGTGTTTCAGGAGGTTGCGCTGCTTCTTCCCTTCACGTGAGGCTCTGCTGGGGCCTTGCACATCCTGAGTGTCTATCAGGTTTTGCCCTTGCCTCCATTCCCCAGGCTCCATGTCCCCATTGCCTTGCTGGAGGTCCACGAGCCTGTTCTGCAAGACTGGGTAGCGGGTGCGCATGAGATTGTGCAGGATGCAGCAAGCTTCCATGATCCTCCTCACGGTCTGTGGGCGATGCTGCATGGTGGTGAGAAGTACCCTGGAACCTGTTGGCCAGGATGCCAAAGGCGTTCTCCACCACCCGCCTTGCCCTGGACAGCCTGTAGTTGAAGATCCTCTCTTCACGGGTGAGTTATTTGGAGGTGTAGGGCTTCATGAGGTAGGTTGTGAGGGAGAAGGCATCATCCCCCACGATGAAGTAGGGCACATCTTGCGTGTTGTTGGGCAGGGGGTCTGGATCTGGGAAGCCCACCATGAGATTGCGTTCCAGCCCACCCTTGAGGTCACTTGCGTTGTATACCTGGGCATCTGAAGATGAGCCGTTGCCTGAAGCCTCGATGTACATGAACTTGTAGTCAGCATCGACCATGGTGAAGAGGATGATGCTGAAGAAGCCCTTGTAGTTGAAATAAGTGGACCCCGACTTGGCTGGTGCTTTGCAGGCCACGTGCTTGCCATCAATGGCTCCAACAGTGTGTGGGAAGTTCCACCTCTGATACCACTGCTCTGCAACTTTCTTCCATCCTTCTTCAGTGGAGGGTCACTGGAGGAGCTCCTCCTTGTATTCTTCGATGATGTCCTGCACCACTTCTCTGACAACAAAGCTGATGGTGCTGGGTGGCACCCTCCAGCCGTACTGCATGCTGCTGTAGGTGGTCCCTGAGGCCAGGTGGCGCAGAGTGAGTGCCACCTTGAGCCCAGGTTCCAGGCTGGGCCAGAAGTTGTTGCTCTGCTTGGTCAACCTGGGTGTCAGCCGCTGCACAACTTCGTCAAACATGGCTGGAGGCATCCTCATGAAGTTCTGGAATGCCCGAGCATCTTCGTTCCTGAGCTCCACCATCAGCTTGTTGTACAGTCTTTCCTCTGCTCTTCTGGTGAACCATCTTCATACGCAGATGCTTCTTGGCCACCTCTTTCTTCCTGTAGTAGAGTTCACAGAGCCTGTAGATGGCTTCGCACTGTTGCAGAAGGATGGTGGCTGCCAAAAGGACTTTGTTACGATCCACGGTGGACATGACTGGATGCTGTGGAACAGGAAGAGGCAGATGAAGGCTGCAGAGGTCTGCAGCTGGGCTGCTATTCTGAAAGTGAGATCCAGGTGAGTTGCTCCCCCTTTTTATAGGCAGTATAGGTGTCCCTTTGCATCCTCTAGGCATCCTCTAGGCATCCTGTAGACATCCTTAATATCCGAGATAGGTCCCCTCTGCGAACGTATTTTCCGTTTTACATGCTTTGTTTCCATGCTGCATCCGCTAGGCATCCGTTCTGCATCCATTCCGCGTCCGTTCCACTTCCTCCCTGCATCCGTTTACCGCTGGAGCGGATGGAGTTGCGCGGATGCGCAGCGGATACTTAGCGGATATAGCGGATGCATAACGGATGCAGAATGGATGCCTAGCGAATGCATAGCGGATGCAGAATTGATGCATTGGATACATTTTCCGCTCAAAAGTTTTGAGCAGCTCAAAACTTTCTGAACGGATGAAACGTCAATAAACGGATGCTGGACGGATAGAGAGGAAGCAAAACGGAGGCAGTGAGTACATCGCGTTAACCAACGGATGGCAAGCTTTTTTGTCCATTTTACATCCTCTTTGCATCCGTTGGTGCAGTGTGACAGGGGTTTTAAGAAGATAGATCTTAAGCAATATCTGAACAAAGACATTTGGATTTTCTGCTAAATAAAAGCCATTTTCTATTTTCTGTACATTTCTGAGCTTGCCTTCTCAGGGTTAAGGCTTCAATGGTCTTCACAATGCCTTAAAGTAATTGTAACATCTTGGGCAGATAACAAGAATAAACTGTTTCTAATCAGGATAATACTAAAGATAAAGGTTCCCCTTGCACATACTGCTGGTTGTTTCTGGCTCTAGGGGGCATTGCTCATCTCCATTACAAAGCCAAAGAGCCAGCGCGGTCCGAAGACATCTCCCTGTAATATGGCCAGCATGACTAAACATTAAAGGTGCCTGGCATGCTGTTACCTTCCCACCAAAGGAGTCCCTATTTCTCCACTTACATTTTTACATGCTTTCAAGCTTCTAGGTTAGCAGAAGCTGGGACAAGTAAGCAGAGCTCACTCTGTTATGTGGTGCTAGGGATTCAAATTGCCAGACTGCCAACCTTTCTGATTGACAAGCTCTTAGCCACTCAGCCACCACATCCCTTGTAGTATAATACTACGGAAGTACAAATTTGGCACTTGTTTGGCACGCTGTTATTTGTGATGTATTGAAGGCTTCTTGTCTCAGAAGAATGAGGAGCAAAGTTGAATATATTATCAGGTCTGTGATTAAATTGTTCAATAGTAGAATTTACAGTCAACTGTTTTTTGGGAGAAGGAAATGTGGAAAAAAAGAAGTAAGTGGACTGACAACTTATTAAAAAGACAAAGAAAGGAAAATGAATAAAGTCTAAGGCCTTCACTGTGAAATTTGTGTTTTGACCAGGGAGAATGGACTCTTCCTGATTCTTGAAAGACCCACAGTTGTTGGTCAGGTGGGTTGAAGTCATGAGCCTGGAATCAGAATAGAAACCTTTTTGGCTCTGTGGACTGTTGGTGGGGAGGGGAGAGAAAATGGTTTACGCATGTATATGCCACTTTCAGAAAAGCAGCTATCATGTACTTGCACACTACCTGCATGGCCCATTTCTCAGTGGGCCGTAGCCCAGTACTGGGCCACCAACAGTGGTGGGATTAAAAAAAAAATTACTTCCAGTTCTGTGGCCACTGCTTGGTGGTCATGGCAGGGGAAGGATACTGCAACATCTTCATTCCCACCCCACTCCAGGGGAAGGTTACTGCAAAATCCCATTCCCTCCCACCTCACCAACCTGCTTTCCAGCTCCATTCTCCTGTGCAGGGAAACAAAATAAGACCTAGCTGATCAGAGAATAGATAGGGTGGGGCCAGTAAGAGGTGGTATTTGCTAGTTCTCCAAACTGCTCAAAATTTCCACTAACAGTCCTCCAGAACTGGTCAGAACCTGCTGAATACCACCTCTGGCCACAGACCATAAGTTGCGCACTATAGAGAGAAAACTATTTGGAAAAAGAAAATGGGTAAAAAGCAGTGGTGGGATTCAAATTTTTTTACTACCGGTTCTGTGGGCGTGGCTTGGTGGGCGTGGCAGGGGAAGGATACTGTGAAATCTCCAGTCAGAGGTGGTATTTGCCAAGTCTCTGATCTACTCAAAATTTCCGCTACTGGTTCTCCAGAACTGGTCAGAACCCGCTGTATACCACCTCTGGTAGCAAGCCATTGCAGGGTTTGGACCAGAAAGTGCAGAATGGTGAAAGATGAAAAGAGAAAAGAAAAAAGTTGTAGAGGAAATTGAAGTGAGAAAGAGGATCTGCCACTCCAGCAATTAATGAAGATCAAAGCCAGCACAAGATAAAGGTGAAAGAAATTCTAAAGCATTCTGACAAGAAAGTAGGGAAAGATAACTAGAAACCTCATTTTGTAAACACTTTTGAGAAATTGTTCTGCAGATTGTGGCATATCATTAGGTGGAACAGCAGAGAAAACAGCAGGTGAAAGAACTTTACATGCAAAATCAGATCAGAATCATTGATTCCTAGGAACTGGAAGTGACTTTGGCAATTTCATATTCAATGGAGAAGTTACAGTACAAGATTTAGCATCCCTGAAAGTTGACCTTCTAGTCTCTGCTTAGATATCACTAACAACAAAGAGCCTACCACCCCACAAACCCTAAGGAAGTTAATTCACATTTGTTTGCCATTTGTTTGCCATTTGTTTTTCCTCTAGTCCAAGGCTTTGAGGCAACAGAAAATGAAGCTGTTTGTCATGTTTCTCCTCAGTCTTATTTCATATGAATTGCTTTGAAGGCATCTTCTCTTACTTGTTCCCCAGTTCTAGACTCAATGACCTAAAATTAGACTGACCAGACAGGAATATAATGGAAATAGCCTTTAGTAAGGAAGGCTTGCCATACATCAGATCTTATCACGTTTTCTTTGTTAATTGAGCCCCAAATTGGATTTGCTAGTTGGTGTACACTTGATGTACACTTCAGACTATGAATTTACTATATATTCTCTATTTCAATTATCAATCTGCAAGAATCCTTATGTAGTTTAAAATGTAAGCATGAAGCTTTGCTATTATTTAGCTTCAAGGGTTTGTTTTTCTTTTGTTTTGCACTCAACAAGCTTTGTGGAATAAAACAGTATCCTTTGCTTGATTTGCTCAGACTGTCTTTTCTTTGCTAAAATGTATACTTGTAAGTCATTGCTTAAAAAAAAACCCTTCTCTGCTGGACATTTGTTTAGTCTTGCTGCAAATAAATCCTTAACATATGGTACAGTTAAAATCTATTGGAGAAAAAGAATCTTTTTCAATCTCTTTATGGATGCATATGAAAGACCTATATGAATATATTTCCTTACTCATCTTTTATGTAGCTTGGGTTCAACTATCAATATTGGTCTTTCGATATAAAATATTAAGTGAAATTTCATCCTTAACCAAATCAAACAAATCAAATCACACTGGATAAAACACGAGAGGGGAAAATCCCAACAGGAATTAAAAATATTAAACAGTCAGATTTTCTGAGAGGGGATTATCCCATTTGGCCTATAAAGTAGGTGAGGGAAAACAATTATTTTTGCCAGCAACTAATTCTCCTTACCTACAAACTTTCTCTCATAATTAAAAAAAAAACTTTATCTGTAACAACATCATTTTGAGTGGCAATCAAACATCAGAAAAATGGAATTATATTAGTCACAAGAGGTATCTATGTCAGATTATGTAATTACTTCACTTACAAAGGACTAAAGATTGTTCGTATTCTCCTAACTTTTCTCAGGATAGAGTTCATTCTGAACAGAAAATGGATTCCAGTGTAGTCTCACTCTTCAAAAACTGTAAGATTGTTGTGAAAAATTCATGCAACAGCTGGTTTGTCATGCTATCAGTCTAGCCACTAACTCTTCAAAATGAAGAAGAAAATACATTAGTGATGATGTGAATAGTCACAGGTGTTTAAATAACATAGGCATAACACAACAAATCTCATAATTATTGCCATTATTATAAATTATTAGAGAAAGCAACTTACACAATTACTAATTACTGCAGAATTGGGGTTGTGCAAGAAACACAATTTAAGGACAGCTGTATCCATAAAAATGAAGTTTTGTTTTCCCCAAAGAATAGAAGCTATTTAATTACAGAATGGAGAATTTAATAACTTGGATGTGGATGTAGCAAAGCAAAGCAAAAGTTCTTGTGAACCTGTTTGTATGGAATAAAGATTCCAGGGAAGAGCCGGAGGAGAGCAGTAACAGATGTAGAAGACTGATTTAACTAAAACAATCTTCCTATAATGAGTGAAATTGCTGGCTCTGATGTGCAGCAGTGCTGATAGCAGTGATCTAACTTTGAGTGAGTGAAATGACAGGCACAAATGTTTAGAAACCTGACGGTTGCCCAGTTTCTTTGCATACTCCACAAATGTACCACTTCACTAGGGAAGAGAAAGCATCTATCACATATTTCAGCCAGAAGGCTGATGGGGGAAACATTGGAGAACAGTTTTCATTGGTCTGAAAAATAACAAATGCCAGAATCCATGCCAAGAAAAAAGTTTGCATACAAACTCCCAACCCCTCCCCAGTAAAAGTAGCACAAGTTGCTAGAACAAAAATAAGATAAACTATGGCGTGAAGGCACAATTAAGGAGAGAAAGAAAACAGGATACATAAAATTAGCATCAAACATCATCTTAGAAGCATGTTGTTATAATATTAAAAAGCCAAAGTTACACATAACCATTTTATATCAAAATGCATGAAAGCCAAGCCATAGTATTGGAAAATGTACAATGTTCATGTATTTATTTATTTGCATCATAAGTTTTCTTCTATGAAGTCCAAATGATATGTATGGTATCTCCCGTAAGATGCTAAGAACAGCTAAGCAAAGCTGTGAAGTACAGTTGGGCAAAGGAATATTGCTTATATAATGCTTCATATCACTTTGCACATTTTCTACATGGTTTACAGAGTCAGCATATTTCTCCAATATTCTGGTGTCTCATTTTACTGACTTGGTAGGATGGAAGACTGAATCAACCTGAGCCGATCAGGATTGAACTCCTGGAAGTAGGCAGAGCTAGCCAACAATACTACATCCTAATCACTCTGCCACCCTGGCTCTTCTACTGTTGAAAGTTGAATTTAAGCCCATGTCACACTGCACCAATGGATGCAAAGAGGAAGTAAAATGGACAAAAAAGCTTGCCATCCATTCGAAAACGCGATGTACTCACTGCCTCCGTTTGGCTTCCTCTCGATCCATCCAGCATCCGTTTATGGACATTTCATCCGCTCCAAAAGTTTTAGGCTGCCTAAAACGTTTGCGCGGAAAATGTATCCAGTTCGTCCGTTCTGCATCCGCTATGCATCCGCTACGCATCCGCTACGCATCCGCTATATCCACTAGGCATCTGCTGCGCATCCGCGCAACTCGCATCCGCTCAGACGCAGGGAGGAAGCAGAACGGACGCGGAACGGATGCAGAACAGATGCCTAGCGGATGCAGAACGGAAACAAAGCGTTTAAAGCGGAAAAAACGTTCGCAGAGGGGATCTATCTCAGATATTAAGGATGTCTAGAGGATGCCTAGAGGATGCCTAGAGGATGCCTAGCGGAAAACCTATACTGCCTATAAAAAGGGGGAGCAACTCGCCTGCTTCGCACTTTCAGACCAGCAGCCCAGCGGTGCAGACCTCTGCAGCCTTCATCTGCCTCTTCCTCTTCCACAGCATCCAGTCATGTCCACCATGGATTGCGAAAAAATCCTTTCAGCAGCCAACATCCTTCTGCAACACTACGAAACCATCTACAGTCTCTGTGAACAGTACTACGGGAAGAAAAGGAGGCAGCCAAAAAAAGTCTGGCTCTGAAGATGGTTCACCAGAAGAGCGCAGTACGTACTTTACGACAAGCTGATGGTGGAGCTCAGGAGCAAAGACCCTCGGGCATTCCAGAACTTCATGAGGATGCCTCCAGCCATGTTTGATGAAGTTGTGCAGCGCCTGACACCCAGGTTGACCAAGACAAGCACCAATTTCCCACCCAGCCTGGAACCTGGGCTCAAGGTGGCACTCACGTTGCACCACCTGGCCTCAGGGACCACCTACAGGAGCATGCAGTACGGCTGGAGGGTGCCACCCAGCACCATCAGCTTTGTTGTCAGAGAAGTGGTGCAGGCCATCATCGAAGAATACAAGGAGGAGCTCCTCCAGTGCCCCTCCACTGAAGAAGGATGGAAGAAAGTTGCAGAGCAGTGGTATCAGAAGTGGAACTTCCCCCACACCGTTGGAGCCATCGATGGCAAGCACATGGCCTGCAAAGCTCCAGCCAACTTAGGGTCCACTTATCACAACTACAAGGGCTTCTTCAGCATCATCCTCTTTGCCATGGTCGATGCTGACTACAAGTTCATGTACATCGATGTTTCAGGCAACGGCTCACCTTCAGATGCCCAGGTATACAATGACAGTCACCTCAAGGAGGGGCTGGAAAGCAACCTCATGGTGGGCTTCCCAGATCCAGACCCGCTGTCCAACGACATGCAAGATGTGCCCTACTTCATCGTGGGGGATGACGCCTTCTCCCTCACAACCTACCTCATGAAGCCCTGCACCTCCAGATGCCTCACCTGTGAAGAGAGGATCTTCAACTACAGGCTGTCCAGGGCAAGGCAGGTGTTGGAGAACGCCTTTGGCATCCTGGCCAACAGGTTCCAGGTACTTCTCACCAACATGCAGCATCGCCCAGAGACCATGAGCAGGGTCGTGGAAGCTTGCTGCATCCTGCACAATCTCATGCGCACCCGCTACCCAGTCTTGCAGAACAGGCTCGTGGACCTCCAACAAGGCAATGGGGACATGGAGCCTGAGGAATGGAGGCAAGGGCAAAACCTGATCGACACTGAGGATGTGCAAGGGCCCAACAGAGCCTCACGTGAGGCGAAGAAGCAGCGCAACCTCTTGAAACACCAGTGCAACTCCCCAGCTGGAGCAGTAGAGTGGCAAGACAGGATGATAGATGCTTAATGGATGCTTCCTTCAGCCTGTCTCATCACATGGATGAGATTGGGCCATGTATGTTTGGTTGGCCTACAATGAACAGGGCATTTAATAAAGAGTTGTGTTTATGTTGACATGTGTGGATAATTATTACATTATTATTGATAATAAAGGGCTATAGGTGTGGCACTTGGGAGGGTGGACCATACAGTCCCACTGTGCTTGCACTGGAGGTTTATCTATCCTACAGCTATTACCTTTCCCAAAGGTATCCCTGCTCATCCCACAGGTATCCCTTCCCATCCCACAGCTATCTTAAACCCATCCCACAGGTATCCCTTCCCATCCCACAGCTATCTTAACCCATCCCACAGGTATCCCTGCCCACCCCACAGGTATCCCTTCCCATCCCACAGGTATCCCTTCCCATCCCACAGGTATCCCTTCCCATCCCACAGCTATCTTAACCCATCCCAAAGGTATCCCTGCCCACCCCACTGCTATCCTTATCCATCCCACAAGCATGCAAAGGCTAAACCATTTCTAAAAGTATCCACCCAGACTTTATTGAAAAAAATAAATGAAGCAAGTGTGTGAAACAAAGATAAACTTTATTAATAACAAGCTGTAAAATAAACATGACCCAAGTCAAGTGTCCAAATAAAGTCCAAAAATATCCAGGCAACCAATCTCTGGCACTCCTCTTGGTCACTCGGAGGTTTGTGCCCAGGCTAAGATGTTAGGGAACAGGTGCTGTGGAGGTGGGTGCTGCTGCAGTGCTGGTCTGAGGTGTTATTGGAGTGCCTAGCCCCGAGAGGACAACAGGGGACGGTGTGTTGAGGAAGGTGTCGGATAGCTGGCTCAGCCCCGTGATGCTGAGAGGTCCTTCCTCCATGCCATGGGGTGCCAGCCCCAGTACTGAGGACAGATGTACTGAGGCCGGGCTTGGCTGTGGGATGGAGGAAGGAGCAGTGTAGTGGGGCTGCCTGCTCTGCAGCGGGGTGAGGACTGTTGAGGTTGGCATCGGTGGCATCATTGGAACCGGTGGCAGCGGTGTCGCCCGATGACTCTGTGCCTGCATCTGTAAGGGCTGCTGTCTGTGCTGCTGGACCTCAGGGTAGCTGTAGCCCTGGTAGGTGACGGGGTGTGGGAAGCCTTGGTATGGGAGGGACATCACCTGGGGTGGAGGAGCAGACCTGGACTGGGTGGGAGCAGATGCCTCTGGGTCTGGAGGGTTGTTAAGCAGCGTGGTGATCCTCTCCTTCACCACGTGGTACTGGGGATCCGCCATCTCTTTGAGGGTCTGGTTCACATAATTGAGGAAGGGCTTGCAGTTGGAGGAGGAGGATTCGATGGGGACCAGCTGAGAGAGGAGACCTATGCTGGTGCGGATGGTGTCCCTGATCTCCACCAGGACCTTGTGTCTCTGCCCCTCCTGCGGTCCGGCTCTCTGCCTTGCTGTGGTGGCGGAGGTGTGGGTGGATGCGGCTTCGGCAGCGGTGGACTCGATGTCTCCTTTCTCCCACCACACCAGGGAGTCTTCCTCGCTCTCCACCATGCTTTTAACACCTGCCCGGGGGTTCTCTGCCGTGGCACGCTCCACAGATACCTGCATGGAGACAGGGACTGACTCTCAGCCACCAGAGGACTGGCTTCCAGCAGGCTGCCTCAGAGAGAGGGTAGAGATTTGGGCTCCTGGTGCTCCTCAGTGGCGGACCTCACCCTCCAGGAAGCTGCACTTGGCTATGACGTACTTCTCTCTATCCGTCAGCTTAACCCTGGCCTGGCCAGATTTTTTGCGGTGCAGCTTCCCGTACCAGGTGTGCATGTGCTTCCACCAGCCAAGGAGCACATCCGATGTGTAGCCCAGACTCTCCGCCCTCTCTCTCTCCAAGCAGCCTGCTTCCGCTTGGTGTCCCTGTACAGCCGGTGTCCCTTCCGTCACAGATAGTCATTCTCTCTCAGCCACTCCAGCACCTCATCCTCGTGTTCCTCCTCAATGAAGTATTGCCTCCTCTCCCTATCACGCATCTGCCTCTTCCTCCCTCTGGCAGGGCCATATGGGCCCTCATCAGAGGGACTTTGAGGTTGTATGGGCTGCTCCTCCACACCAACAGCATCATAATCATCATCATCATCATCATCATCATCATCATCATCATCATCCTCACCAGCAGGATCATAATCAGCATCATCATCAGTAGCATAATCACCAGCAGGATCATAAGCAGCAGCAGCAGCAGCAGCAGGATCAGCAGCAGCAGCAGCAAGACCAGGATGAGCAGCAGCAGAGTAAGCACCAGCAGCAGGGTCAGCAAGACCAGGAGCATGAGCAGAATGAGCAGGACCAGCAGGACCAGGAGCAGCTTCAGCAGAGTACGCAGCAGAAGCACCACTGCCAGGAGCAGCTACAGCAGAAGCTCCAGCAACAGAAGAGCGAGCCCAAGCAGCAGAAGCCCCAGCAGAAGCAGAGTCACAGACATGGGGCGGGAGGGTGGCCCTGTCCTTCTTGCCAGGGATGGCGGCAGGTTGCTGAGACTTTTGCTTCTTCCCCATGGTTGTGGGGCTGCTGGCTGGCAGGAAGGCTGGCAGGAAGGCTTGCAGGCACCAAGGCTGGCAGGAAGCCTGGCAGGAAGCCTGTTAGGAAGCCTGGCAGGAAGGCTGGCAGGAAGGCAGGCACCAAGGCTGGCAGACAGACTGGCTGGCAGGGAGGCTGGAAGGCAGGCTGGTAGCAAGGCTGGCAGGGAGGCTGGAAGGCAGGCTGGCTGCAAGGCTGACAGGAAGGCTGGAAGGCAGGCTGGCAGCAAGGCTGGCAGGAAGGCTTGCAGGCACCAAGGCTGGCAGGAAGCCTGGCAGGAAGCCTGTTAGGAAGCCTGTTAGGAAGCCTGGCAGGAAGGCAGGCACCAAGGCTGGCAGACAGACTGGCTGGCAGGGAGGCTGGAAGGCAGGCTGGTAGCAAGGCTGGCAGGGAGGCTGGAAGGCAGGCTGGCAGCAAGGCTGACAGGGAGGCTGAAAGGCAGGCTGGCAGCAAGGCTGGCAGGGAGGCTGGAAGGCAGGCTGGCAGCAAGGCTGGAAGGGAGGCTGGAAGGCAGGCTACCAGCAAGGCTGGAAGGGAGGCTGCCCAGGAGGCTGTGAGGCAGGCTGTGAGGCAGGCTGTGAGGCAGGCTGTGAGGCAGACTGGCAGCAAGGCTTGCAGGCAGACATGCAGGCAAGGAACTCGAAGTGTCCAGCAGCAGGTCTTTTCTCAGAATGCTAGACGTGCGAGCTTCCCTTTATATCCGGGGGGCTTGTGCAATGCATCCCCCCCGCATGCGCAATTAACACCAGGCATCTATTAGGCTTCCGCTGTGCATCCACTAGGCTTCCGCTGTGCAACCACTTCATCCGCTGTGCATCCATTCTGCATCTGCTTTTTCCATTCCGCGTCTGCTTCGCTGAGGCCCCCCAGAAGCCCTGTGGACGCGCCATCCGCTAGGCTTCCGTTCCGCATCCGCTTTGCATCCGCCCTGCGTCCTCCCCGCGTCCATGTTGTCCGCTCCAATTATGCAAATTTTTGCCCCTTTTGAGCGCGGATACAACGGATGTAACATTTTTCTCTTCCGTTGTGTCCGTTTTACATCCGTTGGCCAGTGTGACACGGCCTTAAGTCTTCTTAGTCCACTTCAACTTTTAAGTACTCTTGTTTGGTCATGAAAATTATCAATCAGTACTTTATACAGGAAACTGTATGAAAGTACAATTGAAAGAGTAATATCTCATAGTGTTATATTTCATATTACTATACAATAGTAATATTTTATAGCTAATGCACCTTCATTCCAAAGTAATCTGGTTTCCATTGGCCAGCCAACCTCGCTATCTTTAGCCAGATGACTATCTGAGTTGGATTATCAATTATTTTGCCAAGCCATTTAATCATTGCATGTCATATTACATTAGGTTAAGCATAAGCAAGATACAATGTTTGTTCCTGAGTAAAGTTTCTTGCTAAAAACTCAGTAGTAGCAGTAACTGCCAACCCACCTTTAGTTTAATTGTGGCCTCCATGAATCTGAGGTTGTGCAATGCATGCCCTCTGTCTTTTCAGCCACTGCTCTTAATTCTGACCCAGAGTTACTAGCCTGTAATTAGTAAGCTTATAATTGATTTTTAATTTAAAGCAATTACAATGGGGGCATTGCCATGCATCATTTCTACTTGAGGCATTGCAAGGCAAGTATAATTAGGGTGAAAGGAAGCTGAGAAATTTTTGTTAGAAGTAGCTTTGAGAAATAATGGCAACTAGGACATTCTTAAAAGTAAATACTGATGGTTTTCAGTCTTGCCTTAAAAATATTTTTTTGCTCCTAAAACAGTAAGATTGTATTATATGTGTCTTGTTTTAACTCGGATAAAGCAAAAGAATATGGAACAATACACGAATTTAGAGAAATTGGGACAAGGGTTCAAATTGAGGACTGTGGCAGGAGAGACCCATAAATGTGGGTCTGAGGGAATTGTTAAGTTGAATTTAGCTGTGTTTCTACAGCACTACTGCAGAAATCTGGAGGAGAAGAACCAATTTTGTAAGGCATCTCTTGGGCACAACTTATTTATTCTACACGGGTTATTCTTTAATGAGTATGGAGCTGGCAACAATTATCTTGAGTTTTTCTTCCCTTCTGCTTGCTAGTAAGTTCCAGAGCAAACATTATGAGCATTGTGCTACAGTAAATAGCATGGTATGATCACTTGTGTGTTATTACATTGATGCAATGAGTCCTTTGTTTTTTTAATTTCTTTTTAAATTTCCTACAAAGTTTTATATGCATGAAGTGGGAGATAACTGAATTTTTGTTTTAATGAAACCCTTTATACTATGATATGCAATGATTGTCTTTGATGAAACAAAGAGCAATATATGTTACCTTAACACTTTTTTGCTCTCTCAATGCTTCACCTCCCTTGCTAATGCTAAGGCTAAAAAGTGCTTCTTCAATGGTGCTGTCAGAGGCATGGTGGCTCCAGAGAAGGCCTATACTCTGGTGGTTCAAGTCCTACCACTGCATGATGGAATGAGTTTCTGTCATTTACTTCAATTCTGGCCAACCTAGCAGCATGTAAATGCAAGTAGATAAAAAGGTACCACTTTGGTGGGAAGGCAACAGCGCTTCATGTTTTGTTTCATGCTCTGGGCTGGAGTGTGATGTCATACTGGCCATATGACCTCAGAAATGTTTTGCTTAGTGCTTGCTTAGTGGCCTGGAAATGAAGATGAGCACCTCCCCCTAAAGTTAGCTATGAATAGTGAGGTGAAATCCACAGGGATTCTTTTACCTTTGATAGTGCTATGTCTCTGGGTGCCTTTGGAGCCTGGTGAGCATTATGTTCTCATACACTATTCACCAATAGTTGGTAATGTGATAACTGTTACTTCAAATAAACTATTTCCCATTGGTCTGGCCAACAGTTGACAAACCCTGATAAGGCAGGGCTTGTCAACACTGTCAATAAAACCACAGTTTTCCAACTTTGGCAAAAGCCACCCAGGAAGGCTGAGAGGAAAGTAGTCTTCTCAGAATGATCCCAGCAGTACCTAGCAAAGTTAGAAGAGTATGCTGTTTAAGTGTTGTCTGGGAAGGGATTGGAAATAAAGCAACATGAAGCAAGTTGATGATTTCATCTTATGATTTGAAGTGAAAAGTAAATTTGCTTGGAAGAAATTCTTTGCCCAGGTCTTCTTCAAAGCAAAACCTTCCAAGATTTGCATAGTTCTAAGAGATAGACTGCCTGGGAGATAAATTATAGTCACCCTCAAGAAATACATCAGCAATTCACCCCCAGAATCAATCAATGGATATGGATAGGCACCCATAGCAATAGCCAACATAAATAGATTTATATCTGTTAATTGTTGCAAAAAGTACAATGTGAAAGTTGCTTATCCTGATGCACAACTCTGAGTTTTGCCCACCAGGACATTTTAAACATTTTTTGGCTTAATATCAGAGGTTAATTGTTACACTGACCTCTAAAGCAAATGACACTCTCTTTCTCCCCCTCCCCCCCCCTCTCCTTTGTACTTTTCAATAACCAACTCTGGGTTTTCAACTCTTAGCTATAATCCTGAACTGAGGGATGCGTCCCCTGGAAATGCGAATGCTCTGTTGGATATTGGGCTGCATCACAAATAACACCATTCAACAAGATTGACACCATTCAACAGGTGGCACCAATTACAGAGAAGACGAGAAAGGCCACTCTGCTGGTATGGACATATTCTGAGAGCAGCACCTTCCACCATTGCCAAGACTGCCTACCAACTACCAATGGCTAGTGACCTCGTGGGCATCCAATACAGAGATGGCAAGACACCATCAATAAAGATATGCAAGCCACAGGCCTGCACCCTTGAGACTCAGCTGACCATGCAAAGTGGCATTCAATGATCCAAAAAGTGAACCCTGTACTTGGAAGAAGAAAAAGAAGCTATAATCCTGAATAAATTAGCTACCCTTCTTTATGACTGATTGCTTCCATGTCTGACAACTGGAGAAATATGATCAAAATCATATGATCTGAACTTATTGCAGTGTCCCTACATGGAGGGTTTCCCTCCTTAAATATTGTCTGAATTAATTTTACAAATTTGGGGTTTTTTCCATTGCTGGGGGAAAAAAAGCTCATTAGTTTTGCTTAACTTTTTTTTCTTAAAAGGTAAAGTTCAATCAAAATACACCCATTTAATCTGAAATCTCTTACAAAAAGAGAACAAAACTACAAGGCATATTTGAGCCCTATATCACCTAGCAACTGTCTTTTTCATAATGAAGAAAAGCAAGGGTTATATACTCTGTTTCATTTGGCTTTCTGTACTATGCTTCCATTCTCGATGTGTGACTATGCACCCACATTGCATTATGGAAAAGTAAATATGTAGCTCAATGAGTAATGAAAAATAAATATCATTCAAAATGAGTATGTTCATTGCAATAGTGTTGTTTTGGTGTATAAATATAAAAATATCTCAGATTTCTTTCCAATATATCTTTTAACCATTTAATTTCCATCAACTGAGCAATATTCTATAGTCCGTTCCTTTTCAGAAAGTATTAGGCTGGATTCAACCAGGACACGAAACCACGTTTGAGCAGGGTTTATTGGATGAATCAGAATTTGCTGAGTTCTCAAAGGAAATATAAAACCATAAGTTACAAATCAAAATGGTTGTGTTAATAGAATGTGCTGAACAAAACTATATAAACTACCTTATAGCTTGACATGTTGTGTGGACCCAATCACGGATTTACATTCTTTCTTTCCTTATAGCAATTTTCCATGAAATGTTTCTTTATATTCAGTGATGCCTACTCCTACATTAATACAGTCTTTCTCCACAAAATCAATGAAGAATGTTATCATACTTTGCAAACACATTCATTGTACAAAGAGCAAAAATGGTTTTGTTAGCCACAAGAAAAGAAAACCATTATTAAGACAAACAAACCATCATAAAATAGAGGGCAACATTTTGAGTTCTATGCTAAGTAATTGTGTTGAAAACATTTTCAGAACTACAGGTCTTTTATATCAGAATGGCTGAGGATAGTTATTTGTTTATTTATATCTGTCTGTTGCATTTGTAGGCAGCCCCTGTAGAATAGCTTGATGTGGTGTATGAATTAAAAACATAAAAAGTCAACAATAATTAAAATAATAAAAAATATTGTAACCTACATTATAATAATCAACTGGTACACAATGAGCTCACACAATGTTTAGCCCAATGCTTGGGAAACAGTCAGATCTCCTAAGACTTGTCTATATGACAGCAGGATTAGGGCTCTTTGGATCTCTGGATGAATGGTCTTTGAGTGAGTGGGGCCACAACACTGAAGATATGCATCAGCTGGCATTGGCTGATAGAAGACAAAGCATCCTATCAGGTATTAAAGAATAGGCAGAAAAACATGGAAGAAAAACAGTCTCAGAAATAATAAGGTCTATGGCATGATGTGACAACCAGCACCTTGAATTGCACCCAGAAGTCCACTGGTAACCAGTTCATTTTAGATAGTTTAGTTTAGTTTATTGTCATTGCACTTATACAATGAAATTAAATACCATCTTCAGTGTACATTATGACTATGAAAATAAACACAAACACACATACTTCACATTCTATGAAATTGAATTGAAAATCCCTGATATTGCATTAATATTGCACTATACAGTAGAATTCAATAGAATTACTGCCCTGGGAGAGAAGCTGTTTCTTCAGCCTATTTGTCCTTGTTTTTATTATTCTGTACCATCTGCCAGATGGTATTAGTTCAAAAAAAGGGTTCCCAGGATGAGATGGATCTTTGAGAATGTTTTGAACTTTCCAGTGATCTTCTGGACAATGACGTTAACCCTCTGGAGTGCTGTCCTATCTGCCATTGTGCAATTGGCAAACCATACACAGGTGCAGTAAGTTAAGATACTGTCTATGATGCAGCGGTAGAAGGTCACCAGCAGTTTTTCATTCAGTTGTTGTTTTCTGAGAAGTCTCTCAGAGATGTTCCTTGGCTATACTGAAATGTCTCCATAGCTGCTCATGTGATTTTGGATCAGTCGAAGCTTCTAAGTGCTCTGCAAGGGATGCATTGTAGTAATCCAGATGAGGGATGACTAAAGCCTGAATCGCTGTGAGTCGGGGCTCCTGATTCACGAATGGGCACTGGCCAGTCCATTTATTTCTAAGGAAGAAGCTGTGGGTTGAGGAAGACCCCTAATTGTGTATTAGTCCCATTTGAGGGGAGTACAATCCCATTGAGACCTGAAAAATTCCCAGAAGCAGAAGATCCACTCAATCTTTGAGGTTCAGCCGAAGCCTTCTAGAAGGGCATTATAACATGGCCCTGCTGGTTGGCTTGGGTTCTGATGGTGCCACTCTACTTATATTGGAGGTGGCTGGTGGATTAGTAGGGAATCTTATGGTTCTTGCTTTTGTTTGTTTGTTAATATTTTAATACTTATGATTGTAATTATATGCCAGCCAGAGTCATGAGAGGTCCTTGGTGCTTTCTGATATTGCTTGCTTTCTTGCAGATGTTTCATTAACAAAACTAGGTAACAAACTAGTCACTAGTCACTTGCATTAATGATGTTACCTGGTTTCGGCAATGAAACATCTGCAAGAAAACAAGCAAGTTCGGAAAGCACCAAGGACCTCTCATGTCAACCCTGAATACAAATATTTTCCTTGATCAGCACCCAGAGTCATTTTGGAGAGGAAGTTGGTAGCATATAAATTTGATAAATAAATACCGATAGGAAGAAAAAATGATTATCAGATCTAATCCAAATTAGCAATCTGGGAAGAGGAAATAAATTCATAAAATGATCTCCATGAAATGCTCATGAAAATAGCACATAAACCAGCATAGCACATGAATGATTTTTTTAAACTTTTGTGCCAAATAAGAGATATCATTCTCAATTTTAAAATATGAAAGGCATTTTGCAAAAATCAGAGCTAAAATGAATACCTTAAAACTAGACACAGCCAAGCTTTGGGGGCAAATGAAGTGAAAATCCATGGTTTAGTATTATGCCTTAATTAAATGACAACTAAGCAAGCAGACAACCATTTAAGTCACAGTAATGTTTTCCTTCTCAAAGATTTACAGGATTCAACTTGGTTTTAATGGCATACCATCAGGAAATTACCATTGTTTCTATTCACACCCATTACAGTAATGGAAAAACCTCAAAAAAGATTGCAGTTGCAAGTTAATGTAACTTTTGGTGTGCGGGGGGGTGGGGGAGCACCAGAGCTTGTTTCAAAATGGTAATTATATCCTAAAGTTTGAATGTTTCCAAGAAATTAACCGAAGTAACAAGAAAGGAAAATCAAAAGTAGAGCTGACGAGGTGAAAGAAATGGTAACAATTGGGAAGGGAATAAAAGATTACATCATATATTTCCATAGCAACCAAATTTGTAAAAATAACAATTATGTGAGTAGAAGTTCTTCAAAATAGTTCTCTGAGAGTTGAAATACAATTTTAGTGAAAGCCCAAGACAGATAAATAGAAGATTTGTTCCTTCCATGGAAATGTGATCCTCTGTTTGTATCCACTCCTGTTATTTCTCCGCTATATTTTAAATTTCTTTGGAAGAAAGGTACAACCTTTTGTGTCTCTGACAGCATAAAAGGAATGCTTAAAGTTCTTCCTCTTCCCCTGCCACTTTGAAATAGCACTGCCATTATTTCTTTTATTCAGGATAAACATATCACATGGACGGTGAAAAAAATGAACCCCAAAAGATTAAAAAAGCAGTAAAATACAGAGCATTTTCACTGAAAAACAACAATAACAAAAACTCTTTCAGAAGAGGGTCTGTTTAGCCTGAATTTTGATGGCAGAGCTTACACTTTGAGGGGGGCAAGTTTTCAGTATGCCCTTTGATCATGCTAGCTTAGTTAAAGAGAGTATTATGATATTGTTAAGCCACAAGATGGCTAGTTGTCAAATTAACCCCCCTCCCCCAATCAACAAAAAGATTGTTTCCAAAAGTTGCTGTCAATACTGACATGTTTCATGAGATTCTTTGCTATTTTGGAGCATTCAAGCAACTTTCCATACTCCTTAAGAAGTTGACTTTGATCCCAAATGACATTTTATTATATTCCTGTATTCTTTTACAAGACAAATTCATATAGAATTGTGCAAGCTGATGAGACATAAATGTTCTAGTGAAAATCCAAAGGAAAACACTTACATTAGTCCCATTGCAATCAAGTTAATATTGTATTGATTTTGCTGGGAATAAAGGAGGGGAAAATGCTATAAACCTATCTTTATTTACCAGTAAGTGAATCCCATTGAACTCACCCCTAGTCAGTAAATGCAATACATAAAAATAAGACTACTTATATTAGGAAATGAGAGGTGCAGCACATAGATTTTCTGATGGCAAAATGTGAGCATATCTTCTTAGCAGATATGCCTGTATACCTTTAAGAAAAAAAAGATTGAAAATCAAATTTTTGGGGTTTCGCTTGGCTCTTTAATGATTCTGTTTCCTTAGTGTGTGCTTTTCATAGATAAGTAATTAATTTGGAAGCATTCCAATGAACTTTCAGTTCTGGGTGAAAGCTACTCCTATCGATATATTTATCCTACACACATACAAACATAGATCCAGAGAGCAATTGTTTCTGAATTGTGATGGTGCAGTGGTCAGAATGCAATATTACAGGCTACTTCTGCTGACTGCTGGCTGCTAGCAGTTCTGCAGTTCGAATGTAATTGGCTAAAGGTTGACTCAGCCTTCAATCCTTCTGAGGTCAATAAAATGAGGACCCAGATTATTGGAGGCAATATGCTTACTCAGCAAACCACTTAGAAAGAGCTGTAAAGCACTACGAAACAATAT
Organism: Laticauda colubrina; assembly: GCA_015471245.1. NCBI lineage: Eukaryota > Metazoa > Chordata > Lepidosauria > Squamata > Elapidae > Laticauda > Laticauda colubrina. The sequence goes on from BLBF01000002.1 coordinate 72,693,785, forward strand.
ATAAGACTAAGTGCTATTACTATTATGTTAAAAGAAAAAGACATAGAACCATAGGGGGAAACTATGAAAATAATGCTTTGTTCTAACTGAGCAGTTCACTGTATGCAGAGAAGATCTGACCACTACTAAACTCTCATGTATGTTTGTTTGTTTGTAACCTTCAATTGAGTGAAATGTCACATCATAGAAGAGTAATTTTTAAACCAAGGTACCTCAAATGAGCCATCATACAGAATGAATCCCAAATCTGGCACTCATTAATTCTATGGGATGAAATTTGGCAAGTTATGGTTGTTTCAGCTGCTGTGGTCAGGCACAACCCTGGGATCGTCATTCCCAACATTCCCTGATAGCTTTCCACAAGTCATCAGGAAAGCTGGCTAGAAGTTTAAACTCAAGCATGATTGCTGAAGCTCTCTCTTGCAAAGTATATGGGGAAACCAGCAGGAAGTTGTACATCTAAGATCAGCAGACAGAGAAGGGCTGCTGCTGGATGGGGAAGGGAACAGTGGGTGTGCAAGAGGTACAGTGAAGGTTGGGTAGAGTGTGCAATACATATAGGGGAGGACGTATGAGGATATGTGAGTGGCTAACACTGTATGAGGATGAGTATGTGGGTGGGGGGACACTTACCTGAACAACTTGTGACCCTCCCTGCTGGCTTCCCCATTGACTTTCTCCCTGTGAGTTTCCCACAATCAAAGTCAGTGAGGATGCTGTGAAGAAATTGGAAATTGCTTCTGTTTCCATTGCATTTTGTCTACTGATGGTCATTCTGTTCATCTATTTAGGTAAACAAATATCTCTGAAATGATGGCACAACTGAACTGATCACTGTGGGTCATGGTTTGTCTTGCTTAGGATACATATAAGTGAAATGTAAGAGTAGTTCTAAAGATACAGAGAAATTTGAATATAATACATGTCTATCCTATGCAGTGAAAGATGAATTCTACATATATAAGGCCATAAGCTATATTAGAATGTCTATATTGTATACAATGTGTTGGGGTAGGAACATTAAGTAAAAAAAAGGGGGGGGGCATTTTTAAAGTTCTCTATGTTCTTTTCAATAAATTAATGTAGCCATGCATTTTTTTTCCACCTTACTTAATCATCCTATCCTATCTTTTTTGCTTCATCTTGTCTTTGTTCTGTTGTAGCTAATGGGACTTAATTCTTGTTTCTTTGTGATACAGATCACCAAAATGTCTAGATAAGACCTAGTTTCATTTACATGGCAGAGAGGGCCATTTTTTTCACAGTTACTGAGCTTCAAAGGAAGATGTCTGGTTGAAACTATGCAACCCTCAACTCAGCTATTTACCAAGTGCCAACATAGGAAGGAAAGAGTTTCAGAAGAGGAATAAGAAAACAGGAAAGACTTCAGCTTGAGGATTTTCAGACTGAAGTTCTCCTTAGTAACATTACCAATGATGTGTTACAATCCCTAAAAAAAACCCACCCAATTTTTTAACCCACAAAAAATGTGGAACACATTAGCTAAAATTGTGTTGGTCTGCACAATTGTATTCAGTAAAAGACATGTTTTAATGATACATTTAGCCTTTTAAATGACACTAATAGTCTCAGGGGACACATTGCTTTTTCTCCTGCTCAACAATTAAGTCTATTTCAATGTTATTTTGATAAGTTGAAACAATTCAGTTACTGTATGCCTATTCTGGTGTGTGTACTGTAAAACCAATAGTAAAGCACCTTAGAGTAACCTAAATAATAGCTCTTAAGCAAAATTTAGACATAAACCATCTCTTACCACCACCCACATATTTTTATGTCTTGTTTTTCTTATAAGAAAAATAAATTCCTTCAAATTTTGGAAGGTCAGAAGTCTGACTAGTTAATGAACACTATTAATCTCAATTGTGTTATTTTTTTCGAGACATAATTTTATAGTGTGTTTCTCACTGGAAGGCTTATATTTTTATAAAAGAATGTGTGCTTATGAATGATCTCAATGTCAGTATCTGTCTTTATGTGGTATGCACACTGCATTAATCAATATATCACAAGGCTCATTGTACCTACAACTTTGTAAGTGATTGTTTATAGAACGGTATACTGTTTCAAATTGAACTTATTCCATCTAATCATAATCATCTTTTACTTTCTGATAAAAAGTGGAAGGAAGAAATTACTTGCGCTGCACTTTTCAGTTCTTCCTCTCCATAAAAACTCCGACAGCAAATTCTAAGCAAATACAACCTGAAAGCTGGGGCAGTTAGAAAATATATGTTGAAATGCTTAAAAGCTGGCAATAGCACTTAAATTTAGTATATGCATCTGATAATCTATGCCACCGGGCTACTGAATAAACGAAAATGTCCAGCACAATTTTGCACTCCAATTTGATCTATATCTACAACAAAGGGTCTGTCTGCAAACTGATGTGTACTTCCCATGGGACATACACAAAGAATTCAGGAAAGGTGGGAATTTATTGTTTAGATTTTAGCTGCAAAGACCCACTTTTCCTAAAGTTTCATTGTTTTGTTTTCATTCTTCATGTGTGTTCATTTTGATGTATGGGATTTTTGACGAGATATGTTAGATTTCCCTAAAGATGTGTGTGATACAAAACGTTTTAGAATCCCTGATCCACAGGGAATGTGCAAAGTATTCACAGAAGTCCTTCATGAAGAGTTTAACTCAGGGGTCCCCAATCTGTGGACCACAGCCTACTAGTGGGCTGTGAGGGGTTTGCAACCGGGATGTGGAAATGGTGGGCAAACGCACATGCACATGCATATCCTAATTTGTGTGGGTGAGCACATGCTTGGTCCATTTAAGTGAGTGGCAGGCACTTGGGCATGCTGCTTGCACAAACGGAGCTGCACATGTGCACATGCTTGCCAGCCACTCGCGTGGAACCATCCTTTCTCCCACACACACACACCTGCCTACAAAGCCAAAAATGCTGGGGAACTCTAGTTTAACACATCTATTGATACTTGCTGCTCCAAAACATGGAAGTGATCAAATTTATTGAAGACTAGGAGCAGCCACAATGAAATCCTCACAAGTCTTCTGAACAAGAACTTTGCTTAGGTGGCATTCCAGCAAAAGCATTTTCAGTGGATGCCAAAAGACCAGGGAAAGACCTCAGAATAGCCACTTTGGGCTTTTGGTAAATGCTGACCTCAATATGTTGAGTAACTAGTGGTGCACATAGCCCTAAATTTCCCCGAAACAAGTTATATTGAATTTGAGGAGACTCAATCTTTACAAAGTTAGATTGCCCCTTTATCCAATTTCTTAACAATAGCAATAGTTTTGAAGTTAAATTGTCATTTATTTCTTTGTGTTCAAGGACAAGTTGGGACACAAAGTTTGGACTCCTTCCACTGCTCTGCTAATAAACAAGCTGCTTCATTTCCTGGAATCTGACACGTCATTCTGGGCAGCTTTAATCCTAGATGTAAAGTGACCATCTAAACTGCTGAAATAACATGTTGCCTTGATTTCCCATAAATGAATGGTCATTGAAGATAGCCAAGTCCTGACAAAATTAAGAGAAAACTAATGCCACATAGAGTGGCAAGATCCATGTTTTACTTTTTAATGTAACCTTAAATGTTATAAATATAAGGTTTGCTATTGTAGGATTAAATTCTGTGCAAAAATTGCTCATTATACAAATACACACTGCTTACCTTTTTAGATATGGCTTTGCTATTAGGATCTGGATTATTATCCACCTGAAAGAAATTACTACCTCCCTTGCTTAGATACACAAGTAGTTGATAGTGAGGCCAACATCATTTTGTAAAATCTTGCTCTGAAATATATATGGTCTAGATTTTCCTTTTGGTGTTTTGATTCGTATGAATTATAAAGCTTATTCTAACCATCTACAGTTGAAGCTTGCTTTTTAAAAGTCATTGCAATTCACATTTCCTTGATTTAGTAAGGAGAATTTTCAGTAGAAAAACTCTGCCCAAGACCCTGCTTTTGGTGAATTAGAATTACTGAGAAATCATTCATTAGCCTGCAATTTACAGTCTACTGATCTGCAAGCTATGAAGGTACATTTTAATGTGAAAGTAGATGTAAAATCAATAGCTTGCTTTATTTCTCTCACGGATAAGTATAAATACATAGTTTAAGTCAAGGTTAAACTGAGTTTGCTATCATTAAGGACCAAGATGACTTTGAGCCTTTCTAACTGGGTTAAAACATTAGGAGAATAATGTGACCCTCTTGAATTAAAAGCTGCCCCAAAATGTCTTGAAATGAACATTTGGTACTGTGCAATCAGAACCTCTGCTTTATTGTGCCATCTGGATCAAATATTTGATATTCCAAACTATTGGTAAATGTGAGATCTGGACCTGTAGTTATACCATGCCATTTTACAAATGCTCTGGATTAACCTGAGGCCAAGTGGATTTCGAAGAACATTATCCCTATACTAAGGCAAGAATGAGTTGTTAAGAAAGGTTGATTTCCCTAAAACAATAGAATTGTAAGAGGCCAGGCTAACGTCTTCTTTTTTGGACTAAAGTTTAGGAACTGATTAGCTTACTTGAGGGTAATGGCTCAGAAATTGCATATTCCATTGATGTTTCTGCAGAAACCTTTGTCCCCTGTCTAAATGAAAGAATAGATTTAAGCCTAGAAATCTATGGAGTTTTATAGAACGTACAAAATCACAAAATTTTCATTTACTTTGGCCATGTCAAGTAGGGGAATTCAGTGGAAAAAGCAATTGTGTTTGGAACAGTGGGTGGTAAAAGGAAACCAGGCTGTTAAAGAAAGCAGTTTGCTGGACACCACCCAAACTGACACCATCCACAGAATAGAAAAACTCAAAGAAATAATGCAAGATCAGAAGATATGGAGAGACCTGGCCCACAGAATTGTCAAGAGTTAGACATGACTGAATGAATAATATCATCATCATCATAGATCTAGATCTTACAGGGTATTTAAAATTTTTCAGCCCCAAAATTCCCACTAGCTGCTTCAATTCCTTTCAGCCATCTGTTTCAGAACATCAGGGCAGGCTTCAGAGGAGATCTGGAATGTGTGTTTGTGCACATATGCCAGAGGTGGTATTCAGCCGGTTCGCACCACATTGGGAGAACCGGTAGTGACAATTTGGTGTGGGTTGCCGAACTGGTAGCAACTTCTTGCTAGCCACTCCCCTGAACTGGTTTTCTGGTCACAGCTCACTCACTTTCCCCACCCACCCAATTCTCACTTGCCCTACTCGATGCTTTCCCTGCCCCACCCAGTCACTCCTTACTCTACACTGGGTCCTCGTGGCTTAATCTGCCTTCCCACATGGTACCTAGCCCTGTGCCCCAACTGAGCAGCTCTGATCTTCCTGCTCACAGGTAAACCTGCAAGTTGTGCTAGCCCCTCCCTAGCATCCCCAGAGCTTGTCAAGGGTCCCCCCACCATTCCCAGGCTCACTTCATTGCTGGCATGGCTCCATTCCAGGTGGGAGTGCTGGCTGTAGCCTAGCTAGCTGTTCTCCCCATCCCCAGGTTCACCTGATGGGACTGGGAGGATGGATGTCCCAGGCTACACATGATGTAATTTTCTGCAGCTGGGCCTTTCTTCCTTTCCCCTAGGAGAAGGAGAATGCAGGTGATGGACGCCAGAGCAGCAATGCCACTTGTTTTATTCCTTCTCCCAAGGGGCACACTGCTTCTAGCCTGGCCTGTCCAGTGAATGAGTAGGCTGGCGGCCCTTAGGAGGCATCTCTACTGCACTGGGGCTGAAAAGGGCAGTGGAGGTGCCCATGTACAGCAGCCAGTACTTCTGCCCATCCTCCCAGAATACCACTGCTGTGGATGTTCACTTTCTTCCTTTCATCCCCCAGAACTGCCGCCACCTGCGTCCTCCTTCTCCTGGGTGAAAGGAAGAAAAGCACAGCCACACCATGCTCTGGCCTCTGTTGCCTGCAACCTCCTTCTCCTGGGGATGAAAGGAAGAAAGGCACAGCCGCAGCATGCTCCGGCTTCTGTTGCTTGTGTCCTCCTTGGAGGGTTACTGGCTTTCCTGGCTTCCTGTGCTGGATTGGAACATCCCGTTTTCTGGAAGTCACTGGGGCTGCAGACAATGGAAGGCTCTCCTCTTGATTAGGGAAGGGAACTGGGCTGTGGAATCCCACTGTGACCACAGGAGAAAGTGGCATTGGGCTTTTTGTGAAAGAATGAAACATGAAAAATTTCATCTCCTGGGAGAAGTTACTGGCAGTGGGGTGCTCTGACTGAGAGGGTGGGATCCCAGCTGCCTCCCATAACAGCACCCACTGCAGCAGTGCCTCTCCTGACCAGGTGTGTGTGTGTGAGAGAGAGAGAGAGAGAGAGAACAAGAAAGAAAGAGTAAGGGAGAGAAAGAAAGAGAAAGAAAGAGAAGGAAAGAAAAATAAATGGGAAGGAAGGGGGAGAGGGAGAGAAAAAAAACACTTTGCTATTATTTTTAATTGACAAGGAATGGCTGGGAGGGGAGGGGCCAGGTGAGGGACTCCTTGAATGAGCGACATTGAGTTGGCCACACCCACCCAGTCACATGACCACTAAAGCCCATGTCACACTGGCCAACGCATGCAAAAAGGACACAGCGGATGAGCAAAATGTTCCATCCGTTGTTATCCGCTCTTAAAAGGGGCAAAAATTTGCATAACTGGAGCGGATAACACGGACGCAGGGAGGACGCAGGGCAGATGCAAAGTGGATGCGGAACGGAAGCCCAGCAGATGGGAGCGGATGGTGCAACCGCAGGGCTTCCGGGGGGCCTCAGCGAAGCGGACGCGGAACGGATACAGCGGATGCAGAATGGACGCCGAACGGATAAAGCGGATGCACAGCGGATAAAGCGGATGCACAGCAGAAGCCTAGCGGATGCACAGCGGAAGCTGAATGGATGTTGAGCGTTAATTGCGCATGTGGGGGGGAAGTATTACGTAAGCCCCCCGGATATAAAGGGAAGCAGCTCGCACATAGCCAGCATTCCGAGGAAAGACCTGCTGCTGGACACTTCGAGTTCCTTGCCTGCCCTGCCAGCCTGCCTTCCAGCCAGCCTTGGTGCCTGCCTGCCTGCCAGGCTTTCTGCCAGGCTTCCTGCCAGGCTTCCTGCCATCCTTCCTGCCAGCCTTGGTGCCTGCCAGCCTCCCTGCCAGCCAGCAACCCCACAACCATGGGGAGGAAGTGAAAGCCTCAGCAACCTGCCGCCATCCCTGGCAAGAGGGACAGGGCCAACCTCCCGCCCCCGGCCCCTGACTCTGCTTCTGCTGGGGCTTCTGCTGAAGCTGCTTCTGGTAGTGGTGCTTCTGCTGTGCTGGGGCTTCTGCTGGTGCTTACTCTGTTGAAGCTGCTCCTGGTCCTGCTGGTCCTGCTCGACCTCCTCGTGCTCCTGGACTTGCTCGTCCTGCTCGTGCTCCTGGTCTTGCTCATCCTGCTCATCCTGCTCATGCTCCTGGTCCTGCTCGTGCTCCTGGACTTGCTGGCCCTGCTGGTGCTTACTCTACTGCTGCTGATCCTGGTCCTGCTGGTCCTGCTGCTGCTGCTAATCCTGCTGCCGCTGCTGCTGCTCCTGATGATGATGATCCTGCTGCTGCTGCTGCTGCTGATGATGATGATGATGATTATGATTATGATCCTGCTGGTGAGGATGATGATGATGATGATGATGATGATGATGATTCTGCTGGTGCTGCTGCTGCTGGTGGTGGTGTGGAGGAGCAGCCCCTACTACTTGGGAGCCCTTCTGATGAGGGCCCATCTGGTCCAGCCAAAGGGAGGAAGAGGCATATGCGGGGATGGGAGAGGAGGCAATAATATATTGAGGAGGCGCACGAGGATGAGGTGCTGGAGTGGCTGAGAGAGAACGACTATCTGTGGCGGAAGGGACACCGGCTGTACAGGGACACCAAGCGGAAGCAGGCTGCTTGGAGAGAGAGGGCAGAGAGTATGGGTTACACTTCGGAGGTGCTCCTCGGCTGGTGGAAGCACATGCACACCTGGTACGGGAAGCTGCACCTGAAGAAATCTGGCCAGGCCACTGTGAAGCTGACAGACAGAGAGACCTATGTCATGGCCAGGTGCAGCTTCCTGGAGGGTGAGGTCCGCCACTGAGGAGCACCAGCAGCCCTTCTCATGACCCTCTCTCTCTGGCAGCCTGCTGAGAGCCAGTCCTCTTCCGGCCGAGAGTCAGTTCCTGTCTCCAGGCAGGTTTCTGTGGAGTGTGCCACAGCGGAGAACCCGCGGACAGGTGTGGTAAGCGTGGTGGAGTGCGTAGAGGACTCCCTGGTGTGGTGGGAGAAAGGAGACATCGAGTCCACCACAGTCCTAGCCGCATCCACCCCCCCCCCCAGCTCCACCTCCGCAGAAAGGCAGAGAGCCGGACAGCTGGAGGGGCAGAGCCACACTGTCCTGCTGGAGATCAGGGACACCATCCGCACCAGCATAGATCTCCTCTCTCAGCTGATCCCCATCGACTCCTCATCCTCCAACCGCAAACCCTTCCTCACCTATGTCAACCAGACACTCAAAGAAATGGCGGATCCACAGTACCAGCTGGTGAAGGACCAGATCACCAAGCTGCTTCACAACCCTCCAGATCCAGAGGAACCTGCTCCCACCCAGTCCATGTCTGCTTCTCCACCCCAGGTGATGTCCCTCCCATTCCAAGGCTTCCCACAGGCCCTCACCTACCAGGGCTACGGCTACCAGGAGGTCCAGCAGCACAGGCAGCAGCCCTTCCCAGTCCAGGCACAGAGTGATCGGGCGACACCGTTGCCACCTATTTCACTGATGCCACCAATGCCACCCACGACAATGATGCCACCGATGACAGCGATGCCACCCATGCCAATGATGCCACCCACGCCAGTCCTCACCCAGCTGCAGACCAGACAGCCCCACTACACTACTCCTTCCTCCACCCCACAGCCAAGCCCGGCCTCAGTACATCTGTCATCAGTACTGGGGCTGACACCCCATGGCATGGAGAAAGGACCTCTCAGCATCACGGGGCTGAGCCAGCTGTCCGAGAGCTTTCTCAACACACCATCCCCTGTTGTCCTCTCGAGGCCAGGCACTCCAGTACCACCCACCATCACAGTACCTGGACCCTTCACCCCTGAGGCTGGGCACACCTCCAAGTGACCAAGAAGAATGCCAGAGACCGGGTAGCTCGCTACCTGTGGACTTTATTTGGACACTTGACTTGGGTCATTTTTTTTTACAGCTTGTTGTTCAATAAAGTTTATCTTTGATTCACACACTTGCTTCATTTGTTTTTTTTTTTAAAGTCTTGGTGGAAACTTTTAGAATTGGCTTAAGCCTTTGCATGCTTGTGGGATGGGTTAAGATAGCAGTGGGGTGGGCAGGGATACCTGTGGAATGAACAGGGATACCTTTGGGATGGCTAATAGCTGTGGGATAGATAAACCTCCAGTGCAAGCATAATGGGACTGTATGGTCTACCCTCCCAGGTGCCACACCTAGGGCCCTTTTCTATCAATAACAATGTAAACATTGATCCACACATTTGAACACAAACACAACTCTTTATTAAATGCCCTGTTCATTGTAGGACCACTCAACATGCATGGCCCAATCTCATCCATGTGATGAGACAGGCTGAAGGAAACATCCATTAAGCATCTACCATCCTGTCTTGCCACTCCACCGCTCCAGCTGGGGAGTTGCACCAGTGTTTCAGGAGGTTGCGCTGCTTGTTCCCTTCCCGTGAGGCTCTGTTGTGACCTTGCACATCCTGAGTGTCGATCAGGTTTCGCCCTTGCCTCCATTCCCCAGGCTCCATGTCCCCATTGCCTTATTGACGGTCCACGAGCCTGTTCTGCAAGACTGGGTAGCGGGTGCACATGAGATTGTGCAGGATGCAGCAAGCTTCCATGATCCTCCTCACGGTCTCTGGGCGATGCTGCATGGTGGTGAGAAGTACCTGGAACCTATTGGCCAGGATGCCAAAGGCGTTCTCCACCACCCGCCTTGCCCTGGACTGCCTGTAGTTGAAGATCCTCTCTTCACGGGTGAGGAGTCTGGAGGTGTAGGGCTTCATGAGGTAGGTTGTGAGGAAGAAGTCGTCATCCCCCATGATGAAGTAGGGCACATCTTGTGTGTCGTTGGGCAGGGGTTCTGGATGTGGGAAGCCCACGATGAGGTTGCCTTCCAGCCCCTCCTTGAGGTGATTGGTGTTGAAATCCTGGGCATCTGAAGATGAGTCGTAGCCTGAAGCATCGATGTACATGAATTTGTAGTCAGCATCGACCATAGCGAAGAGGACGATGCTGAAAAAGCCCTTGTAGTTGAAATAAGTGGACCCCGACTTGGCTGGAGCTTTGCAGGCCACGTGCTTGCCATCGATGGCTCCAACGGTTTGTGGGAAGTTCCACCTCTGATTCCACTGCTCTGCAACTTTCTTCCAGCCTTCTTCAGTGGAGGGGCACTGGAGGAGCTCCTCCTTGTATTCTTCGATGATGGCCTGCATCACTTCTCTGACCACAATGCTGATGGTGTTGTGTGGCACCCTCCAGCCGTACTGCATGCTTTTGTAGGTGGTCCCTGAGGCCAGGTGGTGCAGTGTGAGTGCCACCTTGAGCCCAGGTTCCAGGCTGGGCCAGAAGTTGGTGTTTGCCTTGGTCAACCTGGGTGTCAGGCACTGCACAACTTCATCAAACATGGCTAGAGGCATCCTCATGAAGTTCTGGAATGCACGAGTGTCTTCGTTCCTCAGCTCCACCATCAGCTTGTTGTACAGTCCGTACTCTGCTCTTCTCCCGATCCATTTTCGGACCCAGACGCTTCTTGGCCGCCTCTTTTTCTTCCCGTAGTAGAGTTCACAGAGCCTGTAGATGGCTTCGTACTGTTGCAGAAGGATGGTGGCTGCCAAAAAGACTATGGTACGATCCATGGTGGACATGACTGGATGCTGTGGAAGAGGAAGAGTCAGATGAAGGCTGCAGAGGTCTGCACAGGTGGGCTGCTGGTCTCAAAGTGAGATACAGGTGATTTGTTCCCCCTTTTTATAGGCAGTATAGGTGTCCCTTTGCATCCTCTAGGCATCCTCTAGGCATCCTCTAGGCATCCTGTAGACATCCTTAATATCCAAGATAGGTCCCCTCTGTGAACGTTTTTTCCACTTTAAACGCTTTGTTTCCATGCTGCATCCATTCTGCACCCGTTCTGCATCTGTTCCGCATCCGTTCCACTTCCTCTCTGCGTCCGGGCGGATGCGAGTTGCGCGGATGCGCAGCGGACGCCTAGCGGATATAGCGGATGCGTAACAGATGCGTAATGGATGCGTCGAGGATGCGTAACAGATGCAGAACGGACGAACTGGATACATTTTCCACGCAAAAGTTTTAGGCAGCCCAAAACTTTAGGAGCGGATGAAACGTCAATAAATGGATGCTGGACGGATAGAGAGGAAGCCAAACGGAGGCAGTGAGTACATCACGTTTCCGAACAGATGGCAAGGTTTTTTGTCCGTTTTACATCCTCTTTGCATCCATTGGTTCAGTGTGACATGGGCTTAAGATACCCACCCAGTCACAAGCCACACCCACCCCAGTCACATGACCATCAAGCCATGCCCACCAACTGAGCCACACTCACAGAACCTGCAGTAAAAAAATTGAATCCTACCACTGACACGTGCATTCAGAATGTGACAATGCAGGCAAAAAATAAATTGTAATTAAATTGCCAATGAGTGGAAGGCCAGTCATATGATGTCAAGGAAGCAGACAACAGGAAGATTAGAACTATGTTTTTTGGAAATAAGCTATAGTTATAGAAACTTGCAACTCACCCTGTGTTTTCCCTCCCTTTCTCTTATACCCCTGACGGTCCAGAAGGAATAGGTCTGAGTCTATTTCTGATATTTTCCTGTCTCCCTTGGCTCTCTCTCCACATATCTTGGAATCTAACCTATTAATTTGAATTCACACATAAGATATATTCACAGATAAGCTATATTGTTGTAATTACTGGTTTGGAAAAATCATTTTTTTATTAGAATATTATCAGGGGTGGGATTCTTCAGATGTAACAACCAGTTTGCTAATTGTGTGTGCACCTAATTGCATTGCGCATGCATGCCCAACTATCACAATTACTTACCTTCAATGTTACTTCAGGGAAGTCACACAGCTGAGGCACAGCAATCCAGAGCTCATTATAACAGCATTGCCGAAAAGGCATTAAGAGTGGTAAATCTAATTTTATGAAGCTTCTCCTCTGAAAATATAGAATTGCTAAGTAGGGCATACTAAACCTTTGCTAGACCAATATTCAAATACAGCTCATCTGTCTGGAATCCAGATTTTATATTGGACATTAATACAATTAAGTGAGTCCAGAAGTATTTCACAAGAAGAGTACTATGCTCCTCTGCTCGCAACAGAATATCCTGTATCACCAGGCTTGAAATTTTGGGCTTGGAAAGCCTTGAATTATGCCACCTACAGTTGCACTTAAGTGTAGCACACATAATTATCTGCTACAATGTCCTACCAGTCAATGACTACTTCAGCTTCAACTGCAACAATACAAGAGCACACAACAGATACAAACTCAATGTTAACCACTCCAAACTTGATTGCAGAAAGTACGACTTCAGCAACAAAGTGGTCAGTGCCTGGAATGCACTACCTGACTCTGTTATTATATCCTCTAACCCCCACTCCTTTAACCTCAAACTATCCACTATTGACCTCACCCCATTCCTAAAGAGGTCTGTAAGAGGTGTGCATAAGTGCACAATTGTGCCTACCATCCCAGTCCTATTGTCCCTATTTATTTGTATCTATTTCCTGTATTCTTACTCATATTTATACTTATACCTATTCGCTCTGCCATGTGAATCAGCTGAGCAGATATAAGTGAGACAAGCACACATGATCGTTGGATTAAACTGGTTCAGAGCCAGCTGATCATCACAGCTAGAGATTCACCTGAACCAGTCAGAACCAGGAGAATCCCACCCCTGGATATCTTGGTAATATCATTATTATTTTGGGGCAGATTTGCAGGTAGTATATATATTTTCCATCTATATTGATATCGATATCGATATAGGTATATAATCTATATCAATGCTTATTTTTAGAAGTTAGTAAAAATAAGTCTTGGATTTATTTATTTATTATTACAATTACAGGATAACTTTGGGCAGTTTACAGTCATAAAAATGTATTTATACTTGTACATTAAAATATAAATCAATTAAAACCAAACAGTTTGAATGATAAGCCATCACAATCTATTCTGATTACAGTATATCCATGTATAACACTGCCACTTAAATATGCACACCAGGAAGAGATTAAGGCTGCTGTATTATTTTAATTATTCTAAAGCTGTGATAGAAAAGATAATGCACTCATACTATCTCCCGACAAGTCATTCACACTTATTTCTCCCTGCACACCTTTTAGAGACTTTTATATTCTATATGTAAGTTGTTCAGCATCCTATCACTACCCCCTACTTATTTTTATGAGTTTCACATGAAATAAACATTCTGACAGGGTGTAGAATCCACACAATACTTACTCATTCTTTATGTATAACAGCACTCTATAGGAATGTTCTTTAATCTGATACACCACGTACATTTCATAGTGATGGCTCTTTCAGAAATCTGTAGTCTGATGATATCTTTGTGGTTGCCTGCAAAGGGACATAAGGAACAGAACAGCTGGTGTGTCTGTTATGAGCAGGAGAAGTGAGCATAAGAAGAGTTTGCAAATGGCAAAATGCCAGCAGTGGTTAAATTAAGGGAAGAACCTTTTCTCTGTGTGGCTCTCACAAATGTAATATAAACAAGTGACTCTTACCCAATGAGTAGAGAGAATTTTTTTTTACCATAGGTTGACAACATCACCCAGAGACTACTACTGAGCATCAGTGTGTGATAGTAGTCTCTGGGTGATGTTGCCGACCTGTGTTAGGCAACAGAAAGGAGGATCTGAGTCATTACATGCCAACTTATTCAAGAAGCTACTCATCAGTAGACCAAGATACAAAGAAAAAAGTACATCAGGTGTTCACTATCTTAATATCAAAATATTGCTATAGTTATTGATTGTTTATTCCACACCTGAATTATGAAGAAAATACTTATTGGTATAGGGGTTAAGGACTAAATTTAAAAATGAATTCCAAGCTTACCACTACTCAGTGCATCTTCCCCCCTTTAAATCGTAAAATCCAACAGGGTTTTAACCCAGAGCCAAAAAGGACAATTTGAATGAGTGATACCTTTTGGCGATTTAAGTTTACTATGTTGGGGTGGGGGTGGGGGAATGCTCTTGAATTTAGTTACTTTAAAAAAGTACTTTAAAAAAGAGAGATCAAATTTATTACTCACCAGGATTATCTCTTATTTTTACTTGGATTGTTTTTTTCATTATGTATATAATTAAATACATGTTCAGTTTACTGAATAGCTATATTTATATTAATATAATGGAGCTAGAGTATCTTTCCTGCTAAGAAATAAGAAATCTGAGTGAATAGAAGTAAGGATTGCTGTCATATTTATTTTCTTTTTTTTTTTAAATTTGACAACATATTTATAACCATCCATTCTGGGCAAAGTATGATAAAACACAGTACAAAAATATCTCTCTCCAATTATCTGTGTATATAACATGAGTCATAGCTAAAATATGGTCATCTAATGATCATTGCCTAAATGTCAAAATTCCATATAAGAAGTAAAGTTTTCACTTTATGGGACAGGCAGAATCACATGATTGGACCTGATTATGAAATGTAACTCAGTGTTCCATTATAGGCAAGTATGTAAGTGATAACCAGCACTTTAATTTGGCTTAGAAACCTGCTGGAAACCTTTGCCACAATTGCAGGATAAGACCTATTCTGCAAAATCTGATTTCCCATGCTAAAAGATTTGTGTGCAGTTGTAACTACCTAGATGACTTCAAGGACAATCTCACATAAAGTATGCTGCATATAATATACCAAATGGGTATGCTTTGGACAAGTTTACGAAGGCTTTTGCAATTGCAATAGCACGTAGACTTACATACTGTTTCATAATGCTTTACAGCACTCTCCAGACCAGTAGTCACCAACCAGTGGGCCAGGGACCACTGGTGGTCCATGAGAAAATTTTGGTGGTCTGCAGGGAAATGTCAACTCCAAAGCAATTAATCCAGGATGCAAGGGAACACAAGGCTTGCGTCACTTGCATTGTGAACAACACAAGGCAGTGAGGGGAGGGGGGAAAGGTGGAGGGGGGAACTTGCCCCACTCACCCCACACCTGGACACCTTCTGCTTCTTTCTTCTTCTGCTTTTGGCTGCCCGCAAGGAAAGCAGCAAAAGTCTTTCTTTCTCTCCCCCAAACTCCACCAGAAATGAATCTTTGGCACCCTGCAAGGTATTCTGCTCCAAGACGCTGCACCATTCTGGTGAGTTTGGGAGAGAGAAAGAAAGATTTCTGCTGCTTCTTCTGCTTTCCTTGCCTGAAGCAAAAAGTCTCTCTCCCTCCCTCCCTCCCTCCCTCCCTCCCTCCCTCTCTCTTTCTCTCTCTTTCTCTCTCTCTCCCTAAGACGGAGATGGAGATGGTATCCTGTGATCCCAAATAAAGAATGATCGATTGGTAGGCAAACAGGGTGGGGAATTTTCCTGCAGACTTTTTTGGGGATTTTCCCAGGGTCTCTGGTCTGCAGGATTTAAAATCATGAGTTTAGTGGTCCAAAAGGTTGCTGACCCCTGCTCTCGGCAGTTTGCATATTGCAACAATCTGGGCCATCATTTTATCAACCTCAAAAGAATGGAAACTGAGTAAACTCTGAGCTAGTCAGGACTGAACTGCTGGCAATAAGCTGAATTAGCCTGTAATACTGCTTTCTAACCTCTGCGTCATCACAGCTCCTTTAAAGGCTGAAATGGATGCTTTAAGATTGCAGAGTTCCAAGATACCCCTGTTGCCTCTTAAACTTTACCTTTGAAAATACCTGCCCCCCCCCCCCCATATCAGGGAATTCAAGAATGGTTTGTTTGCTTGTTCATTTTAACTCAGCCACTCAAAGCCCCCCAAAAAGGAAAACATATTTCTCCTGTTTTGGTGACCTCAGGTACTCTACAGAGACTAAAATTTCAATCTTCCTGGAATCATTTTTTTCACCCACTTATCCAGCCTCTTTATACTCAGAAGGTCTAAGGAACCTGGATATATGAGTTAACATTTTCAGATTGTCCCTGTTTCATTTTCTGATTTCTGGACTGAGAAATAAAGAATGGGTTGCTAATTTTTCATAGAGAGAAACATGCTTAATTGGCTCAGAGTTCATATGAAGATCAATTCTCGAACCTTTACCCCATTTCATAAATTTTCCAAGTAACATTAATTTTAGAACTGCACCTTGGAATTAAATTTGTAAGACACTGTTTCTTTCATCAATTTCATGGGAGATTTTGTTTTATCCATGGAGCATTGCTAATCTCCTCCTCTTCCTCCTCCTCCTCCTTCTTACATATAACACACACATACTTTCTTTGGGGCCACTCCATTTCCTTTCCCACATCAGTCTGAATATTCTCAAGATAATAAACATAAAAAGGAGAGAGCCACCAAACAGAGGAACAATCTTACAATAAAATTGGGAAATGCATCATTGTTCTGCTAGACATTAGTAAGAAAGTGACACTGCTGAGAAAGTTGAAGAAATCAGTAGTAGCGTGTTTCAACCAGAGTGGTCTTGATATCGTTCATGTCCCATGGAAACATATTGCTTGTTTTAAAATATAGCCATTCACTAAGTTCAGGGCTCTATCTCTAGCAGGACTCTTTGGCAGACCCTAAGTCACAATAAACAATAATGTATTTTTCTTTGATTTGACTTCTTTTTCCTTTCATGAGTGCACAATAAGCATGGGAACAGGTAGTTAAATCATTCTTCTGACCAACATAAATATTTGTTCCATCTCTAACAGCAGGACTGTGCCTCTTTGCGTAAAGGCAGCTGTTAAATATGCTTTATTTTTATACAACTACCCCCCCAAAAAAAATCTTTTTCAAGAGAGTAAAAAAGTGAAAGGAATACGAAAGACAGGCAATGAAATAATGCAAGAAAAAGAAGACTATTGAAACCCAGGCAGACAAGTATGAATCAATTATTCCACCAAGAAAAAAAAGAGAAGAAAAAAGATGTAAAATGAAGCTTAAACATATAAGGTACTTCTACATTGTATTAAAATAATGCTGAAATTATAGAGCTGTCATTCCCAAGCCTGTCAAGGGTGCCTTTCTTATCACATTGTGATTTAGCGTTTCTCTTGGAAGGTTATAGCAATTTTGACATTCCAGGCATTTTGGACAGAAAAGCCATATTATGCACCTGGAGCACCACCTCACTTTTTAAATTTGTGGTCTTACAAAATTTTTGAAGAAAAGGAAGAGGAATTCTTTTAAAAATAATAATAATAATAACTGATCCAGTAGAAAGGCACAGATCTGCCTAGAATATGTGAATCCTATTCCCAAGAGATGAAACTAGGTTACATTGGCATTTGAAGCATAAATGTAGCTATAACTATTTCAGTAATTTTGGCAACACTTGACTTCAACTGACAAGACAGTAGACTAGAATATACCCAACTGCAAATTGCTACATTTTTCTGGAAAGGAATATTCAAGACAGAGTCTTAAATATCATCCATTGGATATGACCTCTCTACATCAGATGTTAATAAGCTTTAGGACTTCATAATTATTTATTAAATTTGTATCCAGTTGGACTGTCCACTCTACTACCCTGTAAGACCAACTGACACCAATGTTTTTTTTATGAGAAGACTCTTAATGACTTATTAGGTTTTGCTAGAGTGTTAATGTGGTTTTTATATAAATGCATTTTATTTGAATGGCAAGCCACTTTGTATGAAGTTATGTGCTTTGGAGTAGAATATAAACAAGGAAAAAGAAATACAATATCGTGCATTTTATTCATATCCCACCTTTATTATCTTTACAAATAACTCAAGGTGGCAAACATATCCAACATACCTTTTTCTTCCTATTTTCCCCATAACAACAACCCTGAGAGGTGGGTTGGGCTGAAAGAGAGAGTGACTTGCCAAGGTCACCCAGCTGGCTTTTATGGCTAAGGCAGGCTTTGAACTCATAGTTCCCAGTTTCTAGATGGCTGCCTTAACCACTATGCTAAATTAGTTCTGGTTAGATCTCCAAGTGTCAACAGTGTGCCACTGAACATATCAATGAAAGTTGTTTTCCAGTAGTATGTTAGTAGTGGACAACAATTGGCAGATCTGCACATGCAGATGAAATGGAAAAGCCATCCACTAAAAGGAGCAGATGAGCGAAGTTAGTGATCAGCTTCTCTTTAGATAATTGAAACAACACTAAAAATATGTCCAAAAGGTGCTTTTTTCAAAAGGTAATTGACTGTTTTTTCCTTGAAGATGCTTTGCTTCTCATCCAAGAAGGTTCTTCAGTTCCTCAATGACTCTAGAAAGAATGCTAATGACCAGATGACTGCAAGGAGTATAAATCCTTCCATCTACCACCATTCAGTCAGAACTGAAGAAGCTTTTTGGATGAGAAGTGAAATGTCTTTAAGGAAAAAACTCTTTTGAAAAAGTGCTTTTGGGACAACCATGACCTGGGTGACTGAGTATCTCCAGATAAATATTGAACACCAAAAGTACATCAAACTACATAAATTCATTTCTCCTGTCACACTTAAAAAGGACATGGCATGTTTTTGTCAAGTAAGCACCTTGCTCAATCTATTGCCCTCCAAAGGTATTATAGCCATACTTCTCTTGTCCATGTTGGCTGGGAATTCTGTGTATTATAATGCTAATATATTTGAAAGGTGATAGGTTGGGATAACACATTCAAAGATTTCTCAAATCTTACTGAGTTGTTCTCTCACAAGTTGTGCATATCCAATAAAGGAATGTTCTGATTCTGGATTTTATTGACTACAATAATTTGATTAATTTTTAAAGATTCAGTAATATGTACAATGTTTATATAGCACCTGTTTGTGAACAATGTTTTGAAAATAATAGTTTGGGACATTGTACTTGAATGGGAACCAGACTGCCTCATTTCATATTACTTCAGTGATGCAGCACATATTAAAATATGATAAGATGCTATAGAAATGAAACCATTGCTTGACTAATCCATTTGATTAATCAGTTCATTCACTAATCATAAAATATAATTTGAATGTTAAGTGAGCATTGACTACTGGAAGTAATACTGTATTGTCCAAAGAGGCTGACAATGTAATGTGTGCTTATAAGGCAGAATTATGTGTGTAGGGTGTTTTGTTTTGTTGTTGTTATTTATGCCAGAGATTCTTAAATGGTGGGTCTACACCATTTGCAGGAGTTTGAGTTTGTTCAGGCAACTCCAGAACCTGGTTAGTCTGTACACCCATTCTGCCTGGACAAGCTGGCTGTCTCTTCCCTTCTATGTGACCGGTTGTAGAATAACAACATGTCTATGGAGATTCTCAATCTTCCATGTAATGGTTGCCCCAAATATACTTTTTCAGAGTTGAAGAAGCTTCTTGGATGAGAAGTGACATGTCTTCAAAGAAAAAAACAGAAAATCCAGTTGCCTCTTGAAAAAGCACCTTTAGAATAGCAACACTATCCAGGGTGGGCTCTGAATTTCCAAGCTCTCTGGAGCCTGAACATCTAACATTTCAATACTACCAGTGAATACAATCTAAAAAAACTCCTTAACTCCTTCCATCACTGGCAGCTTCTGCAAGAGCTATCAGAGCAAAGATTCAAAACTAATACCCTGTCACTGGGGAAAAGAAACAAAAGGGTGTACCTAACAACAACAACCAAAGAATGTGGTAGCGGGCAGGTGAATGATCTTGTTGAACACATTGTGTTTAGCTAATGCTCCACCAGTTAAAGAAAGAACAAAAGTGAGATAGTGCTAGGCAGGGTAGGTGAACATGGGCAGCTGTGAGCTTGAGAATAGCTGGACAATCAAAACAATCAGCCAGAGAATAAGATGGACAGTCAACTTTTTCAAGAAAAGCCTGGAGCATGTTCTGATTTTAGCTTACAATATGCCAATCTGATGATTGCCCATTGCTAAAATGCCTTACACAATTCTTTCAGAAGCAGCTGATATCCAGGATATCTATATTATTACTGTTCTTCACATGATTATCATTAATTATCACTATTAGGGCATCGTGTGACCACAACATTTGAGAAACTCTGCTCCATATAGTAGCTGTGGTACTGCTATAGACAGAAGCTCCTATTCTTTTTCTGAAGCAGAAACATCTAACAAGGAGAAACCAGGCTGGTTTCTCTGAATTATAGGACTTTTATAAAATCTGAATAATGTAAATCCCCTTAATTTCACTGCATCTAATCTCCTTCACATTTAATTCTTCTTTCTACCATCCGTACACAAAATCCTGAACTGCTAGTCCTTTAAATATATGGGTCAGGAAACATATATGTTTTTATTAAATATCTGGAAATAAAGCTGTCATTTTCCAAAATCTATCACCTCAAAACAATTAGAAAACTGCTCCCTGAAGAGGAAAGTTGGACTTTCTGAAGAGCAGAACACGTCTCCTTTTAACAGAGAAGCTAGACAAGCATGCCTAAAAACAAATACATAAGTACTCCAGAAAAATCATCCTTTTTTGCCCTCACACTAATTATGAAGCCAAATTTAAAGGCTTAGCATTTGCAAGTTTCTCACTCATAGTATATGTAAAGGAGACTTATAAATATGAAATACTCCACTTCCAATGTGATGTGCAGTAGTATGCTGCCGGTTTGCACCAGTTCTAGTGATCTGTTAGCGCAGGTCAGCAGTTGGCCCCACCACCCACTCCCACACTTTCCTGTCCTATATTTTCTTTGTTTGTAGCTCAGCTGATAGATGCAGTAGAACAGATTGCCGTGCCTCAGCTGTTTTATTCATCAATACCGACAGTAAAGTAAGTTTTCATGCTTAAAACTGTCCATTTTAGAATGTTCCACATGCAAAGCACATGTCCACAGAACTGGTAGTAAAAAAATGTGAATACCACCACTGGCAGAGATCCATGATGTATTCTTCCATGGGCTATAATTTTGGTTAGGATCCAAAACTGCTGTAATTTTAGCCTTATTTTCATGTTCTGTCTAGAAATACACCGGAGATTTGAGAAAGTAAACAAAATCTGTAAACAGGATGTCTCAGACAAGGTAGGCAACACATTTCATGTATTTGGAAAAAATATCTGGAGACTTGAGAAACCTCTGTAAGCCAACCATTGAAACTCAAGTGTCAAAAAATAAAGAAGGACAGGACAGGGAATTTCAGCAGGTGCAGCCTTCCCTTTTTATGCTTTCCAGCAAGCTGCACCTGCCAACAATGCCATCTTTTGCACAACTGCTAAATGCATAATGGCCTATCCCACAAAAGGATAGAGTATAATGAAACACTTCAAGTTTGTAATGCTATAATAAAATCCAAAGGCAGAAGTGAAACGTGGTCCAATTTTCTGCCCTAATTTTAAAACAAGCCTTTTTTTTTTTTCCTTTTGGAGTTTCAGTATCTTGCAGGTTGCAATGGTTCATTAGCATGTGCCTATTATATTTGTACAGTGCCCGCTAGGGCACTGTGTGTGCCTTATTGGGTTTCTATAATAAAAAGACAATAAAACAGTGGAACAGTAAAGGTAAGGAAGAGAATCAATGATGTTTTTACAATGTTGCAAATTTTTGTTCAGCAAGGCAAGATGGTGAATTGAATGTTCCAATTTCACAAATGACAAAAGGGCGCAGCCTTTCCTGGAAATGCATGCCTCACTTTTGTGTAGTGCTAGGTGAACTCTTGGATTCTCTGATGCACAGTTGTTTGAGAAAGAGTTGGTTTACAGAGAAAGGTGGTGCTGTCAGAAGTTCTGAATCGCTCAGAACTAATTGCTGACCCGAACAGACCCAATTAGCTGTTACAAGCACTGCAAGACAACCCAAGGGACCAATCCTTTCTTACACATACAGATTGGAACTCTCATTGCACCTGTACCTTGGTTACAAGCTCTGTAGTTACCTTTCAACAAATCAGAAAGGTTTATTAGGAAGAATGACTGCTGTATCCTATCCAGGCAGAGACAGACAGAGACCTATACATGCTAATCATCATAAAGACTGGGGAAGGGGGTCTTTCTGCTGATTTTCCCCCACACAGCCCCAATACACACACAGATACACACACTAAATACTCTAAGGGCTATATCATAGCAATATAGCTCTCGGAGCATGATAATTTGATTCAGTCATGCCAACCATTTTGGACATGGAAAACAAAAAGCCTAATGCCCACCCTTCTTGCTTCAGACAAAAAGAGCTCGCCAAATGCTTTACCTAGTTATTCAAAGTGGAGAATTACACCTCCTTGTGGCACATGTGGTAGATAACTAGATAGATATTTGCTCAGGCTTTTCTTCAACATCAGCTGCCATCTGGATGAAATTCAGCAGTCTTGACACCTGCCTGAAGAATAAGATGCTGATCAGATGGAATAGGCCAGGCCTTTATCTTGAGAACAGAAAGGAGGGGGAAATTGTTGTTTAACACAATCGGTTAAAAGGGTTTATAAATTATGTGCCTTCAGAGCAGCATATGGCTTGCATGAAATATGGATCAGTAAGCTTTCCCCTGAATTTGGGTTTAGATGGCTGATATATAAAGTGCAATAAAATAACACAGGGAAGAGAGGACTGGTGACTCCCTTAATATATCTTTACATATTAAAGCACTGTGTTGATGCATATTTAGAGCAGATTTTAACAACAGTATTTTTTCCATATTCAGAATATAGTAAAAATGATAATCTCCAATCATTGTTTGATCTTAGAATCTGTTCATCAATAGATAGGTATAAAACTATTTCAACCTCAACATGTTTTGACCTAAAAATGGCACAGTTTTGAAAATATTAAACATGAAACAAAACAGGTGTTTTGAAAGGTTTTTTAAAAATTTCTAGTGGCATTTTATGAAATAGCCCAAATTTTCTGGACATTGTGGTTGGGTTGTGCCTTTGTGGAATTGTGATTTGTTTGCTTTTTCTAACCATTTTCCAGTTTAGTAGAAGCTAGGACTGATGTGAAAATTGAGAAGAACGAAGCAATTAATGATATGCCTACTTATCTGTTTCCTAAAGCCCCTGTCACACTGCACCAACGGATGCAAAGAGGATGGAAAACGGACAAAAAAGCTTGCCATCTGTTGGTTAACGCGATGTACTGCCTCCGTTTTGCTTCCTCTCTATCCGTCCAGCATCCGTCTAGTGACGTTTCATCTGCTCAGAAAGTTTTGAGCTGCCCAAAACTTTTGCGCGGAAAATGTATCCAATTCGTCCGTTCTGCATCCGCTACGCATCCGCTACACATCCGTTCTGCATCCGTTACGCATCCGCTATATCCGTTAGGCATCCACTGCGCATCCGCACAACTCGCATCCGCTCGGACACAGGGAGGAAGCGGAACGGATGCAGAACGGATGCAGAACGGATGCAGAATGGATGCAGCACGGAAACAAAGCGTTTAAAATGGAAAAAACGTTTGCAGAGGGGACCTATCTCAGATATTAAGGATGTCTAGAGGATGCCTAGAGGATGCAAAGGGACCCCTATACTGCCAATAAAAAGGGGGAGCAACACATCTGGATCTCACTTTCAGAACAGCAGCCCTGCGGTGAGGACCTCTGCAGCCTTCATCTGCCTCTTCCTCTTCCACAGCATCCAGTCATGTCCACCGTGGATCATAACACGGTCCTTTTGGCAGCCACCATCCTTCTGCAACAGTGCGAAGCCATCTACAGGCTCTGTGAACTCTACTACGGGAAGAAAAAGGGGCAGCCAAGAAGCATCTGGGTACGAAGATGGTTCGCCAGAAGAGCAGAGGACGGACTGTACAACAAGCTGATGGTGGAGCTCAGGAACAAAGACACTCGGGCATTCCAGAACTTCATGAGGATGCCTCCAGCCATGTTTGACGAAGTTGTGCAGCACCTGACACCCAGGTTGACCAAGCAGAGCACCAACTTCCAGCCCAGCCTGGAACCTGGGTTCAAGGTGGCACTCACTCTGCACCACCTGGCCTCAGGGACCACCTACAGGAGCATGCAGTATGGCTGGAGGGTGCCACACAACACCATCAGCATTGTGGTCAGAGAAGTGGTGCAGGCCATCATCGAAGAATACAAGGAGGAGCTCCTCCAGTGCCCCTCCACTGAAGAAGGATGGAAGAAAGTTGCAGAGCAGTGGTATCAGAGGTGGAACTTCCCACACACCGTTGGAGCCATCGATGGCAAGCACGTGGCCTGCAAAGCGCCAGCCAAGTCGGGGTCCACTTATTTCAACTACAAGGGCTTCTTCAGCATCATCCTCTTCGCCATGGTCGATGCTGACTACAAGTTCATGTACATTGATGCTTCAGGCAGTGGCTCATCTTCAGATGCCCAGGTATACAACACCAGTCACCTCAAGGAGGAGCTGGAACGCAACCTCATCGTGGGCTTCCCAGATCCAGAACCCCTGCCCAACGACACGCAAGATGTGCCCTACTTCATCATGGGGGATGACGCCTTCTCCCTCACAACCTACCTCATGAAACCCTACACCTCCAAATACCTCACCCGTGAAGAGAGGATCTTCAACTACAGGCTGTCCAGGGCAAGGCGGGTGGTGGAGAACTCCTTTGGCATCCTGGCCAACAGGTTCCAGGTACTTCTCACCACCATGGAGCATCACCCACAGACCGTGAGGAGGATCATGGAAGCTTGCTGCATCCTGCACAATCTCATGCACACCCGCTACCCAGTCTTGCAGAACAGGCTTGTGGACCTCCAGCAAGGCAATGGGGACATGGAGGCTGGGGAATGGAGGCAAGGGAGAAACCTGATAGACACTCAGGATGTGCAAGGCCCCAACAGAGCCTCACATGAAGCGAAGAAGCAGCGCAACCTCCTGAAACACTGGTGCAACTCCCCAGCTGGAGCGGTGGAGTGGCAAGACAGGATGATAGATGCTTAATGGATGCTTCCTTCAGCCTGTCTCATCACACTGATGAGATTGGGCCATGTATGTTGAGTGGCCCTACAATGATCAGGGCATTTAATAAAGAGTTGTGTTTATGTTGACATGTGTGGATGATTGATTATATTGTTATTGATAATAAAAGGCCATAGGTGTGGCACCTGGGAGGGTGGACCATCCCGTCCCACTATGCTTGCACTGGAGGTTTATCTATCCCACAGCTATTACCCATCCCACAGGTATCCCTGCCCATCCCACTGCTATTTCAAGCCATCCCACAGCTATCTTAACCCATCCCTCAAGCATGCAAAGGCTTAAACCATTTCTAAAAGTTTCCCCCAAGACTTTATTAAAAAAAAGAAATGAAGCAAGTGTGTGAATCAAAAATAGACTTTATTAACAACAAGCTATAAGACAGAAATGAGTCTCTGGCACTCCTTTTGGTCGCTCAGTCTCAGGGGTGAAGGGTGCAGGTGCTGTGGAGGTGGCTGGTGCTGGAGTGCTTGTCATCAGCTCCTCCAGAAGCAGAAGCAGCAGAAGCCCCAGCCCCAGAAGAGCGAGCCCGTGCTGCAAAAGCCCCAGCAGAACCAGAGTGAGGGCCAGGGGGCAGGATGGTAGCCCTGTCCCTCTTGCCAGGGCTGGCAGCAGATGGCTGAGGCTTGCTGTGCTTCAGCATGGTTGTGGGGTTGCTGGCTGGCAGGGAGGCTGGCAGGAACCAAGGCTGGCAGGAAGGCCGGCAGGGAGGCAGGCACCAAGGCTGGCAGGAATGCTGGCAGGCAGTCAGGCAGGCACCAAGGCTGGCAGGAAGGCTGGCACCAAGGCTGGCAGGAAGGCTGGCAGTGAGACAGGCACCAAGGCTGGCAGGAAGGCTGGCAAGGAGGTATGCACTAAGGCTTGCAGGCAGGCATGAACCAAGGCTGGCAGGCAGGCAGGCACCAAGGCTGGCAGGCAGACTGGCTGGCAGCAAGGCTGGCAGGCAGGCAGACAGCAAGGCTGGCAGCAAGGCTGACAGCAAGGCTGGCAGGGAGGCTGGCAGGGAGGCTGGCAGCAAGGCTGGCAGCAAGGCTGGCAGCAAGGCTTGCAGGCAGACATGCAGGCAGACATGCAGGCAGGACAGGCAAGGCAGTTGATGTGTCTGGAAGCAGGTCTTTCCTCTGAATGGTGACCTGCTTCCGAGCTGCTTCTGTTATATCCGCGGGGCTGACGCAATGCATCCTCCCCGCATGCGCAATTAACGCTCGGCATCCGCTAGGCTTTCGCTGTGCATCCGCTGTGCATCCGCTCTGCATCCGCTCTGCATCCGCTTCATCTGCTGTGCATCCGCTGTGCATCTGCTGTATCCGTTCTGCATCCGCTTTGCTGAGGTCTCCCGGAAGCCTAGCGGATTTGCCATCCGCTCCCATCCGCTTCCATCTGCTGGGCTTCCGTTCCGCATTCACTTTCCATCCGCCCTGTGTCCTCCCCCGTTCATGTTATCCGCTCTGGTTATGCAAATTTTTGCCCCTTTTGAGAGCAGACAACAACGGATGGAACATTTTGCTTGTCCGTTGTGTCCGTTTTGCATCCGTTGAGCAGTGTGACAGGGCCTTAAGTTAGAACCATTTCTTTTAATTTTTATAATGAACTTGGAATTGATATGGGTGTGTTGCATACAGTGCTGCTGTGTTTTATTTTGCTTGCAGATTTTGCAAGCATTATGTGCATACATTTGCCTATTTCGCAAACAGGTGTTGCTAACATTGCTGAGGCTGTGTAAATGCAAATTCTCATAATTCAGTGTTGATTTGCTCTTTGCAGAATTGATTAATATAGATCCGTATGGATCACTGTAATGAATCAGGGCATCAATTTATTGATGATATTGTACATCCTTTTTCTTTCTTTCTTTTTTTTTGTATTTTCTTAAGACCAATATTTTTTTAAATGTTGATTAGTTGAACTTTGCTTTGTAACTCAAACATGAGTGCTGCTATGTCTTGCTGCATTCAATTTCAGGGCATGTTCAAAATGCAAAAATGAATCTTTTAAAAATATTAGATACTCTTGTTTAATCTGTTGGCTGCATGATAGAAATACACTGCTCAAAAAAATAAATGGAACGCTTAAACAACACAATGTAACTCCAAGTCAATCACACTTCTGTGAAATCAAATTGTCCACTTAGGTAGCAACACTGACAATCAATTTTACACGCTGTTGTGCAAATGGGTGGAATGAGGGCCCAATGTCCACAGGGTGGGGATTGCGCTTACAGCCCAACACCGTGCAGGACGTTTGGCATTTGCCAGAGTACACCAAGATTGGCAAATTCACCACTGACACCCTGCGCTCTTCACAGATGAAAGCAGGTTCACACTGAGGACATGTGACAGACATGACAGGGTCTGGAGACGCCGTGGAGAACATTCTGCTGCCTGCAACATCTTCCAGCATGACTGGTTTGGCAGTGGGTCAGTAATGGTATAATGGTAATGGGGTGGCATTTCTTTAGGGGGCCGCAGAGCCCTCCATGTGCTCACCAGAGGTAGCCTCACTGACATTAGGTCCCGTGATGAGATCCTCAGACTCCTTGTGAGATCATATGCTGGTGCAGTTGGCCCTGGGTTCCTCCTAATGCACGACAATGCTAGACCTCATGTGGCTGGAGTGTGTCAGCAGTTCCTGCAAGATGAAGGCATTGATGCTATGGACTGGCCCACCTGTTCCCCAGATCTGAATCCAATTGAGCACATCTGGGACATCATGTCTCGCTCCACTCATCAATGCCATGTTGACCACAGACTGTCCAGGAGTTGGGGGATACTTTTGTCCAGGTGTGGGGGGAGATCCCTCAGGAGACCATCTGCCACCTCACCAGGAGCATGCCCAGGTGTTGTAGGGTGGTCATACAGGCATGTGGAGGCCACACACACTACTGAGCCTCATTTTGACTTGTTTTAAGGACATTACATCAAAGTTGGATCAACCTGTAATGTTTTTTTCCACTTTAATTTTGAGTGTAATTCCAAATCCAGACCTGCATGGGTTGCTAAATTTGATTTCCATTGATAATTTTTGTGTGATTTTGTTGTCAGCACATTCAACTATGTAATGAACAAAGTATTTAATAAGAATATTTCATTCATTCAGATCTAGGATATTTTATTTTTGTGTTCCCTTTATTTTTTTGAGCAGTGTAGTTTCTTGAAAGAAACTGAAACAAATCTCATGTCTATTCTATTAAAAAGGGATTTTTTAATTTTAAATAACAGACCTTAATTTATTTAGGGAGTGGGATTCTAACTGATGATACAAGAATGTCTTTCCATTGTCTTGTCAGGGAATTTATTTCTGTGGTTTTTAAAATATCCTCTCTGCTGTTCAAATAATAGGTAACACACTGTTTGCATTAAACTCCACTATTGCCATAACTCTGGGGTAGAAAACAATGGGAATATTATACACACTTCCATGTTTCCGCCAAGGAGCATGGAACATTCAAATCATATACCATTCCTTCAAAATATAACCAACTCAAAATGTTCAGTATCCAAGATCGTATTATGAGTGAATTTTATCCTGGGCTCAAAGTATTACACTTCTCTGTAGCAAAATAGCCTGAAACTTTTTGGTATATAAATACAGCGCCTCCAACCCTTAAGAAAGGAGATATAATTATACAGTAGTTATTGGGAAAAGAAAAATTATATTTATAAAATGGATTTCAGTGAAAGAAATCCACATGAAGCAGCAGGTTAATTTTTCATTACCATATCTCTAAGTCCTAAATAACATGTGGCTAAATATGATTTTTTAAAATCACCGATGAAATATTATTTATAAACTCCCCAGTGTGACAGTCCTTGATAAAAAAAAAAAAAAAAAAGGCCTCCTGATTGTGAATGAACAAATGGATGGATATTGAGATGAAAGTCGGTGACCAAGGCAGCTCCTGATTATTCTAAGCCTTGCTGAAGGATTACAAGTAAATGTAGAGGCTCAGATGTCCCAAGGATCACTTCAATTATCACAATCTATCACAATTAATATCTTCAATTATAACTTAATTGAAATGTCACTTCAATTATCACAATTATCACAATTATCACAATTAATAACTTTTGACTTCATTTAAGATTCTTTCCAGACTAAAATGTAAGTTGTGGTGGTATACTCCCAGTTTGGTTGAACCGGTAATAAAAAGAAGTCTCCGACAATCAGCTGAGAGGAAGAAAAAAAGCCTCAGAAGATCCGCTGAGAGGAGAAAGAAGAGAAAAGCACAGAATCGGCCTCATGCACTTTTCTCTTGTTTATCCTCTCAGCTGATTGGCACTGCAGGCCTCAGCTGGTGTGTGGAAAGCTGCGCATGCATTAGGTGTATGTGTGTTAGGTGTGCGCGTATATGCGATCACTGAAGAAATAGTGGAACAGGTAGGATCGCACTGCTGCTGCTGTTCCGTCCGGAAAAGACGTGCAGTAGACCGGGTTCCAACAAATAACTCTCTATCAGTTAACAGCAAACAGTAACGAACATTGGCTCAAGCCGCAGCAGCCCTTTATATAGAGGCTTGCCTGCCGGCTTGTAGCCAATGACAGTCTTTTAACTTTGCCGCTTTGAACGCCTCCTTGGATTGGTTCCTAATGAACCAATCCTTTACTGGCCTTTCTGGCCAATCAGAAGAGACTACTTGGAACCTTCCAAGTTATACAGAACACCCCTCCCCCTTTAGTTCAGTCCTACGTGAGTGATGTAGTCGCGCAGGTAGGTGGAGCTTCTTCTGGTCCTAGTTGACCTGCGCAGCTCATTCTCACCTAGGACTTCAAGTGGTTTGGTTGGAATTGCTGTCTCTCCGGCTTGTCTCCATGGAACTGCCTGGAAGGGTGAGTCAGCATTGCCGCTACCACTTGAGTTGCTCAGGCCGGTGGTTTTGCCGCTCCCTCCTGGTTCAACCGGGTTGGTTGAGCTGGCCTGACTTGCCCCTTCCAGGACGGCTTTCCTTTCGCTTGGACTACCTCCGATGGTTTCATCTAACCGTAAGTGCTCTTTTTGGTTGGTTAGATGTTCTAGATTTAATTTCAATGGTTCATTTTCACACCCTTTTGTATTTGTTTGTGTTTCCCCCCCCCTCCTTGGTTTTGTTTTCATCGATTTTTATTATTTGAGGTTGCATGGTCATTTTACGCTCGATGTTTTGGGAATGAAGCTGGTCTATGTGCCGCTTCCATTCTCTTCCATCATCCACGGTTAGTTGGTAGGACTGGGGGCCTGTTATTTGTGTGATAGTGGCTGGAAGCCAGAGAGGGTCCGTGGTAAAATTCTTTGCTTAGACTAGGTCACCGATTTCAAAAGTGCGGTATTGGCTGGACGAGTCGAGGGGTTTCTCACAAGTGTAATTTGGGTGCAGTCTATCTAAATGGGATCTAAGTTTCCTTCCCATTAACAATTCTGCCCGGCTCTTGTTTGTTGTACTACTGTGATGTGTTGTAGTGTAAATAATAGGTTCAGCTTGTCTTGGACTATCCCCATGGTCCATTTTTTCTAGGCCTTCTTTACTAAACTTGACCATTCGTTCGGCCCTACTATTCGCCGCTGGGTGGGCCGGCGTGGTTAGTGCATGGCGTATACCCAGGGATACTAAGTACTGTTCGAATTGTATAGCCGTTAGTTGTGGCCCGTTGTCGGATACCAATACATCAGGTAAACCATGAGTTGCAAACAATTAGTTTAGCTGTTTTATAACAGCATTGATTGTTGTGGATGACATAACTATAACCTCCAACCAATTTGAATATGCATCTATGACTATTAAGAACATGTTGCCCCTGGTTGGTCCTGCAAAATCAATATGGATTCAAGACCAAGGGCCTCATGGGGTCTCCCAGTCCCGTATGGGCGCTTGCGGTGGTGTAGGTCTAGCTCTCTGACACTTATGGCATGTTGCAACCCAGCGTTCAATATCCTTGTCTATACCAGGCCACCAGACATAGCTCCTGGCCAGGCTTTTCATTTTTACTATGCCTGGGTGGCCCTCATGCAGCATACCCAACACCTCTTCCTGCAGTCTGGATGGAATTACCACCCGATCTCCCCACAATAAGCATCCCTTTTGTAATGACAGTTCAGTTTGTCTAGTCCAAAAAGGTTTAAATCCTTCAGTCTTTTGGCTTTCTGGCCAGCCTTTACCTACCAAAGTCAAAACGCGGGCAGTTACTGGGTCTTTCACCGTGGCTCTGGCAACATCATTTTCAGACAATGGAAGTTCAGGGCAGGTCTCTACTTGTAGGGCGGTGGTGGTTGGAGCCGGTTCGTCCTCTATGGTTGGTAATGGTGCTCGGCTTAAAGCGTCTGCATGGGTGATTTGTTTCCCGGGTCAATGCAGCAAGGTATATGAATAGGCAGCCAGGAATTCTGACCACCTAGTCATCCATGGGGATAGAATGTTCAGTGTGGGTTTGTTCCTCGCCAAAATCCTCAGTAACGGTTTATGGTCAGTCACAATGGAAAATGTCCTCCCATAGAGGTATTCGTGAAAATGTTTAACTCCGGTGACGATTGCCAGGGCCTCCCTGTCTAGCTGGCTATAGTTGCATTCTGCTTTGGAGAGTGTTTTCGAGTTAAAGGCTGAGGCATCGCTCTCCCAGAGGGCTCCCCACGAACTGCCGAATGGGTTTGAGGAAAGACATGACACACGTTTTCTCCTCAGGGTGAGCAAGCCCCGAACTAGCTCAAGACAAGCTCTTTTATTGAGGTTTGGGTGGATTACAAAATATCAGAAGGCAAGCATGTGATCCTGATTGACCATACTCAAACTGACACATTGGGTTGAATACACATATATGGCAACTATGTTTTGCAAACACAGTTGAGTGGGATGGATATCCATATTTGGGTGTCAGTAGATGTCTTCTATGCGTAAAAAGTAGTTTCTACATCATGTCCAGTATTTTTCGGACAGGCCCTGTGGTTTAGCGTTTCTGAGCAGTTTGCAACAGCAGGTGTGGTCACATTTCTCCAGAGCTTTTCTGTTGCAGAATGTTATATGCAGCGGGGTAGTTCGTGGTTGGAACAGGATATGGACAAACAATATAGCTATAGCTTATTCAAAAGATTATGTGGCTAATGCAAGGCAAAACTATCTGATCATTGCAGTAATATTTCTCCACAAAAGGCGACGGGTGCCACTCTCCCGTCAGGTAATTGGTGGCTCAGGATGGCACCGACACCAAAAGGTGAGGTGTCACAGGTGACCGTCAATGGAAGTGTGTTACTAAACTGAATAAGAACGGTGTCTGAGGTTAATAAGTCTTTTATGCCTTGGAATGCTTTTTGTTCTTTATGACCCCAAGTCCAGACAGTTTTTTTATCCAGCAAACGGTGTTATGGTTCTGCTATTGTTGCTTTGTCAGAGAGGAATACGTTATAAAAGTTGATCAGACCCAAGAATGCCTGTAAGTCCATTTTATTTTTTGGCCTGGGCGCGTCTTTAATTGCTTTGACTTTTTTGTCTGTTGGGTGAATACCCTGTTTGTCAATTAAATACCCTAAAAATTCGACGCGGTCAGTAGCCAGGCAGCATTTTTCCTTTTTTACTTTTAGGCGGATTCTCTAAATTTGGTTAGCACTTCTCTTAGTCTTGCTTCTAATTGGGTTGTGTTTTTTGCTGAAATTAGAACGTCATCAAAGTATGGAATGACCCCTTTTATCCAGTTTAATAGGCATTCCATGAGGCTTTGGAAAACGCCTGGGGCAACGCTTACTCCGAATTGAAGCCTGTTACATTTGAATGCCCCTCTATGTGTTACTATTGTTTGTGCTTCAGCTGTTATTGGGTCTACTGGAAGCTGCTGATAAGCCTGAGCCAAATCGAGTTTCGCAAAAAATTTTCCTCCCCCAAGTGAGCGCAGTAAGTGCTGTACGACTGGTACCGGGTATGCGCTTTCCTGTAGTGCATGGTTCAGGGTAACCTTGGAGTTTCCGCAGATGCGCACAGACCCGTCAGGTTTTACAGGTGTTACTATTGGAGTCTCCCACCTAGCATGGTCAATTGGTTCTATGACCCCTTGTGCAATCAGTTTGTTTAATTGATCATCTATTTTGGGCTTTAATGCAAAGGGGACTCGTCTGGCTTTTAACCTTCTTGGTGCTATCTGGGGATCTAA
The DNA here is from genome assembly GCA_015471245.1 of Laticauda colubrina. NCBI lineage: Eukaryota > Metazoa > Chordata > Lepidosauria > Squamata > Elapidae > Laticauda > Laticauda colubrina. Next base: position 72,727,009 of record BLBF01000002.1, read on the forward strand.
GCTAAAGGTATTTGGGGTCCCCCGGTACCTGCCTAGAGTGGCATCGAAGACGTCCTGGAATTCGTGTAGCAGATTCTCTTCCTAATCACTTGCGGCTATTCGGCTTACTCCGGTCATCCCAATGGCCAATGGTGCGAACCATTCGATGCCCAGGAGGCTGGGATGGTCTTGGTCGACTATAGTCAGTGGCAAGACTTCGGCATGTTGTTTGGAAGTGACTTTGAAGTGTCCTAGACCTACCACGGGAATTCTATTTCCCTGGTAGTCTTTGAGAATTAATTTTTGTTTCTTGAGTTCTTTTTGTTTTATGTTTGGAACCAACCGTCTGATTGTGTTCCAAGACACCATTGATAGGAAAGATCCTGAATCAACCTCCATTTCACAGGGGCTTCCTTCAATAGTCACTACAATTTTGACTTTTCTCCCGCTTTCCGTCTGTGTGCTTCTGATAGTGACAGTCTGGTGAGTTTTTTCTTGGTTGCTGGTTCCCTTGCTGTGCTCCCATTTTATATCGGCTTGCCTCGGGTCAGTTCTTTGTGGGGAATTACCATGTCTGCTGGACTGCTGTTCTTACAATTGTGGCAGACTCTTTCAATGTGTCCCCTCTTCTTGCAAGCCCAACAGATGGCATCAAAGAACCTACACTCGGCTCGGGGGTGGTTTCCTCCACAGCCAGCGCATTCCCACCAATTTCTTCTTCTTTCACGCCTTTTTTGGTTCACGTACAGGCAATGGATCTCATCGTCATCTTCTTCCATTTCTGATGACTCATCTAGGTCTTTGTGGTGTGTGGTTGTGGGAGCTTGCTTCTTCCCTCTGGGTAGGGTCATTGTGTCAGTATTGGCATTCATCAGTTTCATTGTGGCCGCTGATTTCTTCGTGGCTTCTGTGGCAGTGTCTTCCACGATTGCTTCTGCCACAGTTATGTTAGGTCTGTTTAATAGTTTGCTTTGTAAAGTAGAGTCCTTTAGACCTAACACGACACGATCTCGCATAGCCTCATCCATACTCTGGAACTCGCAGGCTCCTCCCAGATGGCGGAGAACTGCCACAAAATCTGCAATGGTCTCGTCTTCCCTCTGGTCTCTTTTATAAAACTCGTGTCTCTTAATAAGATTTGAGACAACCGGCGTGTAGTGAGCCTTTAGCATTCCGTTAAGTTCAGACCAGGTCATCTGTTTCACATCTCTGGGCTTTGCCAATGCCTTTGCCATTTTGAACACAACTGGCCCACAATGTGTTAGGAAGACAACCCTCTTTCGCTGATCTAAAGTTTCCTCCATTTCATTGCTCTCCAGAAACATCAGGAAGCGATCAATATAAGACTCCCAATCTTCTTCATTGGGGTTAAAAGGTGCAGGCGGTGTGTTGCTATCAGCCATTTCATCTAGCGTGGTTGTGTTCTTGCCGCGTGCTCGGTCTCCGCTTTAGGATGATTCCCACCTTCATCGCCAGTGTTCCATCCAGAAAAGATGCGCTGTAGACTGGGTTCTAACAAATAACTCTTCATTAGTTAACAGCAAACAGTAACGGAACATTGGCTCAAGCCGTGGCAGCCCTTTATATAGAGGCTTGCCTGCCAGCTTGTAGCCAGTAACAGTCTTTTAACTTTGCCACCTTTGAGCGGCTCCTTGGATTGGTTCCAAATGAATCAATCCTTTACTGGCCTTTCTGGCCAATCAGAAGAGACTACTTGGAACCTTCCAAGTTATACAGAACAGCTGCACTATCCAAATGAACCACCTAACCAAAACAAAACTTCCAGCCATTCAGAGTAAAGCTGGTCTTCCCTTGACTGGGTGACCTTCTCCAAGATTCTCATCAGTGAGGTTGCTAGCCAGGACAAGAAAAAAAGGCATTTTTGGCTTATTTGAGAAGGCTGATGTATATAAAGGAGGATCATGTCTGCATCTAAACTCATGTAATGTGCAAGGAAAACAAATCCTATCTGGTTTTTAGAATGGAGACCACCTAAATCTATATTGGATTTTAATTTTAAACAGTGTTGAAAGAGATATCCATCTGGTTCAATTCCAACCAAGGAGAAAGACACTGGAAACATGGAGGCTGATTGGAAAGATGGTTTATTGATGGACATGACCACATGCATTTGAGGTCCTGAGCAGCTGACCACATGGAGTTGAGAGAGATGGGTATTTATACCCTCTCTTGGCCTTGCCCTTGAGCTTCCTGTTCCTGTGCAATTCTATTGGCTGTTGTAGGGGTCATAGATAACTTGGTAGGTTATCTGAGTTAAATTTGATTCTCTGAGATGATGCAATGAGGAGGCTTGTTTCCTGAAAGGGTGTTGGGGAATTGTTATTGTGTTTTAATGGCTTTCCTGGTTTGGAACTTGAATGAGGGCTGATCCTCCCATTCTACCCAATTCTGCCTTTGTTCTAAACATCCTGTCTTGAATGGATTACCAGATCTGCATTTCTAGAAGGTGGCCTCAGTTTAGTATCTGCTTGAGGACAGGGAACTGTGGCTCTGAGTTTCTGTCTCCCTTTAAGATTTTTATTTCTCTTTTAGGGGATATATAATATTCTGCCTTCTAAATATTTCTCAATATTTTTTTTTCATTTTTCTAGGAGAGGGCTGGGTGCTAACTTTCTTCAACAGATAAACGGGCAAGTGACAGCTCTTACCAATGTCTGCTTAGATGGGATTGAAAGAAGTTGTAGATTTGAGTCTTTCCAAAGAAGAAAAGGAACTAGCAAAAGTCACCTTGAGCCTCTCTGCTCCTTGTCCAGTGACCGCATAACTTCACAACACTTAAGTGCCTACAGTCAGTAGTGTTAGAATGCAAAACCAAAGTTCAGCATTAGTGGATCTGGAAAGAGGCATCAATTTAAAATAAATCATTGTGACACAAGAAAAGGGTGACACTATACCAAATTGGGTAGAGAGAATTGGAATGGCAGTGTAAATGGGAACAATGGACCTACAGACAAATAGGCTTAATAATATGTTATTGCAATGACATTTAGCACAGTAACTAGGACATGACACAGAGGCATAGACCCATTTCATTTGCCTTTGCTATGATGTTACTATGGCTGTGTAAGCTCATAAGCCTCTATGCATTATTGCAATTATGTTCATCTTTACATATTCAGAAATGTATACCTAATTATCTGAAATATTTAACTGCTTAGTACATTAAAATAATGAAATAATAGAACTAATAGAGGAGAACATTTGTAGCTCAGGGTTGATGTGAAGGATCCTTGGTGATCTCTGGGCTTCCTTGTTTTCATTACCCAAACTAGGTAATATCATCAATGGAAAAGCAGAGAATACATATACACACACACGCGTGCGCGCACGCACACACACACACACACAGACACACATTGGTTTTACAAAGGTTTAGGTTGATCTACTGCATTATCTTTGTTTGGATTTAGACAGATTATCCCCATTCCTTCAAATATCCTACACCTGTCATAATGCATATCAGGATACTTGGCTCAATGTTAAAGAGTTCTAAGTGAATATTGAACTATATATTAAATAGACAGGCAGAATAATGTTAGTATAGATAAATGACATGTACAACATATCTAGCAGCTATTTAGTTAGATTAATTAGATCAATATAATTAGTAGTGCTATATTATGTTATCTGGACTCAGCCTGCAAAGTACATTGCTTAATATAGTTTACAGCACTAAAAATTGCCTAACTCTGCATGCCACATCAACACTATCACACATCAATATAACCATGAACACACCATTAATAATAGGAGTTTATAGGACACTCAAGGGACACATAAAACACTATCCTTGCAAGAGAAAATTTTGATAATATTGCCTGCAAAATCATTTCCCTTGTCAAAAAGAGCTTATTTGAAATTTATACCAAACTGAAGGCTGGCTACGATTATATAGCAAATTAATTTAACAGTTTCGGCAACAGAGATAATGAGCAAAACAGAATAAGTTAAGATTGTTTGTCAGTGAACAGACCATCCATTAAAAGTCTACTGATACAACATTCTCAGAAAAAAAAAAATCACAGTTGGATCTTTCATATGTTGCTGACCCTTGGACATGGAACATGGATTAGATCCATGAGTTATTACATTAATGTCCTCTGGTTGTAGCTTAAATAAATAGCTGGAACTTTAGAAAAATACCCTTTTGGGTAGATAAAATATCCTGTGCATAAATAACATTACCCAAGATGCCCCTAATGGTCTCAAGACAGGTTGCACAAATTGTCATAATTGTGTTCCACCACATGCAGCAGGAATAAGTACAAGTACTCCTGAACTTACAACAATTCGTTTAGTGACCATTCAAAGTTACAGTGGCATAGAAAAAAAAGACTTTTGACCATTTTTCACACTTACAACTATTGCTGCATCTCCATTGTCAGGTGATCAAAATTCAACCACTTGGCAACTGACTCATATTTATGACAGTTGCAATGTCCTGTTTCAATGTCATGATCATCTTTTGTGATCTTCTGCCAAGCAATGTCAATGGTGAAACCAGGTTCCCTTAATTTAAAGCATTACTAAATTAACAACTGCAGTGATTCTCTTAATAAGTGTGGCAAGAATGGTCAAGAAATGGAGTAAAATTCACGTAAAAAACATTTCACTTAGCAACAGAAATTTTGGGCTCAATTGTAGTCATAAGTCTAGGACTACCTATATACTAAGTTATTAAATCAGTGACTCCAGACTAAAATCTATCTATTTCCATCTTGGTATTTGTGTCATTTATGGTTGATGAATTTATTTTTCTGACTTTTTTTTTCATTTTGGATCAAGATAAAACCAAATCCACAGCTTATTGCTAGTATGTAAGTTCTTACTGAATTGCATCTTGTAGGCTGGACTGTTGAATCTACTGAGTAATTTGTTGTATTTTTTGTCCTATATATTTTATTACTTATGCTATATTCCTATATCGTAGTTTAATATCAATAATAAATAGAGTTTTTATAATTAGATCTTTATAATTAGATGCAGCTTTATCTTCAGCTTTGTATTAGTAATTCTGCTATTAATCTGTTATTCTGTATCTTAAATTTTTGTTCCTGAACAAGATGTGATTATATATATTTTATATTGATTCATGGCCAAAATAAAAACAAAATGATTACGATGAAGCTTGAGGTGCAAGTTATATCAAGATTGCCATGTATTAAATATCTGGGTCTGAGAATTGATTTTCAGAACATGTTAATAACTCAGCTTTAGGTATTTTTCCTTTCCTTTCCTTTCCTTTCCTTTCCTTTCCTTTCCTTTCCTT
>BLBF01000002.1:72732491-72795070 GCA_015471245.1 Laticauda colubrina
ACAGTTAAAGCTGCATACACTCTAACATACACTAACTATGATTCATATTTATTATTTCACCTAAACCAGTTAGGGTAAACAATGTTATCCCTAACACATATATTATTCTAGATCTATCTATCTATTATCTACCTATCAAATCTATCCATCTATCACCTCTATAAAGCATCATCTAAAGAAGACTACAGAATCTTAGTTTTAAAAAGTCCTGATATATTTGATCAAGAGACAAAACTCTTGAACTAAAAAAATTGGCTGTGCAAGTAATCTTTTCTTTTCCCCTTAGTATCTCATGGAAATCCATCAAATTCGAACAGAGAACCCTAGGTTTCCATGGAACATAATTTGAAGAACCTTGATTTAAACTATACACGGAGATATAAATCAGTCAAAGAAAAAAGAAGAAACAAAAGAATTTTTAATAGGATGGTTGGTGTGTATGTTTTGCTGCACTTTTTTTTGGGAAAGGTGAGAATAGAAACAAGAAGCGACAAGCGAGGAGCAGAAGAAGCATTGCAAAGTTAATGATAGAGGCACGGACTATCTGTGAAGAACAGAAAAAATGTGCCTCCATTTCATATGAAAATATAACCAGTGGGATTGATTTTGGGAGCTTTTAACATTGCCTAGACTTTTTTTTAAAAAATATTTGTTTCTAGAAATATCTTGATTAAGTAATCACTAAAAATGACCCTTTGGTTTGGCATTCTGAATATTTGTTTGCTACAAAGAGAGATTTTCAGCTCCAGTTTCACTACGTGTGAAACTGGTTGGTCCTAGTTCCTTCAGTAGCAGTTTTCTTTTTTGACTTTCCATGAGAGCTCCATTCAGCTGGAAAACAAACTTGTGATTTAGTGATACTGAGTTTCCAACTTCAACATACTATCCTGGATTGGATCCTTATATCTTAGTTAATTCTTTATCCTAAATTGCTTAGATTACATCTTGTCTTACAATAAGAATATTGAAAGTATTATTTCAGAAAATCTAAAAGGACATGTGAAAGAGAGTCTGGCCTGAATGATTTATGCTTCCCTCATCTTGTGTTTAAATTATTTAACATACTCTTCATGGGGTTGACTTGAAAAAGTGTTTAATTAGTTAGTTAAGAACCTTTTCATACACATGGGGTGCTCCAAGATGGCTTTCCTGCCCATGTATCCCATAATGACATCAATCTCAATAAGGTCTTTGGCAGCCGAGCCACTGATCTTCTGACTAAGGTGCTGCCCAAGAGAAAATCTTCTGGAAATGCAAGGCAAGCTACTTATCATTAGTGGGAACTCACTTTGTCTCACTTCTTGGTTGCTTGGATTCCCCTTTCCTTCCTGAAGTCAAAAATTACATGACATTTTGAAATTTCAAAGACCAAGATTCAACTGAAGCCAGATTTTTTTTGTTGGGATTAAAGGACAGACAGCTTGAAAGAAGACATAACATGCTTTTTTTATTTATGCAAATAAAGAAAGATTCTGAAATACTCACAATGGCTGATGGAATGCCCATTACAATGGCTGATGAAGATGATGGAATTAGCAGAGATGGTAATGTGAATAATGTGTTTTCTTAGAAAACTATACACTACTACATTTATTAGTGAGTGCAAAACCCTTACAAACTTTTTGTTGAAAAAATGATTTATGGATTTGATGATTAGAGAGAATAGATTACGGAAAGAAGAAAAGTATGTGTTCAGGGGGTGGGATTCTACCTAGTCAGACTGGTTCTATAGAACTGGTTGTTATGATTCTACACAGTTCAGAGAACTGGAAAATCGTGCCCCTGGATGGCCCCACCCCGCCCATTCACTCCTTACCTGGCATCCATGGTATCCAACTTGCCTGAATTGTGCCTTCACCGAATTTTTTGGTAAGTTGCTATTTTTCCTTTTTTTCCCCTGACCATCAGCTGTTCTGACTATTGGCTGTGCCAGGAGATTTAGATTAGCTAGAAAGCAGGAAATTGTTTGATTTCTTGCTTTCTAGATAAACTATAAGCAGAGCTGAATCTTCCTTAGGACTGAAACTTCTATTTTTCAGTGCAGACTCAGGTAGCAGATTGCAGAAAGATAGATCCCTGAGTGACTCTGTGAGCAACTCAATTTGCCTGCCTGCTTTTCCTGAAGTTGCTCTTTTTTAAAATAAAAAATGCAATATTTCCATAAATATTTATATTTACACACAATCCATGCCCAGCCAGTCACGTGACCACCAAGTCACACCCACAAATTAGACCATGCCCACAGAATGAGTTGTTAATAAATTTGAATCCCACCCCGATGTGTTCCTTTGTAGGGTTGCTGGAAGAGCACCAGTCAACCTTGGCAGCTAGTAGTAAGAACAGTCAAAGGATAGTACAGATTTGATTCTGTCATTTGGAAGAGGATGATTATACTCTAAAATTCAACTATGAGATTCCAGTCACTCCTGGGTTTTATTCTACTGTATGAAACATAACACAACTGCATTGGCTTCATATTTCTTCTCAATATATATTTCCTACAATGGCTCAGTAGGACTATAAAATCTTATACCCTTAGAAAGGACAGTTCAATGATTATTTTAAAATCAAATCTTTTTATTTTTACCACCTCAATTCTACAATTCCCTTCTGAAATAACTGAGACCGACGTCTTTTCTTGTTTGATTTCAGAAAGGCACCATTCAAGGGTATGTAATCGGTAATTACAAAATTACCGTTTTGTAATCCTCTGCCCAAATGTCTAGATATTTTTTTTATTAACTGTAGATCTTTTTTCTGATTATTTTGATTTCCTTCATAAGGCAAAGAATCAGATGGAATGAAGAAAACAGGGAAAAAACTTAGCAAATGTTGAAATCAGGACATCATCCTGATCGTAAGGGAAAATACAGATTTATATGGAAGAATTAAGTTACTGTATGCATACTAGCTGTTTCATATCATGCTTGGATAAATTGGGGACCAGTGAAACACATAATGGAAATGGCATCTGAAAGGAGGATCAAACTGGTCAGTCTGATGAAAGCAGCATGGTTTTGTTGCAATATAAGCCTTGACCCTTTGTACATACATCAGAATGTTGCATGTATGTCTCAAAGGGCAGAGTTCACAGCATGATGGCACAATGCTTCTTTCTTCATTCTGACAAAAGCAGCTATGTACACATGTAGCTTGTGCATGAGTCCTGTAGGGACAAATAGATTTTACATTTTTCAAAATGGATGGGAGTCAGCCATGACCTGACACCTACATGACATCCGAAAGAGTCTAATCCATTTAATGCTATACAAATGGTATCTAATGCCTCTTGGGAACTGGCAGATCTAAGCGGAATATTGAGTAACTAAATTGTTGGACAACTTAATAGCTGCTGATCCATTCTGTACCATCCCTCAGGATTTTGCAAATGTTTTCCCCAATCCCAGTTCATCAAAAATGTAATATACTACTTGGAGTATTTGGGTGTTCCAGAATTCTGCTTCACTACCAGGAGATAATATTTCTGATTTCAGCTATCTATTGATTTATTGTCTATTTAAATAGTTCATGAGCAACGATATAGACCCAGATCAAAATGATAAGCTACTTGTGTTAAGTGGCCCTCAAAGTGTGTTTGTTTATCACATGACTCAATCATAAATCAATATACAGGTACCTATAGCTTAACAAACCTTAGCACTGTTAAGTGGGAAATATTAGTACTCTTGGGTTGCAAAGAGAAGAGACAAGACTGGACAATTTGTCTCCTAACTATTCCCACACCCTTTGGAATGTTCAAGTGCTTCTTACAATCTTGTACACATCAAAAGCAATGCTATTGTACTATTGCCTGGGCTGAGAATTGCAGGCATACTATGCAAGCAGCTTAAAATACTCTCTTGAAAGCCCCTCTCCAATATCTTCACTCAGTGAAGGTCAAGCAATTTCTGTAGAAAATCTTTCCTTTGGCTGACCTTTTCCTGTTACCAACACAATTGTATTGCTCTTGATGTACACAGGAGCAAGCAATTTACTTTCTTAAAACCCTTCTCCTGTTTCTTTGTGAGGGTGAAAGGGGAAGTGGTCAGATAAAGGACATACTGTCTACAGAAATCACTTGGTTGTTTTTCTCCCTACTTCTTGTTTGATCCCAGAGATTGAAAAGAAAGAGGTTTTAAGAGAGTATTGAAAGCTGTTGTATAGTGCACCCATGGCTCCTAGCTGATCACACAGATGCCAGTGTGATTGTATAGAAAAGCAAACAGCTTACTTGCTTGCAATCCTTTTCTCTCCAATATCTCTGGTCTGCAAGGTCAGGTGGGAAAAGAAAAAAAACACACAAAGCTCAGGTACAGGCTAATATATACTGACTGTAATGGTGATCAGAAGCATGGGGATGCTATGGCCTGTAAAGTTATGTTTCAAAACATTGTTGTAACTTTGAATAGTTGTTGAACAAAAAGTGAAGACTACCTGTAGAATAGGAGTGTCAAACTCAAGGATGCTTGGATCTGGCCATGGGGCCACCCTGGTAACAGTGAAGGACCGGCCTCCCCAAGCTCTATTATTAGTGGCAGAGGGCTGCAGGAGGCCATCACAGCTGAAAACAGAGCCTGGGCAGGCTGCGCACAGCCTCCTTGGGCTCCATTTTCACTGGCAGAAGGCTGCAGGAAGCTGTCATAGCCAAAAACAGAGCCTCAGCAAGTGACATCGAGCTGGCCATGCCCACCCTGGCCCTCCTGAGGTCAAACACAATTCTAATGCAGTGTTAAATGAAATTGAGTTTGACACTTTTTGCTGTAGAACCAATTTATTTACATATTTTGAATGCTCCAATAATTCATTCTACAGAATATATGTACTAAATATCATTTCCTCTATACATCATTCTGTTTGACTCCAAATTTGAACATACAACAGGTAGACCAACAAAACACCCACAAACACAAACATTTCTATAGCATTCAATATGCTTTGAAATCAATCCTGACACCTTGCAACCAGTGGTGGGATTCAAATTTTTTTTACTACCAGTTCTGTAGACATGGTGTATTGGGTGTGGCATGGCTTGGTGGGTGTGTCAGGGGAAGGATACTGCAAAATCCCCATTCCATCCCCATTCCTGGGGGAAGGTTACTCCAAGGTGCCATTTCCTCCCCACTCCACTAACTTGCTTTCCAACCCCGTTCGCTTGTGCAGGGCAAAAAAAGAAGACCCATCTGATCAACTGGAACTTGGGAGGCAGAAAATAGATAGGGGTGAAGCCAGTCAGAGGTGGTATTTGCCAGTTCTCTGAACTACTCAAAATTTCTGCTACTAGTTCTCCAGAACTGGTCAGAACCTGCTGAATACCACTTCTGCTTGCAATTACATGAACAGGCCCATGCTGTTTTCTGGGCAATATTTTTCAGAAGTGGTTTGCCATTGATTTCTTCCCAGAGTTAAGAGAGGAAATGAATAACCCACCCAAAGCACCACCCAAATACCCACATATAAACACGTATCAGATTTTTCCTTATTGGGATAAGCAATGTTATACAGAGTACAAATACATTAATTTATTTTTTTGCAATTTGAAATGGAAAGTCCAAATACATTAATTTATTTTTGTAATTCGATATGGGACATTGTTTGTAGGTGATTTTTGTGCTGCTGTCAACAAGAAGAAACATTTGGAAAATCTGAGTGTGATTTTCACACAGCAATTCCTTTTTCTGCACCCTCAGAGAAGAGGGGAAAAAAGAAAGCTTAATTATCTATATTTAAATTACATGGAACAAAGTATAAGGTTAGAAGTGACTTCTGCACAGATTTTTGGCTTCATCCAGAGAACTTTTTTCAAGTCTATTGTCTCTCTATTGTGGGTGCTTTATAACACTTGACACCTTTTCAGTTCTTTAAAAGCACCTGTAAATGTTTAGTGAATTGCTTCTTTTTGTTCGGAAATTGCAGTAGATCATCTTGACTTTTAAAGGTTTTTCCTTTTTTTGGTCTTTCATACTTTGTTTATCCTTATGAGTGGATTTGTGTAGATTTACTGTGGGCAAAATCAACTTCCTAACTGCTGTTATTTTCTTAAGCATTCACCTGGGGCTTACTTCTTCATTACACTTTAAAGAGATGAGGATTGGAACTGCCTTAAACATTTTGGGGCTCATCTGCACTGTAAATGCTCTCATGGAGTTTCCACCTGACTATTGGTATTTATATACTTCTACATTTTTTATTTTTTTTTGCATCTGACTTTCAGCACAATGATTTTCACAGTCAACTCCATTTCCCAATTTTCAGTGGGTTCCCAAGAGTTCTCAAGAACTCTGCCTACAATGAAAACTTGGCAAAAAAAAAAAGGTTGAAACTCCATCCAGACAATGTGGACTCTTTTTTGTTTACCGGATAACTGAAACAATGATGGGAAGGAGTCAATATAGTGACTAGGACCAACTTTTTGGAAGAACCAGTACCTGGAATACTAGTAGATACTAGAGGCAGTAGCTCAAAATAAAGGAAAAAATACTTTTTGATGTGGGAATGATTCTTGGCACTGATTGCTGATGGAAACATTATAAAATATAATGTGGGAGCCAGCTGGATTATTTTAGGAGACAACAAAAAGCTACCTTTTTTTTCCAGATTGCAACTTCTTCACAAAGTTATGAAGACTTGTATTTCTTCTCATCTTCATAGGTCTGTTTTTAGTAGAGATCATGGTGTGCTGCCATTAATTTACAATATAAGTAGTAAGTTCTTATATGAGCATTTTATCATGTATACAGCATTGTTATTTCATGTATTCAGATCGTCATAACAGTAGCAATACTAAGGTTTATCATATACCCTGCAGGGCTTGCATCTAATGGGCACTTGGATTGCAGCTGGACAGTCATTTGAATGCTCCTGCACTTGCATGCATTTCCTTTCAGTATAGTAATGGAAGGAGAGGGAAAATGTGCTCATTTAGCACATACTGAATGGCCAGCCTAGCAATAGAAACTTGTTCTGTGACCAGGTGTTCTGTGTTTCAGTTGGGCACTGTCCCCTTGGCTGAATTTACTTTCATGTGAATGTCTTATCTTTGTTTTCATGAGAAGGATGAGCAGCAAAGAATTCTAATAATAGCTGTTCTGTATGGTAAAACAGCCTTGCCAAGACAGCTGTTACATGAGCATTTTCCCCCAAACCACAGTATCATATTATGTGCAATATACAATGGCAGTTCAAGAAATAATGGAACAAACTTTTAAAAACTGAATGAATAAGAATATTGACTGGGATATTTAAAACAGCCAAGTCCATGAAATGTTCATGCTAGGCTGTTTTTAATACAAAACTAAAACTTCATATTTAAGATATGGGATAAACTGCTCGTATTTGATTAGGGTTTTTTTTTCCTCTATAGAAACTGTGCTAAAGCTAATGTGGTTCGTATGGAAATGTTTCCAAAAACAACCTTCTTGACATAATAGCAAGAAGCAGAATGGGCAAATGGAATATTCTATAAGACAAGGAGAATTTTTAAAATACAGTGACACAATTAACCAAGGAATGACATATCAAGTATTATTGACAATGACTTGGGTTAATCAAAAATATGAGCCTTGATATCAGGATATCTTTTAAAATTCAGCATGTAGGAAAAGATGAGCCAATGATCAAAGCCCAAGTAGCAGGAAAAGAAAAACACAGCTAAAGTTACACTGAACATCTGCTTATGAATAGCTTGGGTTCTTTGCTCTGATTGCATGTTTAAAGTCCACTTTCCATAAATTATCTAATAATTGCATGTATAATATTTGTTTTGCATGCTAAGAGGGGAAAATAAAAATAAACAAGCTATTTTTTTTAGAGCTAATGCTAGTAGTCATGGTAATGCATGAAGCATTCAAGTACTTTTGAATAATAAAAATTATATCAAAGGGCATCTTTCTTTAGCAGAAAGAAATGGGCCAAATTCACCCACCACACACAAATATAGCTGTCAAAAAGTTCCCCTGGAAAAAAAAAAACCTTAGAGATGCTCTCAGGATCTCTCTGTCATTCTGAAGACAGCTATGTTTGACACTCTCTCCTTGTAATGATCAAAGATGAGAGCTTTCCAAGGAGTGAGAAACTACTTTGGTTATAATATAAAAGAGGCATCCTTTACTATCAGCAAACAATGGGTATATGCTGTCAGGCAACGCAGAAAATGTACAGCACAATGTAATTGCTTAATTAGCATGAATAAATTGAAAAATGTTGTGTTTTCTCTTAATGCATTTATATTTATATGACGAAAAGGAAACTTTTTTATTTTTATTTTTTGCGTTAGGAAAAGAACTATTCATCTAGTTCATGCTGCCTAGGAAGACGTAAAACAGAAAAGATAAATCAGATATTCCGCTGGTCACATTCTAGGAAAAGCTAAGGCATCTGATGGCTTTTTGCACTCCTTCAGTCTGATGCAACTTGCAGCTGCATTATTTGCTTTCTATTCCATGTTGATTTCATGTGACAACTCATACATCCATTGTATTATTTTTAAAATAATAATAACATTGGCACCCAAGCTCCAGATTTAAGGAAGGATATCTATAATAACTTAAGTTTAGATTGTGGCTACACTCTGAACCTAATGTAATGTAGTATAGATAAATCTTTGCTAATTAGCAAAAGAACAATATTTTTTGCTATTTTATTAAGAATACGTTGTGGAATTTTCCATCATGCAGAATAATTCCCAAATCCTTTTGAGTTCAATAAGATTAACTTCTAAATCATAGGAATATAACTTGTTTGGGTCCAGATATAGTTAATATTATTACTTCCCATGTATTTAATAATTCCCTTTTGCCACCTGAAAACTTATAAGATGTAAATTTGAGGGGTTATATCTAAAGCAATCACACAGACTGGAGGTGATAGTGGTGCTCTACCTGTGTGTGCATTATGATGTCACAATATTTTATCACCCCCTCCTAATCTATTCCTCCTAAAAAATGACTTTCAGGTCCTCACTGTATAAGTTGGTAAGTACTGCCTCACTCTTCCATACTTTGAAAATAGTGAATTCCTTGCTGAAACTGTTCCACTATTTCTCATCATCTCCATAAACTCTGGATTAATTATATTAGAATTGTCCATACTGGAGTATTTTAACTTTTATGAATATCATAATATTGACTGTGGATGGACCCAGTGTTATGTACAAATATGGAGAAGCAAGGAGTCCTCATTTTGAACAAGTTTATCAGCATTTTTTTTCTGTTTTGTGAAGTTAAAATCAGATATTGAGAGAACATCTGGTGGAAGAAGTGGAATATAAATGTACTATGAATAAATAAATAATATATGAACACACTTATGGTGTTGTTGCTGACTTTACATTACTTTGCTTATTTAACCAGCTACCTTAGGAAATGTTAGCAGTGGTGGAATCAATGAATAAGATCATGGTACAATAGCTACTAAGCATTTTATCAGGCTGACAATTGAACCTAAAATAAAATTAAAGCAAGATATAATGGAAAGAGCCAGTTTGCTGTGGAGATAAAGGGATCAGGCTAGAAACTAGGAGAGTATGACTTCTAGACCCACCTTAGTCATGAAGCCAACCGGGTGACCATGGCCAGTCATTCTCTCTGACCCTTAGGAAGCAGTAATGTCAAACCATGTCTGAAATCTTGCAAGGAGTTGTTAGGAATCAACACTAAGTTGAATGGGTACACACATGACACACACACAAAGGTATTAAGAATATCTGGTTTATGGCAGTCTAAGCTGCTAAAATAGTTTCCTACATATGATGTAGGAAAGACAGTCTTTTGTCATGGGTGTCACGAGAGTTATTGAAGATAAAAAAATAAAATTTTCACCCTGTGATTTAGAAATAAAGCTGAACAATCCTGTAGAGTTGGAGAACCATTCTCTACATCTGCTTCCAATTGATGTTTACCAAGACAGTATCCAAAAGATCACACAAGAGTATTTATAAGTACTGAAGGAAAACAAAGCTATTGGAGACAGAAAAAGAAAAGTCACATACACTCATGGCAATCTAAACAATGAACAAAGACAAAAGGGGGCATCTCTTGAGATGGAACACTAACCAATGATGCAATGGAACAGGAAGATACCAGTTTTAGAGCAACTTTATGGAAGTCATGTGTTTCAACCTTCATCACAGTCAGAAGATGAAAGAAGGACTGCTTAGGGATGACAATGATACAGGATAGCCAGACCATCTTCTTAGAAAGAGGAAAGAGAAGAGAAGAACGAGAAGGTGACATGATAGCAATGTTCCAATATTTGCGGGGCTGTCACTAAGAAGAGGGAGTCAGCCTATTTTCTGAGGCACCAGAAGGCAAGACAAAAAGCAATGGATGGAATCTGAACAAAGAAAGAAGAACGCTTAGAACTAAGGAGAAATTTCCTGACAGTAAGAATAATAAATCAGCAGAACAGCTTGCATTCAGAAGATGTGGGTGCTCCAACCCTGGAAGCTTTTAAGAAGAGATTGGACAGCCATTTATCTAAAATAGTATGGAGTCTCCTAGTTGAGCATGGGGTTGGACTAGAAGGCCTCCAAGATCTTTCCAACTCTGTTATTCTGTGTTCTGTAAACTTCCTGCACTGTATATATATTTACTGATCTCAGAAAAGTATTATTCTAATATTAAGCACTGCAAAGGAAGGCAAGAAGGAAATAAAAAAATTTGAATGGCACTTCGAAAAACAATTTCAAGGCTAAAACAGCCTAGAGAGTCAAGTGGACAAAGATCACAATAGTCAATAAGGCTTGATTAACCATGCACATTATGCCACCTGTCAAAATTAAATTTTGTAATTCCAGATTACTTATTACTACCTGTGGAGAGCACCGACTGTTCCAAGTACAATCTCCAAATGCACAAATGTAAACCAGGTTTTTTTTCTTTTTTTCAAGCAGACAAGTTGCAAGAGTTCAGTGATTCAAAAGTAAGCTTGACAGAGTCAAATATTGGCTAGCCCTGGAATGTGATGCCCAGTCCTTGAGAACAGATGGCTTAATATATGACAATAAATTTCATATCAGAATAGCAATGCCATTCTTCAGATGAGCATGTTTTTTAAGCCTGGAACAACATTTTCACCTCTAATACATAAAAGCAATAATTTTCAAATTCTGAGAAATCTTTGTCTACAGAACTTAGGGGAAAATCCTTTCCTGCTCTAATTCTTTTGTGTTTTTGCTGCTATTTAAAATACACTATTTTTGGATAATAATAAAATGAGGAGAAAGGTATTTCTTTCCCCAGGATTTCTGAAAATCTGGAGAAAGCAATGTTTACTGCCTTATGCTAGAAACTGGAGTTATAAATAAACATATTTGTAGCTATCTGCTTTTTTGATGTCCTGTTTTTTGGTAAGCATACTGACTATTAAGGGAAAATGAGAAACTGCAATAACTTATAGCTAAATGAACTATTGTATTTCTGAAACTGAGTTTTCATTAGGACCTCTCTACAGGGAGACCTTGTCTTATGATTGGTTACTTAGCAACCATTCAAACTTACAACAAACATCTCCAGAGCTACAACCCAGTTCCAATGGGCCATTCCCCCCTGCAACCATGTCACTGCATTTTGGGTGTTTGGTAACAAGCTTGCAATCTGCAGTGTCCCGCGATCACATGTGCATGATTTTCAGCAGTTTACTTTTAGTTTTTTGCAAAAAAATGCCCATTAAGTAAAATCGGTTTATTTAACAACTGTGGCATTTGTTTAATGACTGTGATATTCACTTAGCAATGGCTGCAAAAATGTTAGTAAATCAGGCAAAGTCACATGATGACCTGCTTAATGATTGCCATGACTTATGACTGTAATGCTCCATTTTTATTGTAAGTCAACAGAATTTATAATGCAGCCATGTCAGAAAGAAAGAAAAAACAATTACTTCCATTCTTCATTTTTTTTCATAATTCTTTTAATAGTTGCTTGTCTCCAGTCACAATTTCACTTCAATGATAGTGATAGTGTTGTTGTTGATGATGATAATGATAGAAACACAATTCTAGGATCAAGAGTGGGAAGCAGAGGTAGTATTCAGAAGGTTCTGAGCAGTCCTGGAGAACTGGTAGTGGGAATTTTGAATAGTTTGGAGAACTAGCAAATCCCACCTACAACCAGAGATTTTACAGTATGCTTCCCTGCCACGCCCACCATGCCACGCTCACAGAACCAAAAATTTTTTGAATCCCACCACTGATGGGAAGGTACATGATAGAAGGGCAAGACTATCTAGAAGGGAATTTGTGCTGCAGAGAATCAAACACAACAGGATTACTTAAATTCTCTCTATCCAACTATTGCTATCTGCCTTCAAATGTCAACGAAAATCCAAGCTTAAATTCTTAAGGCTTGACATTGAAACAATTGAAAGTTCCATTCATAGAAATACTGAGAAAAAAAAAACTGGGTGGACCATAATTCAAGGAGAACAAAAATAGCAAGTACATTCATAATATTTTTCATGAAGAGCTTATCTCAGGCATATAGGCAATAATAATCCAGTCATGAAGCTTAAAGTAATCAATTATTCTATGTGTATACATTAAGTAGCCCTCCCACTTATACTGTCTGTCCCTTTTTCCAAAGCAAAGGTGGAATGTTTTAAATGTGTAACCCTTCAGCCTTCAACAAAAATAATCCAGACCAAGCCACAAATCCTATTCTTTTTAACAACAGGAGCAGACAAGAAGCTGAATGATATTAGCTAGTCTCAAGGCACTGCCTTCATGCTATCCCTGTGATTCTTCTGTACATTGTTTTGCTTTGAGGGAAACCATTTGGCTAATGGAACAAATTCAAGCCCAGGAGGAATAAATTTTGATAAATAATCAAGAAACATCTCAGTGAGGCTTGTTATATAAACTCAGGATTTAGAGTGGTATTCAAAATTGCTTTCCCGTGGCTTGCTAAATTATTATGAGCAGGAAAGGGCTACGAGAAAATAAACGCTGAATTTTCAGTAAAGGATGTTAAATATACTCAAAATTCATGCCATAACCTTTAGTCAGCTATGGGCAAATGCACACCAACAATTTATGTAGGTTTAGGCTCTCTAATGTGTACCTGTCACATTTGCATTGTAGCACATGTATACATACTTCACCTCCTTTGATGTAAATGTCAGCACTTATGCTATCTAGACCAAACTCCCATCCACAACCCACCTTCCTGAATGGGAATTCCTCATCAATATGTCTGTATAGTTTGGAGGGTTTCACCCATATGCATCACTTTACCTAACTTGAATTGTATTTGCCCTTCAGTCAATCAGTCACCTAGTTTTAAAAAATTCTGGAACTGTTTACAGTTATTATTTTTTTTTTTTAACCATGCTAAGTATCTTGGTATCATCCACAAACCTGCCTAGCTAGCGAGCTGTTAAACTCTTAAGATCACTCATTCTTGACTTAAGCACTGGTCTCAGCATAGATCTTGAGGGGTTCTACTCTGACTTTTCTTCACTGGAAAAATTGCCCATTTATTCCTACTCCCCATTTTGGTTCGTGTTTTTAACCTATTTGCAATTCAGAAAAAAGGAAACATCCTTAGCCCACAGCTGTTTACATTTACTGAATGACCTTTTAATGGGGAATTTTTTTTCAAAATGTTTTTGTAAACCCAAGTGCACAATATGAATACATCACCTCAATTCACATGCCGATTGGCACTCTGCAAAAAGTCCAAAAGATTAGTGAGAGGGGGAGGAGCTGGCATCACGACGATACTGCATGCAATCTTGGAGGTCTGAGATTGCAGCTGATATCTTTGCCCCTGGACGGTTCAAATGGACCTATACCATCCCAAAGAGACGGTGATAGTGAAGGGCGCGTCCTGTAGATCCCAGGGATATCGCAAAGTCCCTGGTTGATCCAGGAGAAGCCCTTTTGCCAGTGGCAGAGAGGCAGCCATCAAAGCTGCTGAAGTTGGGACAGCTCCGAACGGAAGAGGCTGAAAGAGAAAATGTGTCAGTTTGGTGAGAATTGTTCTTTTATTATTCTAAGACTTAAAAGGACCTTAAAGGACACCCTAAGGGGAAAAAAAGAATCTGTAAAAGTTTTGACAGAACTGAATAAGTGGCTGCTTTTAAACAGAAGTGTCAAAGTAAGGTTTTGTTTTCTGTTTTTTTTTCTTATGGCTGGACTTCTATCGTGATTTGCACTTGCTAACTGGACTGGTTTTTTCTTTATTTATATCTATTTTTTCTTTTCTTTTTTGACTTTGTAATATTTTAGGTTAGAGGCTCCCTTTGGTTATTTTTATATATTTGTTTTTTATTCTTTTTAACTTTTATTACATTTTGTCTGGGAAAGGAGGGGGAGAGTGAGAGTAAAGAAACTTTGTAACACTGCCAACTAGAGGCTTGAAAATATTTTAGACAAAGCTGAGAAAGCAGAGAAAGAAAGCTTTGGAATTCTTTTTTCAAGGACATTGCTACGTGATAAGATAGAGGGAAGAGAACGGGAGAGTGTTATTGCAGGTGTTCTGGATTTCTATCAACAAATGAAACTTGGCTTTGAAGCTTGGAGAGAGTTATGACAAGAGCCTTGGATAACTAAATAAAGTGCAGTGTGTCTTTTTTATTTTTTTAAGTTGTGCTACCCCCCCTTTACCAACTGTACTGTTCATTTTTTTCTTTTTAAAACCTATATTTTTTGTAATATTTCCATTTTGGCTTAATATTTTAAAAGGAAAGCCTCAAAATTTTCTTTTTTTTTCTTTCTTCTTTGGAATTTTTTGTTTTTTGATCTATTCTTTTGGTCCACTTTTATACTTTTTTTTAATTTGAGAATTCTCAATTGGATTAAGGTGTTGAAGAACCTGAAGAATTATTCTTATTTTTTCAATTTTTTTTTGCTCTTTTTAAACCTTTTTATTTTTCTCCTTCCTTTCTACCTAATTATTGATTGGATTAAGGTTAAGAAGAGCCTGAAGAAATTTTTTCTCCTTTTTTTTATTATTATTGGGTTTTTCTCTCTACCATTTTTATTTTTCATTTTGGATTACAATTGGTTTAGGGTTAGGGTTTGTATTCGGGTTTAGAAGAACCTGAAGATCCCGAATTGTTTAAAATGAGTAGGAAGTTCATAGCTTCTGGCTCCTCAACTTCTACTTCCGCCTCCCCACCATCTGGAGGACAATGTCAAATTCAGACAATGTTAAAGCAAGACAAAGATCAAGAAAAAGTGACTCTACAGATGATTATGCAAGGAATCCAAGACCTTAAAATAAAATCAGACACCACTGAAAAGAGCATAGAAAATATTGAGCAAAGAACAGAGAATATTGAACAAAGAACAGGGAAAACTGATGAAAAGTTGGAGAATATTCAACAAATGATGGTGAAGTATGATGAGAGATTCCAAAAAATTGAAGAAGATAAACAAAGAGACAAGAGGATTGAAGATATTGATAGCAGATTAACAGTGGTTGAACAAGATAAAAGTGGGGTGCTGAAATGGAAGATGGACAGATCAGAATTCTATCTCAGATTTCAAAACATAGAGGAAGAAAAAGGACAAAATCTAGCTGAGATAATGATAAAAATACTGGCTGAAGCTTTGGAAATAACAGAAAAGAAGATGGATGGAGTAGATGAAGTATACCGAGTTTTTACAAGATATGCAATGAGAAATAACCTACCAAGAGAAGTTCATATCAGATTTACAAAAAAAGCCATTAAAATGTAAATATTACAAGTGGTAAGAGAGAAAACATTGAAATACAAAGGCAAGGAGATTGTGGTTTTAAAACAAATACCTAGAAGAGTGAGAGAGATGAGAAGACAATACCGGTTTCTGACTAAAATGCTATTGAAAAAAGAGGTGCATTATAGATGGCTAATCCCAGAAGGGTTAATGTTTACATGGCAAGAACAGAGACATAGAAGTGACTCAATCGAGAAAGCAGAATTATTTTATGTGGAATTTTTTGGAAGGAGAGAGGAGGAGGCAGAAAAAGAGATTTCACTAATTGAATTCCAAGATGACCAAATGGAGGCTGAAAAAGAAGAAGGCGCAGTAAGTGGATCGGTGGAGATTAAAGAACAACGTGAATCAAGATCTACGAGAGCTACCAAACCTAATTATAAAGCATAATCATGGAAGAGAAAAAACTGATTACAATGAATATAAATGGACTTAATTCAGCTGTTAAAAGAAGGAAAATCTTTCACAAATTAGAGAAACTAAAAATTGATATAATTTGTCTACAAGAAGTACATATTAAAAAGCAATATGAACAATATGATACAACCAAAATTAGGGAAAATATTTACTTCTTTGACTCAATGTAAGAAAAGAGGAGTGGTTTTATATATTAAAGAGACCATCTGAGCAAAATTGATTTATACTGATGAAGACGGAAGAGTATTAATGGTGGAAATAATGGACAACAATATGAAAACACTCTTGATTGCAATTTATGCTCTGACTGATTAACAAGAAGAATTTTATGAAAAATTACACATGAAAATAATTGAACTGGACTATGTCAATATAATTATGATGGGAGATTTCAATGGAATTGTAGACAATAAACTAGACTATATAGCAACAACAACAAAGCAAAATAGAAAGACTCTCTCCAAATCCTTTTTTAAAATGATAGATGAAATAAACTTAAAAGATATATGGAGAGAAAGAAATGTTAAAACCAAACAATACACTTTTTACTCAAATAGACATTTATCATGGTCCAGAATAGACATGATTTGGACTTCAACAGAACTAATATCTAATATTCAAGAAACAAATATCAAAACAAGTACTTGGGCAGATCACAATCCAGTGACAATTAAATGGAAAGGACAAAAAAGAAGATCAAGACGGACGTTAAATAATACTACTCTAAAGGAGAAGGATTTTATACAGCAGATGGAGAAAGAATTGGCTTTTTTCTTTAGAGAAAATAAAAAAGAAGACACTTCAATCCAGAATGTTTGGGACACAATGAAGGCATATGCTAGAGGCTTGATAATGGACTACAGAAGGAAAAGGAATATCAGGAAAAGGTAAGCCACGGAAGCTTTAGAAGATGAGTATAAAAGACTTGAAAAAGAACTACAGAAAACGCCACAGAAAAAAGACATTAAGCAAAAACTAGATACAATTAAACATAAAATGAGTTTAATAAAGAAAGAAGAATTTGCACAGAAAATTAGAAGTGCTAAACAGAATTATTTTGAGGATGCAAACAAACCAGGTAGATGGTTAGCATACAAAGGAAAGGAAGAAGAATCAAGGAAAATACCGCAGTTAATAGATGATCAAGGTCAAGTTTGCTATGGCAATAAAGAGAAGAAGGAAATCATTCGAGACTTTTATGGGAAAGTATATGAGCAAGAGAATATTGAGGAGGAAAGAGTTAAACAGTATTTACAGAATGCTAATCTACCAAAGATACCTAAAGAGATTGAAAAAATGTTAGAAAGCAATATAACCATGATGGAGTTAACTGAAGCACTTAAGAAAAAAAATAATGGGAAGACACCAGGCCCAGATGGACTTCTGGCAGAATTCTATGAAACATTACAAGAATCGTTGAACCTTCCATTGCTAAAAGTCATGAATGAAGTTATGTTAAAGAAGAAGACACCTAAAACATGGTCAGAAGCCTATATTACACTTATTCCAAAAGAAGAGACTGATCCATTACAAATTAAGAATTATAGACCTATCTCTTTATTAAATGCAGATTATAAAATTTTCACATCAATATTGGCAGAGAGACTCAAAAAATATTTAAATAGTTTTGTTCATCCTGACCAAAATGGATTTCTGCCAAAGAGACAAATTAAATATAATATGAGAGTAATATTGGACACTTTGGAATATTATGAGGCACACCCTGAAAAACAAATGGCTTTGATATTTTTAGATGCACAAAAGGCATTTGATAATGTGAACTGGAGATTCATGTTATTATTATTGGAACAGATGGGCTTCACCAGAAAATTTATTCAAGCAATACAAGCCATATATTATAAGCAAACGGCAAAGGTAATGATAGAGGGAGAATTAACAGACTCCATCAATATAAGAAAAGGTACAAGACAAGGTTGCCCACTGTCACCTTTGCTATTTATACTAACTTTGGAAGCATTAAATAGAAACATTAGAGACGAAAAGAGTATAAAAGGAATGAAAATTAAAAAGGAAGAATTTAAATTGCAAGCTTTTGCAGATGACTTGGCCTTTATTTGAGAAGACCCTCTGGAAACAGCACCAAAACTATTGGAAAAGATAGAGCCATATGGCACGGTGGCCAGCTTGAAAATAAACAAAGATAAGACAAAGATTTTGACAAAGAATATGCTATTAAGACAAAAAGAAGAATTGGCAGATGTATTGAAAATTCAAGTCACGAACAAGGTTAAGTATTTGGAGATACATTTGACAGCAAGATGTAGTACACTAAAAGAGAACAACTACACTAAACTAAAACAACAGATAGCACTTGATTTGATGAAATAGGAGAACCTACAACTGTCACTAAAAGGGAGAATTTCAACAATCAAAATGAATATTTTACCTAGAATTTTATATTTGTTTCAAACAATACCAATTAGGCTTGGAAAGGACTACTTTGAAGATTTAAACAAAATTGTGTTGAAATATATATGGCAAGGTAAGAAAGCGAGAATAAAGTTAAAACTTTTACAAGATGCTAGAATTAGAGGAGGATTTGGTCTGCCTAATTGGGAGTTGTACTATCAAGCTACAAACTTGACATGGGCTAAGAAATGGATAACATTAAGAAATACTAGATTGTTGCCATTAGAAGGACATGATCTGTTGTTGGGGTGGCATGCCTTTCTATGGTATAAGGGAACTAAAACACAGAGTTATTTTAGAAGACATCAAATACAGGAGTCTCTGTGGTTAAATTGGGAGAAGATTAAAAGACAATGTTATTTGAAAATTCCAGTCTGGTTATCGACTATTGAAGCATTTTTTTATCCTATAACATATAAGAAGGAACAAACAGTTAGACATGGGGAAATTTTGAATGAAAAGGGTGAACTTAAATCGATGCAAAAACTAGAGGAACAAGGTATAAAGATGAATTGGTTTTCTTACGTGCAAATACATTCAAGGTATGAAAAATATTTTAAAACAGAAGGTTTCCATAATAAATTGACTGATTTAGATAAGATTTTGACAGGTACTGATAAAAAGGTGATTAAAAAACTGTATGGATATTTACTAGAAATTAAACTAGAAGAAGAACAAGTTAAAGAAACAATGATTGCTTGGGGGAAGAATTTTGGATATGGGATTGATCTAGAGAAATGGCAAGCATTATGGTCTCAAAATTATAAAATGACAATGTCAACAGCATTTAAAGAAAATTTGTATAAGATGTTTTACAGGTGGCATTTTCCCCCAACAAGAATAGCAAGAATGTTCAAGAATAAATCCGAAAGATGTTGGATATGTTATCAGATACCTGGCTCATATTACCATATGTGGTGGACTTGTGCGGATGCTAAAAAATACTGGACTAAAATCCACACATGGTTGAAAAAAATGACAAAAAAACATATAGATTTGAAACCAGAGATATTTTTATTGGGAATTTTTCCTAAAATATATAGTAAAGACTTAAAATACCTGATTGTAAATGTATTAACAGCAACTGGGATTGTATTTGCTAAAAATTGGAAAAATGAGAAAATACCATCGCAGGAGGAAACTATCAAGAAAATATTGGAATGTGCTGAAATGAGTAGATTGACATTTGAAATTAGAGAACAAGAGGATAAACAATTTTACAAAATTTGGGACTTTTTCTATCAATGGCTACACAACAAAATATAATAATAGAATATGTAGAATTTTAGAAAATAATGAATATATAAAGATTTATTTCTTTTCTTTTTTTATTATTATATATAAAAATGTTTTTAGGATAGATTTGGGAGGACTATATGAATTGTTATAAAATAAACTAAGTAAAGGCCCTGTCACACTGCACCAATGGATGCAAAGAGGTTGTAAAACGGACAAAAAAGCTTGCCATCCGTTGGTTAACACGATGTATCCGTTCTGTACTCACTGCCTCCGTTTTGCTTCCTCTCTATCCGTCCAGCATCCGTTTATGGACGTTTCATCTGCTCAGAAAGTTTTGAGCTGCTCAAAACTTTTGCGTGGAAAATGTATCCAATTCATCCATTCTGCATCCGCTACGCATCCGCTAGACATCCGTTATGCATCCGTTATGCATCCGCTATATCCGCTAGGCTATATCCGCTAGGCATCCGCTAGACATCCGTTATGCATCCATTCCGCATCCGCGCAACATGCTTCCACTCGGACGCAAGGAGGAAGTGGAACGGACGCGGAAAGGAAGCAGAACGGATGCCTAGCGGATGCAGCATGGAAACAAAGCATTTAAAACAGAAAAAATGTTCGCAGAGGGGACCTATCTTGGATATTAAGGATGTCTAGAGGATGCCTGGAGGATGCCTAGATGATGCAAAGGGACACCTATACTGCCTATAAAAAGGGGGAGCAACTCACCTGCATCTCACTTTCAGCCCAGCAGCCCAGCTGTGCAGACCTCTGCAGCCTTCATCTGACTCTTCCTCTTCCACAGCATCCAGTCATGTCAACTGTGGATCGTAACACAGTCCTTTTGGCAGCCATCATCCTTCTGCAACAGTGCGAAGCCATCTACAGGCTCTGTGAACTCTACTACGGGAAGAAAAAGAGGCGGCCAAGAAGCGTCTGGGTCCAAAGATGGATCGGGAGAAGAACAGAGGATGGACTGTACAGCAAGCTGATGGTGGAGCTCAGGAACAAAGACCCTCGGGCATTCCAGAACTTCATGAGGATGCCTCCAGCCATGTTTGACGAAGTTGTGCAGTGGCTGACACCCAGGTTGACCAAGGCAAACACCAACTTCCAGCCCAGCCTGGAACCTGGGCTCAAGGTGGCACTGACTCTGCACCACCTGGCCTCAGGGACCACCTACAGGAGCATGCAGTACGGCTGGAGGGTGCCACACAACACCATGAGCATTGTGGTCAGAGAAGTGGTGCAGGCCATCATCGAATAATACCTGGAGGAGCTCCTCCAGTGCCCCTCCACTGAAGAAGGATGGAAGAAAGTTGCAGAGCAGTGGTATCAGAGGTGGAACTTCCACCACACCGTTGGAGCCATAGATGGCAAGCACGTGGCCTGCAAAGCACCACCCAAGTAGGGCTCCACTTATTTCAACTATAAGGGCTTCTTCAGCATCGTCCTCTTTGCCATGGTCGATACTGACTACAAGTTCATGTACATCGATTCTTCAGGCAACAGCTCATGTTCAGATGCCCAGGTATACAACACCAGTGACCTCAAGGAGGGGCTGGAAGCCAACCTCATAATGGGCTTCCCAGATCCAGACCCCCTGCCCAACGACACACAAGATGTCATCGTGGGGGATGACGCCCCCTGCCCAACGACACACCCTACTTCATCGTGGGGGATGACGCCTTCTCCCTCAGAACCTACCTCATGAAGCCCTACACTTCCAGACTCCTCACCCGTGAAGAGAGGATCTTCAACTACAGGCTGTCCAGGGCAAGGCGGGTGGTGGAGAATGCCTTTGGCATCCTGGTCAACAGGTTCCAGGTACTTCTCACCACCATGCAGCATCGCCCAGAGACCGTGAGGAGCATCGTGGAAGCTTGCTGCATCCTGCACAATCTCATGCGCACCCACTACCCAGTCTTGCAGAACAGGCTCGTGGACCTCCAACAAAGCAATGGGGACATGGACCCTGGGGAATGGAGGAAAGGGCAAAACCTAATAGACACTGAGGATGTGCAAAGCCCCAAGAGAGCCTCATGTGAAGGAAAGAAGCAGCACAACCTCCTGAAACACTGGTGCAACTCCTCAGCTGGAGTAGTGGAGTGGCAAGACAGGATGATAGATGATTAATGGGTGCTTCCTTCAGCCTGTCTCATCACATGGATGAGATTGGGCCATATATGTTGGGTGGGCCTACAATGAACAGGGCATTTAATAAAGAGTTGTGTTTGTGTTGACATGTGTGGATGATTATTCCATTATTATTGATCATAAAGGGCCACAGGTGTGGCACCTGGGAGGGTGGACCATACAGTCCCACTATGCTTGCACTGGAGGTTTATCTATCCCACAGCTATTACCCATCCCAAAGGTATCCCTGCCCATCCCACTGCTATCTTAACCCATCCCACAAGCATGCAAAGGCTTAAACCAATTCTAAAAGTTTCCACCAAGACTTTATTAAAAAAAAGAAATGAAGCAAGTGTGTGAATCAAAGATAAACTTTATTGAACAACAAGCTGTAAAAGAAAAATGACCCAAGTCAAGTGTCCAAATAAAGTCCACACCCAGTCTCTGGCAGTCTTCACGGTCATTCGGAGGTGTGCCCAGTCTCAGGGGTGAAGGGTCCAGGTGCTGTGGAGGTGGTTTCTGCTGCAGTGCTGGTCTGAAGCACCACTGGGGTGCCTGGACAACAGGTGACGATGTGTTGTGAAAGCTCTCGGACAGCTGGCTCAGACCCGTGATGCTGAGAGGTCCTTCCTCCATGCCATGGGGTGTCAGCCCCAGTACTGATGACAGATGTACTGAGGCCGGGCTTTGCTGTGGGGTGGAGGAAGGAGTAGTGTAGTGGGGTTGTCTGGTCTGCAGCTGGGTGAGGACTGGTGTGGGTGGCATCGGTGGCGTGGGTGGCATCACTGTCGTCGGTGGCATCATTGGCGTCGGTGGCATCAGTGGCATCAGTGGAACTGGTGGCAACGGTGTCACCTGATCACTCTGTGCCTGGACTGGGAAGGGCTGCTGCCTGTGCTGCTGGACCTCCTGGTAGCCGTAGCCCTGGTAGGTGAGGGGCTGTGGGAAGCCTTGGAATGGGAGGGACATCACCTGGGGTGGAGGAGCAGACATGGACTGGGTGGGAGCAGGTTCCTCTGGATCTGGAGGGTTGTGAAGCAGCTCGGTGATCCGGTCCTTCACCACCAGGTACTGAGGTTTCTCCATGTTCCTGAGGGTCTGGTTGACATAGGTGAGGAAGGGCTTGCGGTTGGAGGATGAGGAGTCGGTGTTGACCAGATGAGAGAGGAGATCTATGCTGGTGCGGATGGTGTCCCTGATCTCCAGCAGGACAGTGTGGCTCTGCCCCTCCTGCTGTCTGGCTCTCTGCCTTTCTGTGGAGGTGGAGCTGGGTGGTGGTGGATGCGGCTACGGCTGTGGTGAACACGACGTCTCCTTTCTCCCACTGCACCAGGGAGTCCTCCATGCGCTCCACCACAGTTACAACACCTGTCCGTGGGTTCTCCGCCATGGCATGCTCCACAGAAACCTGCCTGGAGACAGGGACTGACTCTTGGCTGGAAGAGGACTGGCTCTCAGCAGGCTGCTAGAGAGAGAGGGTAGTGAGAGGGGCTGCTGGTGCTCCTCGGTGGCGGATCTCACCCTCCAGGAAGCTGCACCTGGCCATTACGTAGGTCTCTCTGTCCATCAGCTTAACCGTGGCCTGGCCAGATTTCTTCAGGTGCAGCTTCCCGTACCAGGTGTGCATGTGCTTCCACCAGCCGAGGGGCACCTCCGAAGTGTAACCCATACTCTCTGCCCTCTCTCTCCAAGCAGCCTGCTTCCTTTTGGTGTCCCTGTACAGCCGGTGTCCCTTCCGCCACAGATAGTCATTCTCTCTCAGCCACTCCAGCATCTCATCCTCGTGTTCCTCCTCAATATAATATTGCCTCCTCTCCCGTTGTCACATACGCTTCTTCCTCCCTTTGGCAGGACCAGATGGGCCCTCATCAGAGGGGCTCCCAGGTAGTAGGGGCTGCTCCTCCATACCACCACCACCAGAAGCACCAGCAGGATCATCATCATCAGCAGCAGCAGCAGCAGCAGCAGGATCATAATCATCATCAGCAGCAGCAGCAGCAGCACCAGCAGGATCAGCAGGATCAGCAGCAGCAGCAGCACCAGCACCAGCAGCACCAGCGGGACCAGGAGCATGAGCAGGACCAGGAGCACAAGCAGGATGAACAGGATGAGCAAGACGAGCAAGACCAGGAGCACGAGCAGGACCAGCAGGACCAGCAGGACCAGGAGCAGCTTCAGCAGAGTAAGCACCAGGAGAAGCACCACCGCCAGGAGCAGCTTCAGCAGAACCTCCAGCACCAGAAGAGTGAGCCTGAGCAGCAGAAACCCCAGCAGAAGCAGAATCAGGGACAGGAGGTGAGAGGGTGGCCCTGTCCCTCTTGCCAGGGATGGCGGCAGGTTGCTGCGGCTTTCGCTTCTTCCCCATGGTTGTGGGGTTGCTGGCTTGCAGGGAGGCTGGCAGGAAGGCTGGTAGGCACCAAGGCTGGCAGGAAGGCTGACACCAAGGATGGCAGGAAGCCTTGCAGGCAAGGAGGCACCAAGGCTGGCAGGCAGGCTGGCAGGCAGGAAGCCTGGCAGGAAGCCTGGCAGGAAGCCTGGCAGGAAGGCAGGCAGGCAGCAAGGCTGGCAGGCAGACTGGCTGGCAGGGAGGCTGGCAGGCAGGCTGGCAGCAAGGCTGGCAGGCAGGCAGAAAGCAAGGCTGGCAGGGAGGCTGGCCAGGAGGCTTGGAGGCAGGCTGGCAGCAAGGCTGGCAGCAAGGCTTGCAGGCAGGCATGCAGGCAGGGCAGGCAAGGACTCGATGTATCCGGCAGCAGGTCTTTCCTCCGAATGCTGGCCACGTGTGAGCTGCTTCCCTTAATATCCGCGTGGCTTACACAATGCATCCCCCCGCATGCGCAATTAATGCTCAGCATCTGTTCGGCTTCCGCTGTGCATCTGCTAGGCTTCCGCTCTGCATCCGCTTCATCCGCTTCATCCGCTGTGCATCCGCTTTGCATCCACTGTGCATCTGCTGTATCCGTTCCGCATCCGCTTTGCTGAGGTCCCCCAGAAGCCTAGCAGATGTGCCATCCGCTCCCATCCGCTTCCATCCACTGGGCTTCCGTTCCGCATCCACTTTCCATCCGCCCTGCGTCCTCCCCGCATCCGTTCCTTTCTGTGTTATCCGCTCCGGTTATGCAAATTTTTGCACCTTTTGAGAGTGGATAACAACGGATGAAACATTTTTCTCGTCCGTTGTGTCCTTTTTACTTACGTTTTGCATCCGTTGGGCAGTGTGACAGGGCCTTAAAGTATTGCTATCTCACAAAGTATAAATGAACAAAATTATAGTCAAATGATTGATTAATAATAATACTAGGATATTCAATGTTTGATTGATAATATGAGTTATGATGTAATGTAACTGTAATTGAGACTATGAAATCGAAGCACAAAAAATTTGTAAACCAACCGACACACTACTTGTATATTTATGGAAGAAAGTTGGATGTTTTTATGTTTTGTTTGTTTTATGTTTGTTTTTAAAAATCAATAAAACTTAACCAAAAAAAAAAAAAAAGTCCAAAAGATTAGTTCCCAGGATTTACAAATCTTGTTCTTTTGTACATGTACTCATTTTTGCTTTGATACCATTTTTATCAATTTTCCCACAGCAAAAGTTAAATTGACTGGCCCTTAATTTCCTAGATCTCCCTTGAGTTTAATTTAAAAAAAAAAAAAAAACTGTCACTTTGGCTATCTTCCAAACCACTGCTACTCAGCCGGATTTGAATGACAAGTTACATAGTTTTATTAGGAGGTTGGCAATTTCACATTTGAATTATTTTAGAACTCTCTGGTGGATATCACCAGTGATTTGTTAATGTATTGCCTCTCAAGATGTTCTAGAACATACTCTCTGGTTACCTCAGTTTGCTTTACCTGTTCTGAATCTCTCCAAGAAAGTTAACAGAGTATTACACTATATTTATTATATTATATATGTTACATATATATTATATTATTGATATTTATTATATTATATTATTTATTATATTATATTTATTGAATTTATATTGCCGCCTATTCACTCATGGCGACTAAAGGTGGCTTACAGAATATAAAACCACATATAAAACAATAAATAATAAAAATAATCAAATAAATTAATATAGTATAATATAACAAAATCACTATCTCCACCCCATATTTCCTATAATAAGAGATACACAAAGGGTTTGTTCCATTTCTCTGCAGATTCCACATGCCCCTTAAGATCCCTTTCTCTCTTCTGTCATCTAATGATTCAACCACTTGCATGGGTGGTTTTCTATTTCAATTATATTTCAATCAATGTTTATTATTCCTCTCTATGGTTTCTCTTCTACACTCCTAAAATACTTCCCCTTTCCTTTTCCTTCTAGATCTGAAGCAAGCTGGTAACCAATGCAGCTTACAGAGAAGAGGTGCAAAATATGCCATTCTTGGGGCACATATAACTGCCTCTACTATTGCATTTTGCACTAGCTGAAGCTTCCAGATGCTCTTCAAGGGCAGTTCCATGTAGAGCACAATTCAAACATTCCATTTGGGAGGTAACCAGGGCATGAATGATTGAAAATAGGCAACAAATAGGTGGCCTATCAATTGTTGATCTGAACCATGTTCATTTTCTTTCTCCTTTTCATCTCCTGACTAATATAACCACCTATTAACATACTTCCTACATTGTTCCAATCCTTCAGATTCAGATTTTTTTAAATCTACTTCCTCCCCATCTGGATGGCACCCAGTAACTCTTGGCTTTTCACAAATAATTAGTTTCCAACATTGGTAGAAAAAACAGAAATCTCGTTCATGGATTTAAAAAAACAACTTTCAGGGACCTGGAAAGAAAATTATCATAGGGTGGCATGGAAAAATCAATCATTTGCTCTGAAAGTATACCTTAATCTTTCAAGGATGATTGACCATAACATATATATTTTAGTCTAGTAAATGCACTTCTTCCTATTTTGTGGTTGGGCTCTGACAGTTCTAGATGTGCCTCTCAGCCTGCTTTAAAGTGCTTGATAAGTTCTATGGCTCTATGGGAACTTTGTGAACAGAAGCTATCTCAAGCTCTTTCAGTGGTACTTGATATCCTGCATTGTTTAAATATTATGTCTGGTCTATTTCTCCATTATTTTTGTTATCCATTTAAAAGTTCACTCCAACAGTCTCTGCATGATTCACAGCCACAGAGATGCATTTAAAGGCCCGGTCCCACTCCACTTACGGATGCAAAGAGGATGTAAAAAGTTAAAAAAAGGTTGCCATCTATTGGAAAACGCTATGCATCCGTTGTATAGTCACTGCATATGTGTTTCATACGCTCTAACCATCAAGCATCCGTCCACTGAGATTTCATCCACACAAGAAGTTTTGAGCTGCACAAAACTTTGTGAATGGATGAACTTTCCACCATGTACAATGTACATCCGTGACATATAAGGGCAACAAACGTTCTATGTCTGTTATCATCAGTTAAACATCCGCTGTATCCTCTCTGCATCCTCTGGCCATCCCCTCAACTTACATCCGCTGCAGCTGAAAATGGAAAGAGGGAGGAAACAAAAGGTACACGAAACGTCCACACAGCGTTAGTAGCATGGAAATAGAAAGGATGTAAGCATATGCATCTCGTATATAAAGGATTGTATCTGGGATGTAACGTTTGTATCTGGGATGTATCTCGTATATATATCTGCAGTATGTCTAGAGTGTGTAGAAGGCCCCATAGCGGACAACCGATATTTTCTATAAAAAGGGGGAGAAAATCATCTGGATCGCTGGGATGGTGGACCATACAGTCCCACTATGGTTGCACTGGAGGTTTATCTATCCCACAACTATCCTTATCTATCCCACAAGTATGCAAAGGCTTAACCATTTTTTCAAAGTTTTTACCAACACTTTATTAAGTAAAAAAAATGAACCAAGTGTCTTAAGCAAAGATAACCTTTATTAACTTTCTTAGGTAAACTTTATGACTTTATTAAACAAGCAAAATGAACTAAGCAAACTGTATTAAGTGTGTTAATAAGCAAAGATAACCTTTATTAACTTTCTTAGGTAAGCTTTATGACTTTATTAAATAACCAAAATGAACCAAGTAAAGTGTCTTAAGCAAAGATAAACTTAACAAGTACAACTCAGTCTCTGACACTATTCTCAGTCACTCTGAGTCATGTCCATGGTCTCGGCTGTTAAGTGGGCAGGGACTGTGGAGGTGGCTGTGGCTTGAGTGCTGGTCTGAGGCACCATTGGGGTGCTTGGCCCCGAGGGTACAACAGGGGATTGTGTGTTCAGGAAGCTATCCGAGAGCTGACTCAGTCCTGTGAAGTTGAGAGGCCCTTCATCAAGGACTTGAGATGTCAGGCCCAATACTGATGACAGATTGTCTGTTGACGGGCTTGGCTGTGGGGTGGAGGAAGAAGGAGTGTAGTGGGGCTATCTGGTCTGCAGCTGGGTGAGGAGTGGCATCTGTGGCATGCGATGAACCTGGGCCTGGACTGGGAAGGGCTGCTTCTGCTGTGGGAAGTCCTGGTAGTCGTAGCCTTGGTAGGTGAGGGGCTGTTGAAAGCCGTGGAAGGGCTGTGACATTGCCTGGGGTGGAGAAGCAGACCTGGACTGAGTAGGAGCAGTTTCAGCTGGGCCTTGAGGGTTGTGCAGAAGTGCTGTGATCTTCTGCTTCATCACCTGGCACTGGGCCTCAGGCAGGTCCCTCAGGGTCTGGCTCACGTAGGTGATGAAGGGCTTCCGGTCCGAGGATGGTGTGTCACTGTGGAACAGCTGAGAGATAAGTTCTGTGCTGGTCTTCATTGTGTCCCTCATCTCCAACAACACATTGTGGTCCTGGCCCTCCAGTCTGCCTCTCTGCCTGCATCCTCTGGAGCTGGGGGTGGGAGTGGGGGTGGGTTGGCCTCTGGTGGCTGCTGCTTCTTCCTCCATTTGTGACAGCAGGGCGTCATCCTCCACGGGATCCTCCAAGTCTGCCAACATGGGGAGTGCAGCTGTCGGGGGGGTCTCTGCCATGGGGCCCTCTAAATACACCTGCCTTGACAGGGTAGCTGGCTCCTGGCTGGAAGAGGACTGGCTGTCTGTGGGCTGTGTGAGGGAGAGGGGTCTCAGAGGGGCTGCTCCTTGGTGGCGGATCTCACCCTCCAGGAAACTGCACTTGGCCATGACGTACATCTCCCGGTCAGTGAGCTTGACAGCGGCCTGCCCGGATTTCTTGAGGTGTAGCTTGCCATACCAGGTGTGCATGTGCTTCCACCATCCTAGGAGTACTCCTGCAGTGTACCCCAGGCTCTCTGCCTTGTCTCTCCAAGCTGCCTGCTTCTTCTTGGTGTCCTGATACAGTCTGTGGCCCTTTCTCCACAGGTACTCGTTCTCCCTCAGCCATTCCAGCACCTCATCCTCATGCTCCTCAGAAATGGTGTACTGTTTCCTCTCTCCCTTCTCCTTCCCTTGCCTCTTCCTCCCTCTGGCAGGGGCTTCAGCAGGTCCTTCAGGGGCTTGATCAGCAGGGCCTTCAGGGGCTGGAGCAGCAGGGCTTTGAGGGCCTTGGAGCTGGTACACCACGGCAGCAGCAGCAGCAGCAGCAGCAGCTTCAGAGTCAGTGCCAGGGGGTGGGATGCTGGTTCTGGCCTTCTTCACCTTACCAGGGCTTGAACGAGTAGGCACAGGCTTCCTCTTCTTGCCTGACTGACGAACCATGGTGTTCCTGCTAGATGTATCTGGCAGCACGTCTTTCCCCTGTATGCTGACTGTGTGCGTGCTGCATCCTTTTATATCTGCAGAGCTGACACAATTCATACTCCCCGCATGCGCAGTGAATGCTTTGCATCCGATATACATCCGTGCGGCATCCCCTTTGTTTCCTATAGGTGTCCGTGATGCATCTGCTTCATCCGCTATGCATCCGCCCCTTCCGTTATGCGTCCGCTTTGAAATTCTCCCCTGGAACCCCTTCGGATGTGTCATCTGCTTCCATCCACTTTCATCCGCTTGGCTTCCGATGAACATCCGTTTAACATCCCCGCTACATACTACCCACGTCTGTTCTGTTCTGTTCTATTCCCTTCTGTTTATGCAAATTTTTGCCACTTTTTGGAGCAGATGACAATGGATGGAGCCACCCCCGAAATTTTGCTCGTCCGCTGTGTCCTTTATGCATTCGTTTTGCGTCCATCGGCCAGTGGGACTGGGCCTTAAACAGCAAAGTTTTTGTCTATCATTGAACTATATTGCTGTCTTTCCATCTTCCATCTGAAAATCAATCATCACCCGCTTTGGCATTTCAGTTCACCCTTTCCGGAAAGGAAATGCCGTATTTAGCCTCTCTTGACAATCTTTGGGTCTAGCAGCCTCCTTGGCTATTGTTTCTTGTACAACAAGCTGCAAATCAAAACATAGGTGCCACTTCCTTCTCCATAAGAGAATCTCTATAAATTAAGATCTACCAGATAATTAAACTATAGATGCTTTTCATTACTATGAAAGGACAACAATGGTGGAGATGACCAAACTGGGCCCAAGGGTTTCATCAGTCTTGAGTCCCTTTGTACCCACAAGAAATCTAAATTCAGCCCTCCTTGAATTCTATTTATTCTGTTGCTGTTGTTGTTGTTGTTGTTAGTTGTGAAGTCATGTCTGACCCATCGCGACCCCATGGACAATGTTTCTTCAGGTCTTCCTGTCCTCTATCATCCTCAAGAGCCCATTTAAGCTCTTGCCTACTGCTTCAGTGATTCCATCCAGCCACTTCATTCTCTGCCATCCCATTCTTCTTTTGCCCTCAATCGTTCCCAGTCCTTTCTTCTCATTAGGTGGCAAAGTATTTGAGTTTCATCTTCAGGATCTGGCATTTTAAAGAGCAGTCAGGGTTGATTTCCTCTGATCTACTGCCAATTTGCCTTGACCATTAGTAGTTCAGAAATAGCATGTTTAAAGATAAAGATCTCTTGTTTAGTCCCAAAGGTGCTTTTTTCAGGAGGCAACTGGACTTTCTTGTTCTTTCTTTTGAAGACATTTCACTTCTCATTAAGAAGCTTCTTCAGCTCTGACAGGATAGTAAGGAGTGGAAGGATTTATACTCCTTGCAGACAGCTGGTCACTTGCATCCTTTTAGAGGGTTTTTGAAGCACTTGAAGGTTTATTTATGTCCTCAGGGTCACCTGAGTTGTGCTCCTGGTTCCTGTAATTTGCATTTTTTCCTCTGGAAATCCATTCCTTCTTCCACACCATTCAAAGAGTATTCATCTCAAATTGTATAGCTAAAAGTCTGTAGAGATTCTCAGTCATCCAGGTCATGATTGTCCCAAAGGTCCTTTTTCAGGAGGCAACTGGACTTTGTTTTTTTCTTTTGAAGATGTTTCGCTTCTCATCTAAGAAGCTTCTTCAGCTCTAACAAAATAGTGGATCTCTTGTTTAGAGCTGGCATAGAATATACTTGTACTAATTTCAACAACTTGGTTCCTAATTTCTTGTGCCTGACAATTGTTGTTCTACATCAGTTGTGGCTGTGTGCACATGCTATAGAGTTTTTGCAAATATATGGTAATTATGTCATTTTGGAAAGGGAGGGGGGGAAATAAAGGAAAAAGTCATGAACCACCCTTCTCCAATCTTGTACTTTTCTTATTGGGTCAAAAACTTCATAGAAAAATACAAAACAGAAAAAAAATATCTATTTTTTTCTCAGTATACCATTTCATCCAGTTCTGATAGGACTTTAGAATTTCAGAAGTCATCTTGTTGCCAA
The DNA here is from genome assembly GCA_015471245.1 of Laticauda colubrina. Lineage (NCBI taxonomy): Eukaryota > Metazoa > Chordata > Lepidosauria > Squamata > Elapidae > Laticauda > Laticauda colubrina. The sequence continues at coordinate 72,764,138 of BLBF01000002.1, forward strand.
GAAAACTGGAAGACTTGCCTTGCGTTTATTTATCTACTTCAACCTTTTTTAACATAACATTCTCTCATGTGGGTTTGAATTGCAGCTCCAAGAATTCCCTGTCATAAGTTGAAACACTTCAGTGGAATCCAAATGGAGGAAGCCCAATCTAATTCAATCCACATTCTTTCTCTTTTTTTAATTGGGATGGAAGTGGGAAATGGCATTAGAAGGTGAGAGAGAAAGAGGGAATAAAAGTCAAGTATTAACTAGCAAAACAGAACCATGAAAACTAAGGACCTGCTGGCTCTTTATTCAATTATAGGATTGTAAATCTTTGTTCTGGCACTGCTCACAAGGCAGGGCCCTTCGTGTTGTGCATGTGCCAAATATGCAGAGCTTTGTGGTGTAAGGGTTGTAGAGAAGATGCCTCTGGTTCATTTGGGTTCTGAACTGGGATGAGGTATGAAGCAAGAGACAACATCTCCTTAAACGTCCTCTTTTTTTTTTTTTTGTTCCTGGAAGCCATATCTCTCATGGTCTTTCCCTTTCCAACTGGAAAACAGTTAATGGTGGAGAAAGTACACAGGTGGATGCTGCTATTTACCAGGTCTCAGCCCAAACCTATTGCCTGAATAAATCTGAGCAGCATCTTAAAGCAAGGGAAGCTCTGCAGCAGTAACGTTGACAGAAGACCTAGCTATTAAGCTGTCTTCAGAGTCTAGTATCAGTGAAATGTTTGACAGCCACAGGGACAAATATGTATGAGCAACATTGCTCAATCCATGTTTCAAGGACAGAACTGAAACCATGCTTTCACCCTATGCAAGCACTGATTGCTGTAAGGATACTATCATAAATAACACTGCTGGAGGCCCATACCATTATGCATTACTTTCTCTCTCTCATCCTTCCACCATAGGCCCCTAGGCCAAGTATATCTTATAAAGCAGGAGATACACAAGTTCCTGAAACACCTAGCAAGTGCAAAAGTACTAATCAGAACGTATCCGGAGGTCCAGAGTCTTAGCTCAGCTCAGAGTGAGGCAGTGCCAACTAAGAAAATTCATTTTATCTGACCATTGAAAGAATCTATTCATTATGAACTTTCTATAAGTGCCAAGAGATGTTTTTTCATAGAGGGGGAAATAGGGAAGTTGACTTTCTGAAGGCTAGCAATGGCAAAAGGGACAACAGGGAGAAAGAGGGGAAAGTAATAAATACTTTTCGAAAAGTCATCATCCACTTGACTTTGATTTGCAATTTTCTTGGAAATGATTTATCTAACTGGAGAACTGGACTTGGGAGGGGGGGAATAAAAAAAAAAAAGTGGCCTAACTTTGTTACAGCTTCTTAAAGTAAAGAGCAATCAAGAAAATGGTGTACATTATATATGCAGAAAACCTTTTTGAGAGAAGCAGAAAGAGAAACAGCTTCTTCTGAAATTCTCCCATAGAGGCCTGCCCCTTGAAACAGTCACCAACAATCATACAGTGGATGGCCCTTATACACAGCCAATGATGTGTGTTACCTTATCCTACAGTATGGTGAGTTTCCCCATAGTACATCTTATCATGAGCCATAATCAGAACTTGTATCTTGAATGCATAGAGACCAGCCAAAGGATGGAATTTGATTCACATGAGATGGTACAAGTGGCCAGTCTCAAAAACAACCCCCCCCCCAAAAAAAAAACCCCAACAGCATGTGCCAAATGACAGTGCTGAGAAATGCACTCAGTTCTATTAAATACTGCTTCAATAAAGTTGTAGGGGGGGGAGAATGGTGTTAGCAGTGGTGGGGTTCAAATACTTTAGCAACTGGTTCTCTGTCCTAATTATTTCTTCCAACAACCAGTTCACCAAACTGCTCAGAAAGTTAACAACCCGTTCTCTCAAACTGGTGTGAACTGGCTGAATCCCACCACTGGATGTTAGTAACAGAAGTACTTGTGCATCTGTCGCTAATTTCTCCTTACTGGTTATACAATTCCTTGTTGGATGGATGGAAATAAGAATAGAAATGAGGTCTTCAGTTGTCTTCCTGCAGTGAGACAGAAGCAGGGATGCGGGGGTAGGAAGGAAGGAGCCTTCTATGTGAATGGCATGTTTCTCCCTGTGTAAGTGTACCATTAAGAAATATTTGGACATGTTCAGTCCATACTGATGGAGTAGTCTTTTAAATGTGCATCCACTGTTTATCTAAGCTTCATTAACAGCTATCTAATTTCCTAAGGGGCATCAGTCTATGGAAGATTATTCCACTGTATTGACATCTCTGCAAAGAATAAGCTGGCAAGCTCTTTCAAAGCTTCACCAACTGGCATTGGCTTCTGGATCTGGCACCATTCGGGCAAAGCCCCTCCAACACAAGAGGCCAGAGCAATCCACTGTGCCACTGGCCAACAACGGGCTGGAAAAGGCTGATAATGAATGACTGATGGTGATTCCACGAAAGTTTTCCAAACCTTTGTGCAAAAGGATGAATGCTAATGAAGTCCCAGAATTCCAACACAATTTATAAGAGGCCTACACTTAAACAAAAAAACGTAGCCACAGGATGTGGGAGCCCCTCACTCCCAATGGCATTTTGTAAGCAATGAATAATGGGGCCAGATCAGTTGCCATGTACCCCCCATTAAAATAGCTGTGCTGCCAAATAGCAAGTTCTCTCAGGGAGAATTTATGTTTTTAAAAATGGTCATAAATTGTCCAGCAGTTAAAAGAATGAGACCTAACAGGTGAAATAGGAAAAAGCTGGTCCTTAGACTAGACTGGGGGAAGGATGGGATGGGGAAAGAAAATGGCAAGCAAATTAATATTAAAGAAAGTCAGGCTGCATCCAAGTAATAAATAAGTTGTGCTCATGTTGCATTTTCTAATGGCTCGGTGGGGCCACATTTGCTTATAGTCCCTAGATTAAGTTAATCCTCAAAAGTCTTCCAAGCATGATGTAACTGTCATTCCATTCAAAGTCCAAGAAAGGAATGCTTAGACTCCATTATATAGAGAAAAGATATCTTATAGTAGAAATCAAGTGGTAGCATCAAAAAAAAATCTGAATCTGAGGAATTGCACGCGAAAAAGCACATATACAAAGAGATGGCAATGTTCCCACCAACAATTTTCAAACTGTCCATCCAATTGAGGTTGTGTATAATGTCATGTGGGGCATCTTCAGATGGTGAGGTAGATATCTGCCCATTGACCTTGGCCTATTTTGATAAAGAGTTGCGACTGTGCAGTAAGTAAGCAAGTAAGCATAAACAATAAAGTTTTTCCCCCAAGTTATACAGTTCATTCTCTAAACCTCCAACACATTTCCCACACCCACAAAGCCCAATTATTTCACACACGTACCCATTACTATGGCAGCCAAAAGATGTGAAAGAAAGGAATGATGAAGGCTGACAGTAACCTTCTTATAGGTGCTGGATGAGGCAGGTGTTTCATGGCAATGTTATCTTTGGATCATGAGGCAAAAGGAGTCATATCTTGATTGAATGTTCTAACATGGCATGATAGAAGGAGTCCTCAGCTTCCAACAGTTCATTTAATGACTGTTCAAAGTGACAACAGCACTAAAACAAGTGACTTATGACTATTTTTCATGCTTACGACCATTGCAGCATCTCCAGGGTCACGTGGTCAGAATTCGGACACTTGGCAACTGACTCATATTTATGACAGTTGCATTGTCCCAGTATCATGTAACCACCTTTTGTGACCTTCTGACAAGCAAAGACAATGGGGAAGCCAGATTCACTTAGCAAGCATGCTACTAACGCAACAACCACAGTAATTCATTTAATAACTGTGGCAAGAAATGTATCAAGCCTGCAACTGACATACTTGTAGCCATTTTAGTTAGGTTTAGTATATAGTATATATTCTTTTTCTTACTTTCTCTTTGGGGGATGGGTTTCAGGGTTGCCACATTCCTAAGGGGGGAGAGTGGAGATAGAGAGAGTTGTTTAGGCTAGGTGATTCTTCTTCCCGTGGGAAAACAAGCCATGTTCGGGTCCCTTGAGGTGCAGATATATGACATCAAGCAACATTGAATTACTTCTATCGGAGAATGTGACTTTTGGGGGATTGTTTCTAACTTGTAATATTGTAGGGTAATTCCAGGTTGTGTCAGATCTGGAATTACCACGGACTTTGCCAACTTAATGCTTTCCTAAATAAAAGAAATTGTCTTGGAAGATGAGCTTTGTTCTTTTCTTTTTAAATGGATTTCATCACTTGGAACCCTAACAGAAGGTTGTAAAATGGGACAAAATTCCCTTAACAAATGTTCCCCTTAGCTACAAAAATTTTGGGCTCAATTGTAGTTGTAAGTTGAGGATTACCTGTATGCCCCCCAGAATTGCTTGTTAGTCTGATTGGCATAGCATTGGCTAATGTTGGGGTTGCATCTCTCAGGAACATCTCTGTCTCCCCTTTTAAAAATATTGCTTGCAGACTGAAGGCCAAAAATCAATGGTGCTCTCTCTCTCCCTCTCTCTCTCTCTCTCTCCTTCTCTCCCTTCCCCCCTCTCTCTCACGTTTTTGTATAGTCCAGCAAATAGGAGAATTTCAAAGCTGATATATTTGTTAAACCATGAGTACCTACAACTATAAGTTGCTATCCTTTTTGTGGTAAATCCAGCCGTGAGTCATTCTGAAATGGTTGACGCTTTCTGGAAAAAACAACATGATTAGACAGATGGATCCTTTCTCTCCCACATATACCCCCCCACTCCAGGGTCAAGGGGCTTAAAAATCCTGCCCTAGAGTCCTGTTTGATCCACTTTGGATTTGTGGAAGATATGACATGGTCATTGTCCCACCAAGCAGAATTGGAAGCTGTTTTAGGAAAAGGTGTTTCTTTGTTCTAATTATACATTTCTTGAGTGACTGTTCCTTTAAATGCTAATGTTAGATAACAGCCAAGTCTTTGGAGCCTTGCTCTAATGGAAGACAATAAGCATTTGCAGCAGAAAATGTACACATACCTGTGGAACACACTATTGTGGGAGTGTCAGTTGAAGCAAAGAGTGGCTTTTTATAAGATTAAAAAGTTTCACGCTATTACGGGGCTTTTGAATGAGCTGGTAATATCACAGTATCTCCACTACAGATTTTCCTTCCCATTAACCAATTTCTGTCCCACTGTTTCTCTTCCTCTTTTATAGTCTGACATATGTCAATAACGAAACCATCCTTCTCAAATCTCCAGTCAATTCCATTTTCAGTCTAAAGGGCTGTAGAGATTTCCAGTCACACACTGTAAATTTAAAATCTCCCATCTGCCAGTCAAGCAGCACTGTTGCTGAGCAGGCTCTTTCTAGGAATGCCAACCAGCTATTCAGAGAAATGCCACCACTCATTCTTCCCCCAAACCCTGTGTCATTATTTGCTTAACAGTTTCATTGTGCAGGATGAGATGCTAAATCATGATCATTATTAGACTCTTAGATGAGACTCAAGGTGCAGTGTAGGTAGTTTGGAACATGCATTTCCCCAGCTTTCATATTTTTATTGGTTGCAATTTATAAGTCCCATGGCTCTTCAACTTCTCTGCAGCAGAAGTAATGCAAGAGCATTAGAGAGAAGTATGCTTGTTGTGTCTTCATGGCTTCTGGTTCCACAATAAAAACAATACAGTATCAGAACCATAGGACAATGCAGCAAAACCAATACTCGAATACAGCTCATCGGTCTAGAACCCACATCACATATCTGATATTAACACAGTTGAGAAAGTCCAGAAATATTTCACAAGAAGAATTCTCCACTCCTCTACTCATTGGAGAAAACCTTATGCCACCAGACTTGAAATTCTAGACCTAGAAAAACCTAGAACTACACCGCCTCTGGTCCAATCTAAATATAGTATATAAAATCATACATTGCAATGTCCTACCTGTCAATGAATACTTCAGCTTCAACATAAAGAGCAAACAATAGATACAAACTCAAGGTTAACCGCACCAAACTTGATTGCAGGAAATACGACTTCAGCAACAGAGTGGTCAATATCTGGAATAATCTACCTGACTGGGGTTTCTTCTCCAAAATTCAAAAACTTTAACCTTAGACTGTCTGCTATTGACCTTACCCCTTTCCTAAGAGGTCTGTAGGGGGCGTGCATAAGGGCACCAACATGCCTACTGTCCCTGTCCTATTGTTTCTTTTATTTTTCTTATATGTATTCATTTCATGTATTCTTAACTATGTTTATCATTATACTTATTATCTTGTAAGCAATTGACAAATAAAATAAAATAAAAAATATCTATGGAGAGTCTCAGTCATCCAGGTCATGCTGTTCCAAAGGTGCTTTTTCAAGAGGCAACTAGACTTTTTTACTGATAATTATTGAGGCCACTTGGAGATTTATCTGTGACCTCAGTTTTGAAAAAGGGGTCAAAGAGGCCATCTGCATTAAAATTGAATGCTTAAAACAAAACATTTAAAACAAAAATTGTTGACTGAGCTGGTTCTTAAATTTTTAACATTTTCTAAGAAAGAAGTTCAAAATTCAATAAGAATCATCACGTTACTTCAGAATTAGAGATAGTGGCTTGAAATATACCATATAGGCAGAAATTATTGACTTAGCTGGTTTCTTCTTAATTTATTTATAAGCACAACATCCATCGAAGTGTCAAGATATTTCAGAACTGGAGATGATAGCTTGAAATAGATAAACATCTCCATTTTTATATTTCAAAAAGATTTTGAATGGAGGAGAAGATTCTAAGGCAGGCCTCTGTGGTTCCTTGCAGTGCAAAAAATAGAATAATAGGATATATAGGTTTAGAAATTGAGAATGCAAGTCTAATTTAGGCCTATTAGATTGAAAGTTGGCTTTGGTAGAAGTGATGATACTCAGTAATGCCAGAACCTTGGTAGAAGACACAAGATGTGGAAGGAGGACACAGGATATATTATTAATACTGTATGGTGGCATTTCAATTCTTTTGAAGTTGGGTATATCCACATAATGAAAAGCAGTGCAGAATGAGCTTCATTTTATAGCAATTTTATGCAGATTAATCCTAGCTTAGTCTTTGTTTGCTGGTGTCCTTTGTCAGCACAGGTGATAACATTTGGCATATTTGTCATGAAACAGTCTTTTGTATTTATTCCATGAAAGAGAAAGTAACTTGTAAAGTAGGAGTTGGGCACCTTTTGCTGATCAGAAGCATGGGAGTAAGAATCAAGGAGTTTAGGACAATAACACAAATTTTATTTCCTATGTTCCACCTGAACAAAAGTAAGGTTTCCCTTTTTTTTTAGATTTGGGACAGCTTGATTAGAATTTTCATTTTTTCTTACGTTATGCTGCTATGATTTTTACTATGCTAAGTTGCTAAGTATGTTGTCCAGTTAACACTGAAGAACTAAAGTATACCTTTATTTGGATCTGTTTAAAAATATGCTTTGACTTAACAAACAACAACAACAAAAAGAATTTTGAAGCCACATATAACCAAGTGCAGACCTTTTGTAACCTGGTCACAATAGCTCAGCTACGCAAATCATACATATATCAACTTGAGTCTGTACAAATGTCATTCTGGATATTAATACTGAAAAGAATGTTTAAACTGTTTTTATTTTAGTTTATTTTTTTTAGATATATATGCACAGATGTGCACAGATTCTTACCCACAAAGTTTGTACAAATCTTCAAAGAGGATTTCTTGGCTGGATATTATTCAAAACAGTTTCAAATGACAGCCACAATGGAGTAGCACAGCTGTGGGCCCTTCATGTCAGGCAGGAAAAATGGTTTTTGGTTCTTTGGCAAAAGCCCTTGTGAGTGAGCAGATGGACCAATGAAGCATATATGCTCCATTTTACCCTTACCTCAGTTTGTCCAAGCAGAGTGATGCACCACCGTGAGAAAAACAATGGTAGTATCTGCAGTGGAAGTGGCCATTGTAGTAGCATGATTATTAAAGTTTCACCTTTTTGTCCATTCATGAATAGAAGGAGGCAGGAATTAGACTGGGCTGTCATGAGGACTATTTTGCTTCATTTGAACCCTCACCTGCAGATGCTGGTGGTAAAGAGGAGGGGGTCAAGCTATTTTACAAAGCACCCAAAGGCCAAACAAGGTATAATGGATGGAAACTGAACAAGGAGAGATTCAACCTGGAAATAAGGAGAAATTTTCTGACAGTGAGAACAATCAACCAATGGAACAGCTTGCCTTTGGAAGTTGTGGGAGCGCTATCACTGGAAGCTTTCAAGAAAAGACTGGACTGCCATCTGTCAGAAATTGTGTCAGGTGTCCTGCTTGGGCAAGGGATTGCACTAGATGAACAACAAGGTCTCTTCTAACTCTATTAATCTGTTAAATCTCTGTTAAAAGCACCTTACTGAAGTAGATGGAGTGTGACCTGAATTTCATTTCATTTCATTTCAAGATTTCATTTCATTTCAGGATTTCATTTCATTTCAGGATTTCATTTCATTTATTATTTTATTTTATTTTGCACTTTGGCTTTTTTTATATTGTTTCTTTTATTTTCTCCACAATATTATATTTTAGGCTAACAAATTTTTAAAATTGTGTTAGGTTTATTGTAAAGTTCAGAATGCAATTTTTTGGTGTGTCCTATATTGAAGTGATGGGAAGGTTGGTCAGATGGCACTGAGGGATGGGGGGGAAAGGTTGTCCACTCCTATTTCAAAAGATAATTTAAATTTGTCACCATCTGGTGAATCCAAACACAAAGAAAATTTAAAAATGAGGATGCTGAAATGGTAAACATTCTGACGGTGAGATTTTCTTGATCTGCTTAGATATATTATTTTAGAAACTCTAATGACTACAGGAAGCTTCCAAGTATATTATTCTAAAAGAGAAAGATACAATGCCTCACTTGGTTGGTTAGGTAGGCTTACATAAATTTGCTGAATTCATAATGAAAGAATTGTGTTGTTTTTGTTTCTTACAGAATAGGTTTATAATAGTACTTGGAAGAAGTAATATTGGTGGGAATCATATTTCTGTCTGCTCATTTTAAAAAAAAGAGAGAAAAAAGAACTTGATTCCCACCAGAACTTTAAAAAAGGAAATATTAGAGACAAAACATCTCCTTTGCAACATCCCATCCAGATGGCAGTTCCAATGTTTTATGGCCAGTCTGTTTATTAATGAACATCTGTTTTTGCTACAGAACACAGAGAAGTCCTTTTATCATAAAGCTTCTTTCCCATTTTCAGAAAATAATCAGAGCAGGCAATTTATTATTTCTCAAAAATCTTCCAATTTTTTGTATAATTTTAACAAAAGCCTATCAGTTGTCTTCTAAAATCTTAAATAATGATAAATAAGTATCATGGAAATCCTAGACATTTTCATAGACCTATTATATTAAAATTATTATAAGATATAGAAGATTGAGCTTAAAATGTTTTACAGCAAATCCTCAGAAATTATGCTAAGCATAATTCTTTGTGTGTGTGTGTTTCCCTCTTATGTACATCACATATATACACATACTTGTAAATGGGTTTTTTTAATCTTCTACTGAAATCTGCCCAAATGGACAATAAAATAACTTTGGTAAATTTAAAGAAAGTTCCTTTGCATAAGGGAACCTGTAGGGCAGGTTGATAACTTGAGTAAAAAGAAGTTGGATCAGTCCAAGGTATTTAGTGATTTGAGGCACAGTATCTGTCTCTAATTACCTTCTGCCAATTTTATGGGGTATAAGACCAATAAAAAAGATTATATAAAGTACTCAGGGAAATATGGAGGTTACAATTGTTCCCTCCTGGACATTTTTTGCTTAGTGAGGTCTCAGGACCAGCCCCATAACCCACATCTTGACACACAACATAATCTATGCTTGCCAGAAAAAAAGCACAACACAATTGTAAGATCTGCTCAAAACTGATAGAGTAAGAGATGATCTAGAATTTGCAGCCAAAATAAATATTCAGTGAAAGTCTATGTAAGCTTATTTTTATACTTTTAAATAGACCTGCATTGTACTTTCTTTCAGGATATTTAAAAGACATCTGAGGAAATCTTTGGGGAGAACAGGAAGTAGGGCCAATTTTCCATGGCCTCACATATGCTTGTGGGAGGGGCACCCATATTACAGTTAATTATTTAAAATGATAACATGAATCAATAATTTAATCCTGGCTATTACACACACAGCAGATAAAACGGCATAGAACTGGTTATTGGAATCACTTCCCAAGAGTTTTACCAGTTGTTTTTCACTGATTCCTGTATCTGTGCATTTCACCTCCCTTACAATATTGTTCTGCTGGGTCCTAAATCAACATTTCTTTTTTATGTTAATCTCACATTGACCATTTCCGGGGGAAATGGCATATTCTTAATACTACAAATATTAAACTCTGTAGTTAAGCTTATTGAACGAGAAATGTTTTGTCCCTGTTCATTACAGGCCATCCTTGTTTATCAACAACAATTGGTACCAGCAATTCTGTTAAGTGAAGCAGTAGCTTATGTTCATACTTCAGCTTTCCTTTACTTTAGAGACCTGCGTAGGTCATAAATGCAAGGAATGGTCATAAAGTTAGTGTTTCATTACCATTGGTCCTATATTTGTTAAATGAGGACTATTTGTATGTAAGCTATGAAATACTTCAGAAAGAAATAGATGTCCAATCAAAAGAACCTTTTCATTTGAGCCATGGTGGCGCAGTGGTTAGAATGCAGTACTGCAGGCTACTTCTGCTGACTGCAATTTGGCAGTTCAAATCTCATCAGGCTCAAGGTTGACTCAGCCTTCCATGTTGGGTAAAATGAGAACCCAAATTGTTGGGGGCAATATGTTGACTCTGCAAGCTGCTTAGAGAGGGCTGTAAAACATTTTAAAGTGGTATATAAGTCTAAGTGCTATTGCTACATTTGAGTTGGGGTTTATAGAATGTTCACATCATAAGAATTTTGCAAACAATCTCAGTTAACATTCAGTATTATTAAAATATTTCATACTTTGTGGAATAATCTGCTTTCATTTTCCTTAGGAAGAACTATCCATCCAACCAAACTCAATGGGTCATTTGAAGAAATGACCCTGTCTAGATATGCTCTCATTTCTGTAAAATTGGTTGTTAATCTTTCCTTTATTCATCAGAGTTTTATCAGTGGCACATGAGCCAAATTGCAAGATAATTACAGATATTTGTAAGTAATATCTACAGTTACGAATGTCAGGAGAGAAGATCAAATTTCAGATTTTTTTTCCATGCAACTTCTCCCAGACTGTAAGCTTAGAATGAGTTGTTTGCCTTTATTGGAAAAGAGAGCTCTCAACAAAATGCAGACCAGATGGGATAACTTGAGGATAGAGCCTGTTCTTAGGGCGTGTATTATTTTTTAAATACCCAGAATGAAAGTAGGCCAAGTCATTTTGAACTCACATAGAAGGGAATGGCCTTAATCAAGTGACTCTGGCTCAGATCTCCCAATGTGATTGCTTGCTTAGCCCTGCTCATTTCTTTCCAAACATTAGGCAGGTTTGCAGTTTTAAAAATGAACTTAGCTGTTTGCCAGCTGACCAATTTGGAAAGTGCTCTACACGCAGCGATAAGCTGCTCAGTAATGTTTGTTTGTTAAACATAACTTACTGGCACCTGCAGAAATACTTCCAGGAATGATTTGCAGCTGATTTGCACCAGGTCAGTGGATGTTTCCTAACAGGTGGATTAGAAGACGAGACAAAGCACTGAGAATGAAAATTTGAAGCCTGATTAAAAAAACTTGCTATATCAAATATAAGCTTAACAACTGATACATTTTAAAATTCCTTTCTTGTTCCCTTCCCTATGGAAGAGCAGTACAATCCTTTATAATATAATATATTATCTCACACATATATTTGGTTTGGTGGGCATACATTAGAACCAGCAGAACTGCAGAAATCCAGGTGGCACCAAAAAGATGGGATTTTCTGCCTCTCCTTGCTGCCATCTAGTAGAAACTTTGAATTTTGCAGACCAGATCAGGTAGCTCCAGCTCAGTGGTTCCCAAACTTTTTCAGTCCACCGCCCCCTTGCTACAAACTCATCCTCAGTGTCACCCAACCAGGGTTGGGATTCAAATTTCTGTGGGCATGGCCTAATTTGAGGGAGTGGCTTGCTGGTCATGTTACCAGGTAGGTGTAGTTTGGTGGTCATGTGACAGGGTGGGTGTGGCCAGGTGACTGGCAAACCAAATAAAAGTGGTCCTCACTTCATGGCCAGTTGTTTAGCAAGTGTACTAATTTATGACTGGCCTCCCCAGAGCTACTTGACCTGTTTTGGGAGTTTTGACAGCCATGCACACACATACACACAGACTCCCTTCCAACCCTGCTGGAGCAGGTCATTGGACTAGAATCAGCAAAGCATTCCTGATTAGATTCTAGTAGTGAATAGAATCTAATCAGAGATGCTTTGCCAATTCCTGATTATTTTTATTTGTATTTCTTTATTTTATGTTGCTGAATTGCATTGACATGTGTGTCCATTCTAGTGCACAGAAGCTTCTTTGAAGCAAAAATTACCTGGCTTTGCTCTACATTTCAAATGTGCTGTCACTGCCGTGTTCTAGGTGCTGGTCCCTCAGGTCCACCCCATTGAGCCTGCTGCATCGGAGGGACCTGCCCAAGCAAGTCCGAGTGGAGCAGTGCACCAAGTCAATGGGGTGAGCCTGAGAGAGGAAAAGAGAGGCAGAGAAAAGAAAGAGAGAAGGAAGAAAAGAAAAAGAAAAGGGAAAAAAAGAGACAAAGAAAGGGGGAGATGGAAGGAAGGGACAGAAAGAAAAAGAAATAAAGAAGGAGGGAGGGAGGAGAAGGATAATTTGATATCTATTCTAGTCCAATCAGCTGCTCCAGCAGGGTTAGAAGGGAGTGTGTGTGTGTCTGTGTGTGTGTGTGTGTGTGTGTGTGTGTCCTTGCAATTTACCATTACATTTTGGTTTTGCCTTCTTCAGAACTGGCACTGTAAAGCCCATGTCACAAAGCACCAACGGATGGAAAGAGGATGTAAAATGGAGAGGAACACTTGCCATCCGTTGGTTAATGTGATGCATCCGTTCTGTACTCACTGCATCCGTTTTTCATACTCTCTATCTGTCCAGCATCCGTCTACTGTGATTTCATCCACTCAAAAAGTTTTGAGCTGCACAAAACTTTTTGAGCGGATAAAGTATCCAACGCGTCTGTAATACATCAACTATGCATACGGAAAACATCTGTTATACGTCCGTTGTCATCTGTTACGCGTCCGCTATATCCGCTAGGCATCCGCTGTGCATCCGCGCAACTCACATCCGCTCCAGCAGAAAACGGACACAGGGAGGAAGCAAAACGGACGCGGAACGGACACACAGCGTTCATAGCATGGACGTAGAAAGGATGAAACCAGATGCAGCTTGCATATAAAGCATTAAAATGGAAAAAACGTTCGTATAGGGGACGTATCTCAGTTATTTAGGATGTCTGCAGGATGCCTGGAGGATGCAAACGGAAATCTAGCGGAAAACCTATATTTCCTACAAAAAGGGGGAGAAATCACCTGGATCTCACTTTCAGTCCAGAAGCCCTGCTGTGCAGACCTCTGCAGCCTTGATCTTGCTCTTCCACAGCATCCAGTCATCTCCACCATGGATCATCGCACACTCCTTTTGCTGGCCGCCATCATTCTACAACAGTGCGAAGCCCTCTAGAGGCTGTTTTACCTGTTCTATGCGAAGAAAAGGAGGTGTCCAAGAAGTGTCTGGGTCCAAAGATGGATCACGAGAAGAGTCAAGTACAGACTGTATAACAAGCTGATGGTGGAGCTGAGGAACGAAGACCCTCGTGCATTCCAGAACTTCATGAGGATGCCTCCAGCCATGTTTGAAGAAGTTGTAGAGAGGCTGAGACCCAGGTTGACCAAGCAGAGCACCAACTTCTGGCCCAGCCTGGACCCTGGGCTCAAGGTGGCACTCACTCTGCGCCACCTGGCCTCAGGGACCACCTACAGGAGCATGCAGTACGCCTGGAGGGTGCCACAAAACACCATCAGCATTGTGGTCAGAGAAGTGGTGCAGGCCATCATTGAAGAATACCTGGAGGAGCTCCTCCAGTGCCCCTCCACTGAAGAAGGCTGGAAGAAAGTTGCAGAGCAGTGGTATCAGAAGTGGAACTTCCCCCACACTGTTGAAGCCATAGATGGGAAGCATGTGGCCTGCAAAGCTCCAGCCAACTCAGGGTCCACTTTTCACAACTACAAAGGCTTCTTCAGCATCATCCTCTCTGCCATGGTCGATGCTAACTACAAGTTCATGTACATCGATGCTTCAGGCAACGGGTCAGCTTCAGATGCCCAGGTATACAACGCTAGTCACCTGAAGGAGGGGCTGGAACACAACCTCATCATGGGCTTCCCAGATCCAGACCCCCTGCCCAACGACACACAAGATGTGCCCTACTTCATCATGAGGGATGACACCTTCTCCCTCAGAACCTGCCTCATGAAGCCCTACACTTCCAGATACCTCACCCACGAAGAGAGGATCTTCAACTACAGGCTGTCCAGGGCAAGGTGGGTGGTGGAGAACGCCTTTGGCATCCTGGCCAACAGGTTCCAGGTACTTCTCACCACCATGCAGCATCGCCCACAGACCGTGAGGAACATCATGGAAGCTTGCTGCATCCTGCACAATCTCATGCGCACCCGCTACCCAGTGTTGCAGAACAGGCTCGTGGACCACCATCAAGGAAATGGGGACATGGAGCCTGGGGAATGGAGGCAAGGGCGAAACCTGATAGATACTGTGGATGTGCAAGGCCCCAACAGAGCTTCATGTGAAGGGAAGAAGCAGCGCAACCTCCTGAGAGACTGGTGCAACTCCCCAGCTGCAGCAGTGGAGTGGCAAAACAGGATGGTAGATGCTTAATGGATGTTTCCTTCAGCCTGTCTTATCACACTGATGAGATTGGGCCATGTATGTTGAGTGGCCCTACAATGAACAGGGCATTTAATAAAGAGTTGCGTTTATGTTGAAATGTGTTGATGAATGATTACATTGTCATTGATAATAAAGGGCCTTAGGTGTGGCACCTGGGAGGATGGACCATATAGTCCCACTGTGCTTGCACTGGAGGTTTATCTATCCCACAGCTATTACCCATGCCACAGGTATCCCTGCCCATTCCACTGCTATCCTAACCCTTCCCACAGCTATTACCCATCCCACAGGTATCCCTGCCTATCCCACTGCTATCCTAACCCATCCCACAGCTATTACACATCCCACAGGTATTCCTGCCCATCCCACTGCTATCCTTACCCATCCCACAAGCATGCAAAGGCTTAAACCATTTCTAAAAGTTTCCACCAAGACTTTACTGACTAAAAGAACTGAACCAAGTGTGTGAAGCAAAGGTAAACTTTATTAATAACAAACTGTAAAAGCAAAATGACCCAAGTAAAGTGTCCCAAGCAAAGATAAAGTCAACAGGTAGCAACCCAGTCTCTGGCACTCTTCTCAGTCACTCTGAGGCGTGCCCATAGTCTCAGGGGTGAAGGGTCCAGGTGCTGTGGAGGTGGCTGCTGCTGGAGTGCTGGTCTGAGGCGCCAATGGGGTGCCTGGCCCCGAGAGGACAACAGAGGATGGTGTGTGGAGGAAGCTCTCAGAGAGCTGGCTCATTCCTGTGATGTTGAGAGCCCCTTCCTCCATGACATGGGGTGTCAGTCCCAAGACCGATGACAGATGTTCTGAGACCGGGCTTGGCTGTGGGGTGGAGGAAGGAGGAGTGTAGTGGGGCTGTCTGGTCCGCAGGCGAGCGAGGTGAGGCACGGGTGGCATCTGTGGCGTGGGTGGCATCTGTGGCATCTGTGGCATCTGTGGCATTGATGGCATCGATGGCATCAGTGGCATCGGTGGCATACGATGTACCTGTGCCTGGACTGGGAAGAGCTGCCTGTGCTGCTGGAACTCCTGATAGCCGTAGCCTTGGTAGGTGAGGGCCTGTGTAAAGCCTTGGAAGGGCTGTGACATCACCTGGGATGGAGGAGCAGACCTGGACTGGGTCGGAGCAGGTTCAGCTGGGCCTGGAGGTTTGTGCAGAAGACCTGTGATCCTCTCCTTTATCACCTGGTACTGTGATTCGGACATGTCCATGAGGGTCTGGTTGATGTAGGTGAGGAAGGGCTTTTGGTTTGAGGATGGTATGTCAGTGTGTATCAGCTGAGAGAGGAGATCTACGCTGCTTTTGATGGTGTCCCTGATCTCCAGCAGGACAGTGTGGTTCTGCCCCTCTGGTCTGCCTCTCTGCCTGCTTTCTGTGGAGGTGGTACTGGGGGTGGATGTGGGTTGGTCTCTGGTGTCAGCACTCTCATTGCTCCCACTGCGTCAGGGGGTCCTCCACGTGCTCCGCCACGGGGAGTGCAGCTGTCAGGGGGGTCTCTGTCATGGGGAGCTCCACAGATACCTGCCTGGACACAGGAGCTGACTCTTGGCCAGAAGAGGACTGGCTCTGTATGGGCTGCCTGAGAGAGAGGGTAGACAGAGGGGCTGTTCCTCGGTGGCAGATCTCACCCTCCAAGAAGCTGCACTTGGCCATCACGTAGGTCTCCTGGTCAGTGAGCTTGACCACGGCCTGGCCAGACTTCTTGAGGTGCAGCTTCCCGTACCAGGTGTGCATGTGCTTCCACCACCTGAGGAGGACCTCTGAAGTGTAGCCCAGGCTCTCCACCTTCTCTCTTCAAGCAACCTGCTTCCTCTTGGTGTCTCAATAGAGCCTGTGTCCCTTCCGCCATCGGTACTTATTCTCCCTCAGCCATTCGAGCACCTCATCCTCATGTTCCTCTGCAATGGAGTATTGCCTGCTCTCCCTATCACACGATTACCTCTTCCTCCCTCTGGCAGGGCCTTCTGGGCCCTCATCAGAAGGGCTTTGAGGTTTTAGGGGCTGGTCCACCACCACTACCAGCAGCAACAACAGCAGCAGCAGCAAAAGCAGCAGCAGCAGGACCCGCAGCACCAGCAGCACCAGCAGGACCAGGACCAGGAGCAGCAGAGTAAGCACCAGCAGAAGCACCAGCACCAGGAGAGTCAGCCCGAGCAGCAGAAGCTGCAGCAGAAGCAGAGTCAGAGCCAGGGGGTGGGATAGTGGTCCTGTCCTTCTTGCCAGGGCTGGCAGAAGATGGCACAGGCTTCCTCTTCTTCCCCATGGTTGTTGGCTGGAGATGTGTCTGGCAGCAGGTCTTTCCTCTGAATGGTGACCTGCTTGCAAGCTGCATCCTTTTATATCTGCGGGGCTGACGCAATGCATCCTCCCCGCATGCACAGTGAATGCTTTGCATCCGCTAGGGATCTGCTAGGCATCCGCTAGGCGTCCATGATGCATCCGCGTTATCCGCCAGGCATCCGCTCTGCATCCACTCCTTCCGCTGCACGTCCACTTCGCTATCCTCCCCTGGAAGCCCTGCAGATGTGCCATCCACTTCCATCTGCTTCCATCCGCTAGGCTTCCATGGAGCATCCACTTTACATCCTGGCTACGTCCTCTTCCTGTCCGTTCCTTTCCGTTGTTGTCCGCTCTGTTTGTGCAAATTTGGGGCACTTTTGAGAGCGGTTAACAATGGATGGAACATTTTCTCGTCCGCTGTGTCCTTTTTACATACTTTTTGCATCCGTCGGCCTATGTGACAGGCCCTTAATACATTGGGGAAAAGTAACTTTTTAGGGTGGAGATCTGGTCCAATGAATCCTGTTTAAAGCCTCAACAAAATGTGAAAGCTTCCTGATGGTCTTGACCATGTTTCATCCACAAAACCTTTAATAGAAGCCAAAGATGTTTCAATGTGGAAAAGGGCCTCAGTTTAAACTAGGCCTCATTTCAATCTGATGCATAGGGTCTCTCTCTCTCTCTCTCTCTCTCTCTCTCTCTCTCTCTCTCTCTCTCCCTCCCTCCCTCCCTCTCCCTCTCCTCCCTCCTTCCCTCCCTCCCTGACTGGCTTTGCTCTATTTTTCCAATGTGCCTGCAGGGCTGGTGCTTCGAATATGGATGGACTGACAGATAGATAGAGATAGATAGATAGATAGATAGATAGATAGATAGATAGATAGATAGATAGATAGATTAGATAGATAGATAGATAGATAGATAGATAGATAGATAGATAGATAGATAGATAGATAGATAGATAGATAGGTACCGTGTTTCTCATATAATATAGCCGGGCCTTTTTTTGACCCCCGAAAAAATGGCTAGGCCGTCTTTTCAGGGGTGACTTAATTCCCCCCCCCTTGCATTCTTTGGTGGGTGGGCAGCGACAGCTTGAATATTCAGGAGACCTTCTGCCACCGTTACTGGGCACCCCAGGCTAAGCTGACAGGCAGGCCCTCCTTCTCGGTGGCAGAGCTCTCACCAAGGCAGCGAGTGCCTCCCCGCCAGACCCTCCACTCATCCTGCCAGGGCCGCGTCAGACCCATGGCTGAGCAGAGCTGGGAAAGTGAGCTGTGGGTGCATGCGTGCCTCCTCCTCCCTCATTCCCAAATCTCATCCTGGCAAGCAGCAGTTCACTTGCTCTGCAAAGCCACAGATTCCTCACCTCTCAGCAAGCAGGAGGAACCTGTTGCAGCCTCCTCCTCCTCAGCCTCAGCGCAGATGTTGACCTTGCAGGGAGAGAGAGAGAGGGAGAGATCCTCTCGGGCAAGTGCCTTCCCCCGCAGCCCTCCGCACAAAAGGAGGACCCGCCAGCTGGGGTGGGTAGGGGAAACTGAGCCACAAAGACTCCCTCAGTGGACGCTCCCAAAGGTGTTGGTTGGAAGGGGCATGGCTAGGCTGGCTGTGGAGGCGCTCGGTGTAGGTGCCTCCAAAGGCAAGAAGGATGGGCTGGCGGGTGCTAACCTTTCTCGTTCTCCCCATGTCAGGCTAAGGGTGGTGGCTGTTTCTGCTGTGAGTGGCTCGAACACGCTGCTGCTGCTCCACAGCTGCCCACCTGCTTGCCCTTTCTTTGAGGTGGAAGAGCTCGCTGGGCTGAAGGGACTGGCATGTCAGAGGCGCGTAGTATAGGGAGGTCGGGGAGGAACCGAAGAGGAGGCCCCCATGTGGGGTTGGGCTGCCCTTTTGGGTAGGGGAGGCTTTGTTGTAGTAGGGTGTCGTTTTGAAAATAATTCGCTTTACCTTCGAAAGCAAAGGGAAGGCGGCGACATGAGCGCCTGAAGCCAAGTGTCTCCTCAGGGCTCTGGTTGCAGGGAGGAGCCCTGACTGGCTGCACATGGCTGTGCCAAACACTGAGGCATTGCTCTAACGCCACGGCAGCAAGGGAGAAGGGAAAGCAACCATGGTGGAAGGTCTCCCGATATGAAGTACCCCACCAATGCAGGCAGCACCATATCTGGGCATGCAACAAAAGTACTTCCAAACGGCAAGCCCCCCCCCCCACCATTCCCCCCCATTTCGCATGTATAATATGGGCCTTAATTTGGAGGAAGGGGCTTAATTTGATTTTATGCCAATAAAACATGGTGGGGCTTCCTATTGGTGGAGGCCATATTGTTGGAGAAACATGGTAGTTAGGTAGGTAGGCAGGCAGGCAAGCAGGCAGGAAGACAGACAGAAAGACCTTTTGGATGGATGTATGGATAGGTAGGTAGGTAGGTATGAAGATACATAGATAGATCTATGTATCTAGTAGGTAGGTAGGTAGGTAGAAAGACAGGCAGGAAGTCATGTACGCAGGAAGGCAGGCAGAGAGACAGACAGATCTTTTGGATGGATGGATGGATAGATGGATGGATGGATGGATGGACGAACGGACAGAATGCGACAGCAGCAGCACTTTGGGAAAGCAGTGATGGCAGCTTTTCCCAATGTACTGCCGCATTCAAGGTGCCAGCTCTGGTGAGGTACAACAGTCAATGGGCCTGCAGGGCCGGCACCTGGAACACCCCCTGCCGCCTCTTAGCGCCCCTCTGCCATCCCCCTTGGGGATGCTAAGAGGTGGCAGGGGGTGGTGCATCAAATGCGACCATAGCAACATGTAATGTGCCACCAGTGCTGCATTCGAGGCACTGGCTCTGGAGCATTGCAACAGCTGGCACCTCAAACGCCCTCCTGCTGCTAAGAGGGGCATTTGAGGCGCTGGCTCTGGAGTGGTGCAACAGTCAATTGGAGCCAGTGCCTCCAATGCCCCCTGCCACCTCTTAACATCTCCAAGGCGGCCTCCTTGCCCCTTAGCATCCTCCCTAAGGCATCCCACCGCCCCCTAGGGGGTGGTACCACCCACTTTGGGAACCACTGCTCTAGCTTATATCTAGATTTTTTTTAAGTATAGGTATCTTGACTGATTCTTTATTTCTTAGGATGTGAAAATAAAATTCAAAAATAAAAATCAAATTAGTCATCAAGAACCTATGATGAATCTTTTAAAAAATCATGCAAATAGTTTAAAATGCAAGCTCAAATAACAGTGTCCAAAGCTGGAGCCAAATCTCCATCTAAGATCATTCTAAGACAGAAAGCAAGTATAGAAATGATTGGGTTTTTTTTTTTTTTTTTTTAGTAATAGATGAATAATTTGGTCCATCAAAATTCTTAATCAATGTATCAATCTTGGGCATGCCATCTATGTAAAAGAACCTGGGATGCATTAGCATATTGAAATCAATGCTTTTTTTTTTTTTCCAAAATTTTGTGACACATATCACAAAACCAGTATGTTGACACAAAATGCATACCTTAGAGAAATATATTCTGATAAACAAATGGCATGACAAATGTATGAACACTAGGGGAGGAATGTATACATATTTTTCTGCAAATCTTTCCAAATTTGTGCAACACTTTTTAAATTCGTGAAGATGGTTAAACAGAATTTGCAGTCAGTAAAGAGAAAAATCTGTCCAAAACAGATGGCCAGAATCACCCATCCTACTCCCTTCTTTATGACTTCACGTCTATTTCTTTACAGAAGGCACCTGCCGAAACTTTCATACATAGAACAATATATTGAAGAAGCTACTTATGAAGGTTTTAAGGTATTGTGAACTAGGCTCAGGAATAAATACCCAATGTAATTCTTGCAGAACTGGAATGATTGATTATTTGAAATAAGTCAGTCTGAATTCTACCCTCATAATTCTGCACCACTGGAAATATCTGCACTCTTTCATGTACATACAAGGCATCATAGAAATCCATCATTCAGGTTACTACAGTATGGATCACTGTAGTAATGTAATCTTTGACAAAGAAAGATTGTAATGGAAGATCAAAGTGACATGAAGCATTGCAAATGAGGAAGACTATCTGAATATACAATGACAGATACAGAAATGTCTCCAAATCACGCATTTTCAATCCCAAGTTATATTTAAAAAACCAGGTTATATTTACTGTACCTACAATAATTCAATTTTGTCAAGATTTAGAACTATTTGGATGTTTCAGCATCAAAAACAGTGATTTAGTGCCCTCACCAAGTTCACCTGACTGAGATATTGATAGCTGCAGATAGGGTGCCACAAATATATTTACAGCACCTCTCACTCCTAAACGTGATGTTCCTTTTGCAATTTACTCATCATGAGCAAAATTATATTGGCTATTCTAGATTCATTAGCACCATGGACACGCAATGCAGCTTCTCTATAGATATATGATGTACATTATATATGATACAGAACTAGATTCAACTAGATTAAAATATATTTTAAAATTAATATATTTTAATCTAAACAACAAAGAATGAGGTGGTTGGATGGAATCACTGAAGCAATAGGTGTGAGCTTAAATGGAGGGTGGTAGATGACAGGAAGGACTGAAGGAACGTTGTCCATGGGGTTGCGATGGGTCAGACATGACTTTGCAACTAACATCAATCTAAATAAAATTTTAAAAATATATTTTAACTTTGAAGTGCTGGCCTGTACATGGACAGCTATATTTTATTTCTTTCTCCATTGCATTCATTGATGCAATGAATTCTTGTCTGTATCTCTAAAATCAGACAAAAGCTAATGTTGTATTTCACTTTCACATGTTACCAAAGAAGCTACTGTATTTCACTCTTATGTCTTGATGTTTGGCAAACTAGGGCATTTAAAACTTTTGCTAGACTAATACTTGAATTCAGCTCTGGAATTTGGATTGTTATCATAAATACAACTGAGCAAATCCAGAAATATTTTACCAGAAGAGTACTGCATTCCTCTGTTCTCAAAAGAATACCCTACAGCACCAGACTTGAGATTCTAGGCTTAGACAACCTTGAACTATGCCGATTAAGACTGGACTTAAACATAGTACAGAAAATCATATGTTACAACGTATTACCAGTGAATGAATATTTCAGCTTTAATAACAACAACACAAGAGTGCACAACAGATATAAACCACTCCAAAATCGATTGCAGGAAGTACGATTTCAGCAACAAAGTGGTCAATGTCTGGAACTCACTACCTGATTCTGTTGTCACCTGCTCAAACCCCCACTTCTTTACCCTTAAATTAACCTCTATTGACCTCACCCCATTCCTAAGGGGCATGCATAAGTGCACAATCGTGCCAATTGTCCCCAATTATTAGTTCCTATTTCTTGTATTTCAACTTATGTTTATTCTTGTTTCTGTTGTATTGTAAGCTTTTGACAATAAAAAATAAAAAAATAAAAATCACATTTTATTAAAAAATAAAAAATAATAAAAAAAATTAATAAAAAAACAAAAAAAATATTTTTTTAAAAAAATAAAATAATAAAATAAAATAAAGAGTTCTGTATAAACCTGGTGCTGTTAGCATCTTCTGCATTGCAGTCGCACAAATGACTTTTAGGCTCTCTTATATGTCTCTCTTCTTAGGAAGTTACTTCTGAAGACCATCTTGGCAACTTCTCCACTTTCTCTTTTACTTTCAGGTGTCGGGGGAGATAAGAAGTTCTGGTTCTTGCACTTCTGGTGGCCTTGGGAACAAAGGACATATTCTGTGTAAGTCTTGCTCTCATTCATTCCTCATATTGCACCAAGGAAGTACACAGAAACAACTGAGTTCAGTATCAAAAGAAACTTGTTTTCTCAAATTCTAGAAATTCTAGATTCCTATGGAACAACATGTCAGGCGGAGCTCCATTCAAAATCCAGGAAAGAAATACTTAGACTCTTTAAATTAGAGAAAAGATATCTTTTACTGAAAGTGAAGTGGTAGCAACCAAAGAATTCTGAATCTAAGAAATTAGGCACACAATTCACATATACAAAGTGATGGAAGTGTTCCCACCCCAAATAGTTCAGATGAAACTTTCAATTAGAAGTTGTGAATATGATCATGTGGGCATCTTCAGGTGATGATGAGGCCTCTGTCCATTGACCTTGGCATACTTTGATAACGGGTTGCAGTTGCGCAGAGAAAAGAAAGCTAAGTGAGAAATAGAAACCTAACTCTATTGTATGCTCCCCCCCCCTCATTTACACAACAGAAGAATGTAACACCTCCAGTTCACTTCCCAGACTTATCCCTACCTCCCCTCCCCCCCGTTTCTTATGACAGCTGAAAGATGCAAAGCGATAGTAGAAGGTCTTGAAGGCTGACACAAGTGTCTATGATACCAGAAGGAACAAAGAATGAATCAAAAACTTTGAAACTTCAGGTGATCATAGGATTTTATTTTTCACTTGGTTTCCACCAAAAAGTCCATTAATTAGAGTACAAGACATAATGTAAAGGCTAGGTCACACTGTCCGACGGATACAAAACGTATGCAAAAAGGACACAGCGGACGAGCAAAATTATCATCCATTGTTATCCGCTCTCAAAAGTGCCCCAAATTTGCATAAACAGAGCAGACAACAACGGAAAGGAACGGACGTGGGGAGGATGTAGTGGGGATGTAAAATGGATGTTAGTAGGAAGCCTAGCTGATGGAAGCAGATGGAAGCGGATGACACATCCGCAGGGCTTCGGGGGAGAATAGTGAAGCGGACGCGTAGCAGAAGGAGTGGATGCATAGCGGATGACGCGGATGCATCACGGATGCCTATAGGATGCATAGCAGATGCATAGCGGATGCAAAGCGTTCACTGCGCATGCGGGGAGGATGAATTGCATAAGCTCCGTGGAAATAAAAGCATGCAGCTCGCAAGCAGTCACCATTCAGAGGAAAGACCTGCTGCCAGAGACATCTTGAGAGAACACCATGGGGAAGAAGAGGAAGCCTGTGCCTACTCCTGCCAGCCCTGGCAAGAAGGACAGAACCACCATCCCACCCCCTGGCGCTGACTCTGAAGCTGCTGCTGCTGCTGGTGCTCTTGGTGTTGCTGCTGCTGGTGCTACTCCTGCTGCTGCTGGTGCTTCTCCTACTGGTGCTGCTGGTGCTACTCCTGCTGCTGGTTGTGCTTCTCCTGCTGCTGCTGCTGCTGTTGTGATGGACCAGCCCCAAGGCCCTCAAAGCCCTGCTGCTGAAGGCCCTGAAGCCCCTTCCAGAGGGAGGAAGAGGCAAGGCTAGGAGAAGGGAGAGAGGAAACAGTACTCTATTTCTGAAGACCATGAGGAGGAGGTGCTGGAATGGCTGAGGGAGAACAAGTACCTGTGGAGGAAGGGACACAGGCTCTATCGTGACACCAAGCGGAAGCAGGCAGCTTGGAGAGAGAAGGTGGAGAGATGTACTCCTTGGATGGTGGAAGCACATGCACACCTGGTATGGCAAGCTGCACCTGAAGAAATCCGGGCAGGCCGCTGTCAAACTCACTGACTGGGAGACCTATGTCATGGCCAGGTGCAGCTTCCAGGAGGGTGAGATCCGCCACCGAGGAGCAGCCCCTCTGTCAACCCTCTCCCTCAGACATCCCACAGAGAGCCATTCCTCTTCCAGCCAGGAGACAGCTACCTTGTCCAGGCAGGTGTCTTTGGAGGGCCCCATGACAGAGACCACCCCGACAGCTGCACTCCCCATGCCAGAGGACATGGAGGATCTCCTGTCTCAGATGGAGCAAGATGAAGCAGCCACCAGAGACCAACCCACACCCAACCCCAGCTCCACCTCCACAGAAAGCAGGCAGAGAGGCAGACCGGAGGGACAGAGCCACACTGTCCTCTTAGAGATCAGGGACACAATCAAAGCCAGCACAGATCTCCTCTCCCAGCTGGTCCACTTCAACATACCATCCTCAAACCGCAAGCCCTTCATCACCTATGTGAGCCAGACCCTCATGGATATGCCCGAGGCCCAGTACCAGGTGATGAAGGAGAGAATCACAGCTCTTCTGCACCACCCTCCAGGCCCAGCTGAACCTGCTCCTACCTGCTCCATGACTGCTCCTCCACCCCAGGCGATGTCACAGTCCTTCCATGGATTTCAACAGCCCCTCACCTACCAAGCCTACCACTACCAGGACTTCCCACAGCAGAGGCAGCCCTTCCCAGTCCAGACCCAGGTTCATCGGACGCCACAGATGCCTCAGCTGACCCAACTGCAGACCAGACAGCCCCACTACACTCCTCCTTCCTCCACCCCACAGCCAAGCCCTTCCTCAGAACATCTGTCATCAGTCTTGGGCCTCACATCCCAGGTACTTGATGAAGGGCCTCTCAACCTCACGGGACTGAGTCAGCTCTCTGAGAGCTTCCTGCACACACCATCTCCTGTTGTATTCTTGGGGCCAGGCACCCCAATGGCACCTCAGACCAGCACTCCAGCCACAGCCACCTCCAGAGTCCCTGGCCTCTTTACATTTGAGACCATGGGCACACCTCAGAGTGACTGAGAAGAGTGCCAGAGACTGAGTTGTTACCTGTTCACTTTATCTTTGCTTAAGACATTTTACTTGAGTCATTTTGCTTTTTAATAAAGTCATACAGTTTGTTATTAATAAAGGTTCTTTGCTTCACACACTTGGTTCATTTTTTTTTACTTAATAAAATGTTGGGGAAAACTTTGAAAAAAGGGTTAAGCCTTTGCATGCTTTTGGGATTGATAAGGATAGCTTTGGGATGGATAGCTGTGGGATGGGTAAGGATAGCTTTGGGGTGGATAGCTGTGGGATGGGTAAGGATAGTTGTGGGATGGGTAAGGATGGTTGTGGGATAGGTAAACCTCCAGTGCAAGCATAGTGGGACTGTATGGTCTACCCTCCCAGCTGCCACACATATGGCCCTTTATTATCAATAACAATTTAATCATTGATCAACACATTTCAACATAAACAAAACTCTTTATTAAATGCCCTGTTCATTGTAGGGCCACTCAACATACATAGCACAATCTCATCAGTGTGATGAGACAGGCTGAAGGAAGCATCCATTCAGCATCTACCATCCTGTCTTGCCACTCCACTGCTCCAGCTGGGGAGTTGCACCAGTGTTTCAGGAAGTTGCGCTGCTTCTTCCCTTCACGTGAAGCTCTGTTGGGGCCTTGCACATCCACAGTGTCTATCAGGTTTTGTCCTTGCCTCCATTCACCAGGCTCCCATTGTCCCCATTGCCTTGTTGACGGTCCACAAGCCTGTTCTGCAACACTGGGTAGCGGGTGCGTATGAGATTGTGCAGGATGCAGCAAGCTTCCACGATGCTCCTCACAGTCCCTGGGTTATGCATGTTGGTGAGAAGTACCTGGAACCTGTTGGCCAGGATGCCAAAGGCGTTCTCCACCACCTGTCTTGCCCTGGACAGCCTGTAGTTGAAGATCCTCTCTTCACAGGTGAGGTATCTGGAACTGTAGGGCTTCATGTGGTAGGTTCTGAGGGAGAAGGCATCATCACCCACGATGAAGTAGGGCACATCTTGTGTGTCATTGGGTAGGGGGTCTGGATCTGGAAAACCCATGATGAGGTTGCATTCCAGCCCATCCTTGAGGTCACTGGCGTTGTTTATCTGGGCATCTGAAGCTGACCCGTTGCCTGAAGCATCGATGTAGATGAACTTGTAGTCAGCATCAACCATGGCAAAGAGGATGATGCTGAAGAAGCCCTTGTAGTTGAAATAAGTGGACCCCGACTTGGCTGGAGCTTTGCAGGCCACGTGCTTCCCATCTATGGCTCCAACCGTGTGGGGAAAGTTCCACTTCTGATACCACTGCTCTACAACTTTCTTCCAGCCTTGTTCAGTGGAGGGGCACTGGAGGAGCTCCTCCAGGTATTCTTCGATGATGGCCTGCACCACTTCTCTGACCACAATGCTGATGGTGTTGTGTGGCATCCTCCAGGCATACTGCATGTTTCTGTATGTGGTCCCAGAGGCCAGGTGGCGCAGAGTCAGTGCCACCTTCAGTCCAGGGTCCAGGCTGGGATGGAAGTTGGTGCTTGGCTTGGTCAACCTGGGTCTCAGACGCTCCACAACTTCATCAAACATGGCTGGTGGCATCCTCATGAAATGTTGGAATGCATGAGGGTCTTCATTCCTTAGCTCCACCATCAGCTTGTCATAGAGTCCAAACTCCATTTTTCTCCTGATCCATCTTTGGACCCAGAAAGCTCTTGAACATCTCCTTCTCCTTGTGTAGAAAAGGTGAAACAGTCTGAAGAGGGCTTGGTTCTGGTGTTGAATGATGGCGGCTACCAAAAGGAGTGTGCGATGATCCATGGTGGACATCAGTGGATGATGTGGAGGAGCAAGAGCAAGGCTGAAGAAGTCTGCACACCAGGGCTGCTTGACTGAAAGTGAGATCCAGGTGATTTCCTCCCCCTTTTTATAGGAAATGTCGGTTTTCTGCTAGGTGTCCTTCCACATACTCTAGACATCCTCCAGACATCCTAAATATCCGAGATACGCCCCATATATGAATGTTTTTTTCGTTTTAATGCTTTATATCTGAGCTGCATCCGCTTTCATACTTTCTATGTCCGTGTGACTAACGCTGTGTGGACGTTCCGCGTACCTTTCGCTTCCTCCCTCTTTCCGCTGGAGCGGATGTGAGTTGCGCGGATGTCCAGAGAATGCCGAGAGGATACATTGGACGTGTAATGGATGACAACGGATGTAGAACGTTTGTTGCCCATATGTGTCGTGGATGTAGATTGTACACGGCGGAAAGTTCATCTGCTCAAAAGTTTTTGTGCAGCTCAAAACTTTTTGAGCAGATGAAAGCAGTAGACGGATGTTTGATGGATAGAGCGTATGAAAGACATACTCAATGAGTACACAATGGATGCATTGCGTTTTCCAATGGATGGCAAGCTTTTTTGTCCGTTTTACATCCTCTTTGCAACTGTTGGTGCAGTGTGACATGGGCTTAACTTAGTTTAACTCAGCCAAGGACCTTTCCTTGTGCCCTTTAGAGTGGGTGCTAAAATTAAATTATTTTTTAAATGACAGGAATTTTAGCTGATGCCGATAGTTTGAACTGCAGAAATAATTTTCTTCGCCCACTTTTGGTTATATATCATTTTCCTGGATTGCATATTGGTTCAAAATTCCTTGAAACAAATAAAGGAACACTTATTTTAAAAATAAAATTTACAATTTTTAAAATGTTTATGATAAAAGTCTTTTTTTTGAAATCTACCTGATTTGAATCAGATATGGTGTTATCACATGCTGTAACCAGTAGAAGTTCTTATCAAGAAGTTTCTTTAGATGTTTTATTGTGAAAAAACGTGTATTTTTCTACACAGTGATTGCATTAAGCATTCCTTTTGGAATGGCGTAAGTTCAATAACCTATTGAGAGAGAGAGGGAGAGGGAGGGGGAGGGGGAGGGAGGGAGGGAGGGAGGGAGGGAGGGAGGGAGAGAGAGAGAGAGAGAGAGAGAGAGAGAGAGAGAGAGAGAGAGAGAGAGAGAGAGAGAGAGAGAGATTTTTTAAATGGTCACTTTCCAAATATGTAGGGGTGGCAATTTTCAGAAAATTTTCTGACTGGAGAAAGTTTAAAGATCTGGTTCAAAAGTGACTTTTGATTCTTCTTTCCATTGGGCTTTGAAGTTTGAAAAATGCAAGTTTTTAGTATGTTATAAGAAGAAAAAACAGGAGGAAAGATGTGAGAAGAAAGTTGTATATTCATAAACAGGAAAGGAAAGGTGAATATTTTAAATCTTGATCTGTGCAAAGTTGGTTCCTGGAAGATGACTTGTAAGCACTTTTTTATTTCATAATTGTAAGTGGAGTGTTCTTCAATGTGTATAAGGTTCAGACTGTGCTGTTTTACAGCTCATAATTATATACAACAGTGTGGGGCATGATAGCTAACAGAAAGTTTTCCAGCTTAATATATTACATCTTCCTACCTTTTTTTAATTTGTTGTGCTTTGCTTCACAATCTGTCTTTTATTGTGCTAGTGTTAAGACTGAACAAAACTTGAATTGCTTTCCTTTCTAAGAAAAAATGCAAAGCAAGATTGCTGACTCATCCAAACCATTCCTATGAAAGGGACTATGTAATACTATTTAATGATAGTTTTGTGGGTTGTTTTGAAAATCAAGACATCTTTCTCAGATGTGTATTCTCTCAAACAAAGTTAAAAGTCAAAAGCACAAGCTAATGGCTAGCATAATCTAACTGCTGATATTCACTATTTCTAAAATTCTTCATAAAAGTAAATATATATATTCTGAATCACAATATTACTCCATTTTGAATTCTGTCTCTGTATTTTTCAGATTCATTCACGGAATTAGTGGGATAATGCAATACGAGGTAAATATTTCTGTAAAAAAAAAAATTAAAAGCTAAAACTATCCAGATACTCAGCATGCTGAATGATGGCATAGAATGCTCCCTGATTTTGGCCAGCAGTGTGGTGGAGTGTTGTTGAATGAAATAAAATTAATAATAAATAAACAATGAATATGGAATTCCTTTTTTTATGAGTGAAGTACAAGAAACAATTGTGCAATGAAATAATACATTTATTAGAGCAGTGGTGGGTACCTATGGCAATTTTATGAACTATGGACTTCAACTCCCAGAATTCCTAAGTCAGCCATGCTGGTTCAGGAATTCTGAAAGTTTGTCCATGGGATGTAAAGTTGTGTAGTTATCTACCCCTGGATTAGAATACCTAAAACAAGCTAAAACTTAAAGAGAGAAGGGGGGAAAACAAGGAGGAAGACGTAAAAGAAAGGATATAACATTATTTCAAATTTATATTTAAAATATATAGATTATATAGAAACAAATTGTTCTATTTTTTCATTTTTGGCTTTAGAAATTTCAAAAATTAATAACATTTATCAGAACACTTTATACTTTTACATGTAAGCATTTGTATTTTCAATATTTTTTTAATGCATAAAGAACACATATCTCAAATTCATTCTTGAACAGGAGGAGTGTAAATTTAGTTCACATATATGGAATAGTTATCTTGGCCAAATTGAGGTTCCATACAGCCAGTTATTCATAAAATGTCGATTTCCCTATTTTAAAAGTATTTATAGACAAAGAACAGACCAATAAAACTCAAGCACATAAAAACCAAACTAAAAAGTTTAATCCAGTAAGACTCAAACAATTAAAAATAATGAATAATGAATTATGTCTGGTCAGAAATATTTCAACCAATAAGCATGTCCAGTGTTAAACCTAGAGCTCTCTTGCGGCAGTTACAACTGAGGAAAATTTTGGACACACTCCCAGATATTTCTGGAGACTGATTGACTTAGTAAGAAGGAAGTATTTGCTCTTCTTGCCAACCTAAACAATTGGTTAACAAAGGTGTCATTCATTAAGAATGCCAGGCTTGTTACAGAGGACAGCATAGAAACACATCCAGCTTGCTCTCTGTCATACCCAATCTAACAGGGCATAAGAAATCTTCGGGTGAAACGTTATTTCATCTCCCATCCAGAAACTCCAGATGGCAGAATGCTGTATCTAACTAAGGACAATGTTTTCTAATACAAGAGAAAAAAAATAATAAAAGATAATAAAGGTCAAACATATAGACAACTGTTATAATAGGAGCTTTACTATTCTCTTTCTCTCTCTTATTTCCTTCATGAAAAAAATAATGAATATATATATATATATATATATATATATATATATATATATATATATATATAT